>JAFBJR010000180.1:3522378-4053894 GCA_016785285.1 Brachirus orientalis | reverse complement strand
TACATACACATTATATATGCATATATGATGCATATATACACACATAATGCTATACATATATACTGTCTTTATATATATATACACACACACACACACACACACACACACACACACACACACACACACACACATTACATACTGACGGTCATCTCATTTTTTTGATTTGTCATGGTAACAGATCTAGATTTTTCCTTGTTTTTCACAAAATTTACTTTAGTCTGATTAGAAAACGTTAATGAAAGTTCTTATGTCTTGTTGCTGTGTGTAGCTGCATGAGGGGAAAAACACTTATAAAGGTAGAAAGAGTCAATACTTTCTCACAGGTGGGCAGAAGAGAGGAGAACCGTGGATGAATTAAGAGGATTTTGGCTGACACAGTGTGCACCCCTCAGCTTTAATCCAGCAGGCCAGTCGTTAATAGTTGGGCATGTTTGCAGGGAGGAGTTTGGCAGGCAGTGATCGAGTATGACAAGGTTTGTTTTAGTTCCAAATCCGGAGGAAACTGTCCCAGGAGCCTGTGGCCACAGCCATGCCGTCTTCTGTCACTCCTAAACAGCTGACTCTGTTGTCGTGGCCTGCTAGCACACCTGGAGGTCAAGGAAAGAAAAGATGATTTTTATGTTAAATTATGACATGTTGTAAACTTTGTCTTTTAAGCCCCATTTCCACAAAGCTGTACGGTTTGACTTAAGTCAGTATGTTACACAAGGATTTATGATTTGGTTGTCAAAAGTTGTCAAGGGTACCAAAATAACTGATGTGAACCATCCCACTTTTTGGCACACTTCTGTTTGGGTATCTAGGTCAGTGGTCCTGCACCTAAAGGGAGGAGCTAAATACATTGTCATATTCTGGTGCAACAGGAATTAGACGGGGAAAAGACAAAATGTGCCATTTATAAATATACTGTGCTACATACACAGGGTTTACTGTACAATCGAGTAAAAATCGAGATGATTGCAAACACAACGAGCCCACAACTATGTTCAGAAGTGAATTCCACTGCTATAAAACCCATTAGCTGCTGCTGTATACGTACAAATGCTCCCTCACTCAAATCTGATATTGTTTGAGAGAGCCTGTTTTGAGATGAAGGATGCAGCATACAGTAATGTTACTTCACTTTTGTTCACAAAGTCCAAACTGAGGGAGAGAAACAACAAAAATCACTAAAGGTTGTGCAGTGCAGCTTTAACAACATAACCTGAATATTTCCAAACAGCACGAAAGTCTCTCAACACATTTTTTTAAACAATAACCGATAAACCCCTCCTGCAACAAGTTTTGGTGAAAACAGGCAATAAAGAATCTATCCACCTAACAGACATCACTCACCTGCGCGCTCTCCTTTTAGTGTGTCCCAGACGTTGCAGTTGAAGTCGTCGTAGCCGGCCAGGAGCAGACGACCACTCTTGGAGAAAGACACAGAAGTGATGCCACAGATAATGTTGTCGTGGCTGTACATCATCAGCTCCTGGTCAGCGCGCAGGTCAAACAGCCTGCAGGTGGCGTCATCTGAGCCTGTGCCAAAGGCATTCCCATTGGGGAAAAACTGCAGGAGAAAAAATTCAAATTAAGCAAATTGTAGCTTTTTTTTTTTTTGAAGAGAGGGTTCTTTGAAGATAATTCTTATTCTTTTCAGAGACCTACAGCTTATCCAGAGGGAATTCAAGCATATGCATCTTAGTTAGTGCATATTGTTTGTGAAAATATTAATCTGTTCTGTTTGATCAAAAGTCAGGAAAAATACTACAGCCATTTGCATCAGCAGCCATAATCACTTCTTCACACTCCTCCTTCCTGCAGCGTGTTTGTGACTGCAGGTCTGGTACTCACACTGACAGCGTTGATGTCGGACACATGGCCAGTAAAGGATTGCCTGCACATGCCATCACGAATGTCCCACAGCTTGGAGGTGGCGTCACAGGCTCCTGACACAAAAGTCTTGTAATCAGGGCTAAGAGACAAACTCATCACATCTCCTGTGTGGCCAGTGAAGGTGGTGGCCTGCTGCCCTGTCTCTATGTCCCACAATGCACTGCAGGAAAGAAGATTGAGTCATAATGATTTATGCATCAGATGTTTGTACACACAGTTTAACTGTTTAACAGTTAGAAAATACTCTCATTGTTTTCATATCAAAATGTGAAGCAATGCCTATCCTTATATAACACATTAATTTCTGAAAGTTGTGCGCATATATATATATATATATCTGTGTGTGTGTATATAGAAAACAATTCCAATAACTCACCAGGTAGTGTCACCAGAGCTGGTCAGTATCTGGTTGTCATCCAAGAAACGACAGCAGGACAAATAACCTAAAGATAAACAACAGTTCCTCATCAGATAGGAAGAAGCAGAGTCCCCAGCTTTGCCAGTATTCACAGACAAGGCTCTTAACTATCAACTAATGTCTGTAGCAAGTGAAGTCTTAAAGCGACACCATGTAGTATTTTAACTTTCGAATAATGTCTCCAAATATATTTTGAATCTAATTCTAACAGTTAGATTAGCACCCTTGTCAGAGCCTTAGAGGGTCTCCATCATTTGTACTGACACTATGTTACTTTATTTTGGGTCACTCCAAGAATTAATGTGAAACCAACTTCACTGCTTCCACTGCTTACTGCATACATCACAGTGCTTCGAGCGAGTGAAGCTAATGTAAGTTTGGGGCTCAAAGTTATACAGGAGCTGTTCTTTCATTGGAAATCGAAGAGACAGCACAGATACCAAAGAGCCAGTTTGAAGATTTTGTCAGAAGAGTCATAGAAAAAATGGGAGAGTGATAGGATAAGATGCCGGACAAAGGTGAATATTGGTCCTGCTTTCACTCGCAGGTGTCAGCTGAGAGACGCCAAGGGATGTTAGAGTGATAGAAAACCTGGCTCTCCTGTTGGACTAGTAAGTAGACATTGTTCCTTACAAACTAAACATAGTGCATTGGAGCTTGCTGTGTGTCAGGTGGAGTTATTTAAGTCATGTCGTGTTATTGAAGTCAAGTTATTCACGTAGTGGAGAGGTTTTTTTCCCTGGCTGTTAGTTATGGCTAACAAGCTTGTTGAAGACATGGCTAGAGTTCACGGGTATCAGTTTGTCAACAAATGCACATGTTACTACCATGTATGTTTAATGGCAGTTGCAACAGACAGTACTGCTTTCCCACTAATGTTGGAAAACAACAGAAAATGTGTCAACACTTGGAAGAGTAAAGTCAAGCAGTACAGTGCAATGTGTGATGCAAATGCAATGTCAGCAATTTAAAACTACAGAAAGAATATGTGGGTCACCGGTACAATATTAGGTCAGAAAATGAACATGATAGAGGGCTGCTTGCAGGCTGTCCTAAGATAAACATGTTAAGTTACAGCAATTAATATAGCAGTTTTCTGTGTTTATATGGAGCATCATTTTTGAATTTTAATTATTCTTTAATGTGGATTAGAGAACATCAGCAAGTCAATCTATGGACACAGAAAACAGATTAAAATATACAGTAAATTGTTTTTTTCAGTTGGCCCTGTGCTTACCTGTGTGTCCAGGTAGCTCCCGGGTAACACGCACATTGCCTTCACGGGTCTTCAAGCTGTATATGGAGCAGATGTTGTCCAGGCCTCCGCAGGCCACATAGTTCCCAGAGGGGGCGTAGGCGCATGTCATCACCCAGGAAGAGCGTAGTGGGATGGCATGCATCTGAAAACAAACTGAGCTTTAACACTAATTTAAGGTTTTGAAGTTATGGTCACTTTATGAGTTTCAGCCCAATCCTTGTGTGGAACTTCAAGGTCATTAACCAACAAAATTCTAACATTTCTAACAAGAGGAACACAGTAAAGGCCAAATATTCGGTTTACATGAAAAATCTGTGTTGTCCTTGAAAAAGGGCTCCGAGACATTGTTAATGTCTTGTGTTTTTCAGTGAATGTTGCTTTTGTAACAGCCACGTTAGGTCTACATACAGTTATCTGCCACTTGGATGACAAGTCTCATGTACATATTCACAGCTGATCCGTTGATGTCAGAAAACAAGATTTACAATTTATAATATGAAATGTATCACATGCAGATGGCATGTGATACATTTCATATTATAAATTCTACTATGGATTATCAGTTTTCTCACCTTATTTGTTGTGTAGCTGTCCCAGATGATTAGCTTTCCATCTTGCGAGGCACTGACAAGACACCTACAAACAAATAGCAGCAGCATAAATGTTGGTTCGTGCACTGAAAATCCGCATAAACTGAGGTGCATGCAACTGGTCCAGTTTAAGCAATGAGAGCCAGCCACCTTACAAACTATGCTGTATAGTCTGAATGAACACAAGGATCTGTGTCTGAAAGCTCCCTACTCCTATTTCCGAGAGATTATTTCCCTCCATCATCCCTCTTTCTCCATCTACTGGTAGAACTCTCATCATGCAGGGAAGTCACTGGTAATATCCTAATCTATGTAATATTCATTACACAGGCCCAGCTATCAGGATGGTGCTGGAGGCAGGAGTTTGGTTAGCACTGGTTAAAATCTTATGTGGGGCAGCAAGGAAGGAAAAGAAAGAGAAGAAGACAAAGTAGGAAACAAAAGAGAGGATAATTGTATGCAGATGCACAAACAGCTGGGGCCTTTCCCTCCCATCTTGGCTGTGTGTTTTTATCTCTCCAGAAACAGGAAGTGGGTTCGGCGGTGCTATACCATGATCAAGAGGAGAGGCATCTAGCTCAAATGTCAGTGGTTGTATACAAAATAAACACAGGTTTCCTGCAGGGTCACAGAGAGGGTGGTAGGAACACATGTACACATGTCCAAACCACTACACACATACAGTACATACACTTGAGAGATTAATCTGGATTAAAGAGTATAATTCTCTTATAGTCTACAGTCTATAGTCTACTTGTAAAATGGTGTTTGAAATAAAACGTCAAACTCAAATGAAGGTTTTAGTTTTTACTAATTTGCTTAGAAAGGACAGAGGTGTGTGATACCCGTCTTCCAAACATCTTTAAGAATCAAACATCACCTTTCTTAACTAATACTTAAAAGGTCCAGTGTGTAAGAATTAGTGAGAATTAGTGACATCAATTGGTAAGACTGCATAGTGCCACAAACTGAGGACTCTTCTGTTCACTCTTACTTTCCCCAAGTGCATCAGGGAACTATGGTGGCCTTCACATACCAGAAAGGATGGACACACACTCTCACCACTTTCTTTCAACTTTGTTAGTTTATGCATCAGCTTTAAGTGGCTGAAGCTGTTCACCATTATTTGCATGGTCAGCTCCCGCTTCAAATGCAGGCTGCTGCAGAAACAGGTCAGCTAAAGGTAACAAAGTACAAAATATATATGTATCTTAAGTACATACAAAAGGCTAATTTTAAGACTACAGAAACAAAATTACTTTTATTTCAAAGTTATTTTACGGTTAATGTTAATGTCTTAATGTTTAGTGCACCGCATGCGTATTAACAGGAAGATGCAACTGTGAATGGGAGGAGTTAAAAAGGCAGTTTGTGGGTTTTTATTAAATGAGAAAATGTATGTGCACAGTTACTCTACAAACTGGACACAAAGGATAGGTTGAACTCATTGGCTGAGGGTACATCTTTCAAACTGCATCTTTAACAAAATATTAAATAAGCTGAGGTGGCAGTCTGTCTCTGTGCACAGCGAATGTCATTACTGTGCTCACGCTGAGGGCGTAAAACAGTGCTTAGCACTTAGACAGATGTACAGTAGTGGGAGCGGCAGTAGTGAAAGTCATTTATGATGATATTAGTCGTATTAGTAGAATAGTAATATTAGTGGTGGTGGTGGTACTGGTAGTAGTATAGCCCCACACCTGGGACTGCCGTCACTGCCACAGCGCATTGCATTGAGAGACAGACGGACAGAGAGAAAGATCAACAGTGACACAGACATATCCAGCACAGAGAAAGAAAACTTTAAGCATCAATGATAATAATAACTCCAGCGTTTATGAAATAATGCAATAAATGGTTTTACTGCACAGTCAAGATATTGCCATTGCAATAGTTAATGTGTAACTATTACTGTAATTCAAATAATTTTATTTGTATGATGCCAAGTCACAAAATATCTCTTATCTCAAGGCACTTTACAAACTAAGGCCAAGACCTGACATTATTGTTGAGAAAAAAAACAAAGCACACAGTGAGCAAATTTAAAAGTTAAAGTTGCAGTGTTAACAGTCCTCAAGGAGACTAGTGGTGCCAGAAATTAAAAATGGATTGGGGTAAAATATCATAAAATTAGGAGGATTTTTTATTATTATTATTAACATTCTTTTGTACTTTAAAAGCTTAATAGAATTATTACACTACCTGGAGTCACTTCCCCAGTGCATTGCATAGATCTTAGCCAGGTGGCCCCTGAGAGTGCGCCGCGTCCGCATCTGTATCCGGCCCACCGAGTCCAAACCAGCTGTGATCTGCCAAAACACAGGAAGATGCATCAGCAGTGACTCTCAATACCCACTCAAAAGCTACTGAGCACTGACTGAGCACAAACAGACTTAACAACAATGAACAATACACTTGAGTAAAATGTAACAGCTACAGTGGAGGCCAAAACTTAACTCATGGACTTCTTTGGGAACAATTTTGACTTGTAAATATCCGCAACTTCAATTTATCATACACAAGCAATCATTATTGACCTATTTCCACCTCTAATGCTGTAACAAAATGCAAACTTGAATTAAGCAACAGAAAATACATGTGAATAGTAAGTTAGGGGAGTACGTCTTACCTGTGATAGAGTGGAGTCACTACAGGCTTTCCTGGCATCCTGCAAATTACAGTGTATTCAATCACAACATAACTTGATTGTTACTGTATAGAAATACAAAATGGAAGAGTAAGACAAACAAAAATGCTTTTTTTAAAAAAAAAAAAGTATTTCAACATGTGCATTAAATATTGCTAGTCACAGCAACTGAGCATTAGACAGGAGCCGCTACATCCATAGATTGTTTCCTAGAATCCAATTTCTGCACAAGACTGGAGGTGGCTGAGTGACAACTTACAGTATATGCCAAGCGCGTCACTTTGTCATCAAAAACTGTGCGAGTCACAGCTTACAGTGACCAAACATTGGCACACATGTGATGTACATACACACATGCATACACACAACACACGCCAATATGCACAAACACATGCTTGCACAATGTTGCCATACCCGGATCTGATTGCGTAGTTGCTCAGCTTCCTGCCGCAACTGTTCAAGCTCACTCATTGTCGCTCTGTGGCGTGTTCAGGTCACACTCTGCTCCAAATACGTAATGGCCTGGATAAACACAAGTGCCTACATGCGTGTGTACGCACACACACGCACTCGCTCTCACACGCACACACACTTCCCCAGATGCCACCTGCAAAACAGAGAGACAAAAGTACTATTAGATCAACAGGCAGGCAGAGAATGAAGGATGGGGGCACTTCCGTCGGGTAAACACAGGTATCCTGTTTGGGTTCAGACCAGAGGAGGGTGTCGCAATAGGGGGAGGAAGGGTGGGGCTAGGGTGGAGCTTGGAGGGAGGCCTGGCTCTTCAAACACCCCCAGTCTGGTTCAAAAGGCCATCTGAGCCATGCTCTGACCTTTCCCGACTCAATCAGCCTTTTGTGTCGCTGCATCGCCCTGTGTGCTCTATCCAGCTCGAGGAATCCTGGACATACAGTATGTGCGTGTTGTTCAATGCACGCCGTTCTGAGTACTTATTTTTCTGCGAGTGTATTATATGAACATTTATTTGAATGTATATCTGGGTTAAAGTTAGATTCAGCACCTATACTATGTGTATGGATGTCTCTGTGTGTGTTACTATCCTTACCTTGGGGAGGATGAATGTGTTTGCTGTCCAGAAAGTCTCACCCTCAAACATTCAATTTTAATTTCATTTTTATAATCCAGTTTTATAATCTGAGTCCAGCCCTTCCTCTTCCCAGAAAATTAGTTTAATGCAAGGAGCATGACGCTTTTGCTTTACGCTCACTATTTTTGGAAGATTTAAAACTATTGTGGCCTGGTATTTTCAACACAAAGAAAATAAACAAAATTTTACATGCAAATTATAGAACAGAGACTGCCTCCTCAGCTATTGTAAATCTGTACAAGAAGCTGCTTTTTTAGATTATCAAATCAGTGTCAAAATCAAACTTTATTTATATAGCCCCTTTTGTGCAAATTTGCTAAACTAAATGCCCAATGTTTAGTTGCATAATACAAAATACAGCAATCAATTTAACAAAAACATACATAAATATGGCAGAAACAAATAACTTAAAATAGTGTTTAAAAAAGTATTTTTTAAACAGTATTAATAAATGTCAAAGTATGATGGATTAAGATTAAGAAATGTAGATTACTTTTAAAAATGATTTTGTCTAACAAAACAGGATGCATTGGGCTGTTCATTGTGGATTCCTGCCTCAGCCAAGGAGACCCTTGATTGTAACAAGACATCATGTGTCACAGTCTGCTCCCCTTTCACCTGCCTCTCAGTAATTTTCCATTCCCTCTCCACTCACCTGCCAGCCACGCCCCCCTCATCAGACCTACTCCCCTCACCTGCTTGACTCACCTGCTTCCCATCACCAATCAAGCTAGGATTTAAGCTCTCCCTGCTCACTCGCTCTCTGCCAGATTGTTCTACATGCTCACGCAGGACTTTCCAGCACTCTTCTCCGGACTGATCTCCCGCTGTCGACTCTGCCTGCCTTGGACTAACCTGTTTGCTGTACTCCCGGTAACCGACCCTGCCTTCCATCTTCGACCACGAGCTTCTTCTGCCAGCTGGTGTCGGCCCAGCTACTGGTGGCTTGCTCCTGGTATGTCTGCCTCAACTCCTGCCTACCTGCTTGCTGGACTGGTGTTCTCAGCCTAAGCCCCCGGACTTTCCCTGTGCCCAGAGAGACTGTTTCCTGTGTGTGCTGCATTTGGGTTCTAATTACACCCGTTACATCATGGACAGTGAGAGGCACAATGCTCTTAGCTGCACAGCAGTGACGTCACTCTCTGAATGACACAACCTTGCTGAGGAGAGGCTCCCAGTGTCGGCTCACCTGTGATGTTCTCCATCCATTAGTAGGCCTTAGAAATTTGCCATTTCACACAGAGCATATTTTGGATGACCAAATCACCCGACATATAGATTAGTTTTTCAGCCTGGGGCTTGTGTTGTAATATGCACTGAAGCACATAGAGGCTCTTACGGACAACATACAACAACTTAAATCCATCACAGTCTATATATATTAGACAGACTGACAGATGAGGAAACTGCATCATCAATATCAGAAACAATTAGGAAAAATTGCAGACTAAAAATACTAATGGCTGAAAAGAAATCAGTTGGTATAAAAGAGAAAAATCAATACATAAATCAGATATTATATAATAAATAAAATAATAATCAAAAGATAATGTATACAGATAAGAGGCTTCAAAAAAAAAAAACAAAAAAAAAAAACAATGTTTACCTTTCGCAATTTATACAATCTCAGTGCCTGTGTGAGTGTGAGCATGTTTTCTCCAGATTATGCAGCCAGCCAGCAAGCGGCACAGAGCCAGGACATGGCACACAATCAGGGGTGACAAAGGTGGAGCTGTGTGCTGGAGCTGCCCATTGTTTGGTATGTAGCTGCCAGCTAAAGTAGACGGGGCTGCTTGACACCACATGAGCTGGGTCTCCAAGACTCACTGTGCGAAACTTCAATTGCTCCTGTGCTGCATTACTGACTATAAACCAACCAGACACCGACCCAACCTGTTGAGCTCAGCTACCATGACACTATGCATACACATAACAGACTATAGTTAAAAAGAAACTGAGATAAAATAAAACAATCACGTTTGTAATGAACATACGTCCTCTCTACTGACGAGAGGGGAAAACAGGTTCATTTTTTACTAATACATGATCATAACACTCAAGTTGCATTATAGCTTTATTTTCGTGACTTATGTAAGCAATGATTATCAGAATAGCATAACCCTCAAACATACTCATTATTGAATGTGATCAGTAATGACCATATTACAGCCCTGATCAAAACTGTTTATGGAGGAGCTCAAGTTAAAACAATAAAATTAAACTATGAAACAACAGAATAACAATCATAATAATGCAATAAAGAAAAAAGCTAAATGTTTTAAAATGTGTATTTGTCTAAATTCAAAAAAAGTGCAGCCTGTTACTGATTTTTTTTTTTTTTTTTTTTACTGTTGCAATGGAAAAACTGATTTTTGTGAGCAGTCCATGGCCAAGTGGAAGAGAATTTGGTTTTTAACTGGTCATCAAGACAGGCCAAGGGCTGAGATGGCCCTGAGCAAGTACCTGACCCCATATTGCTCCCAGGCGTAGATGTGTGTTACCCACTGCTCCTGTGCCTGGTTGGTGTGTTCACTGTGTAGTCAATGCTTACATGCAAAAGTAAAATTTGCTGCCATATATCATAATATATTAATTCACAGATCGAAGTGTGTGCAAATACAAGAGATTCTAATAAGCAATGATTTTTTTTTTTAAATAAGGTAAACAGCCACAGACCGCAGATACAAAAATGTGAATACCTGCTGGTTGGACCAACTTCTTCTGACAGTAAACTGGAACTCTGTTTAAGCTACTTAAATCCACATTTGAAGAGAACATATTAGACTGCGAATCAGTGGTGGACATTTTGTACCTTCATGTGGAGGAAGATGGATGAATGGAGTGTTCAGCTGTCAATATGAGCTGATCCTGCACATCAACATTATAATTTTTTCCAGGTTTCTAATGACCAAGGATATCAGCGACTCCTGATAGCTCTGGGTCACATTCAGTGGAAGTCTGTCACATCTGTTTCAATCAAAAACCAACACTTGTGAGCAAAGCAGCAGGAGTTACAGGCAATGCAGCTGCACCCAGAGCCACAGGGGCCAAACAACATGAAATGGCCAGGATGTATATGAATTATGAAATGGTCTGATCACATTTTGTAACATGACCTACTGTGAATGCTCCTTTAATAGCAGTGTTATATAGACTGACTGTCAGATTTCTATATTTGCAACATAAAAATCAGATTCTCTGAATAAACAGAAAATATGTGCAGTTTCTTAAGATAAATATGTCAAAGTTGGTCATATTCATGAGACTTTCAGGTTTGAATTTTGTTAAACATGACTGAAAAAGAAAAAATGTACCTCATATCTGTAATATGTAAAATATACTTGTATGTATGCTTGTCACCAGACCACTAAAACTTAAATACATATCTCTATTATACACATTTTTCCTTTTGTTTTGTGAAGATTTTAAGTATTTAGGAATCATGCATGGAACTGGTAAAAGCCAGAACTGATCAATGACACTCAACTTTCTATTTAAAAAATGCAATGCCAGGAGTGTATGTGTATGTGTGTAGTATATGTATTTGTATTTAAGTGTATGTGTTTAACAGGCCCAATGAAAAGGCAATAAACTTTTTAGATGAGTCAAAGTGAAGACTGGATGAGGAGGAGCTGTTCCACCACGTGTAAACGTTCGGGTAACCCACTGACAATCCCAAACATCCAGAGAATGGAGGAAATACCTGGTGAGATTCCAGTAAAGAGCTACATACCTTTCATATCAGCTTACACATGGTTCAAATTATATCCCTTTCTGTGCTGAGAATTTCAAATGGAGGAAAGCAAAATTTAAAATTAAACCGAGAGCTGACTTAACTGTATAGCCTACTTTGATGACAAGTTTCACCCCAGTGACACATACGGTAGGATTAACACATATCTAACACAATTTAAATAAAAAGTGGACATGAAATTTTAAAAATAAGGATTTATTAAAGGGCAGCTACAGGTACTGCATTGCTTGTTGGCAACAGATGTACCTAATAAACTATCAACTGTATATATCACAATATGGAAAATACACGTAGAAACATCCAGATAATATTTACTGTGATGTGGTTAGGAATGCCAAATTTAGAAAATAAATATTTTCCATTGATTGATATGACAATCATCACAAATAGACTTGAAACTGAAAGTCAATTAAGTATAAAATAGATATAGTGATATTAATACTCAGCCGTACAGCACACAGGCACAAAAACATAAAATATATAGATACCGGTACTGAAACCAACCACACCTGTTGCGTATTAATCAATTTATTAAAGTGTTTAAGAGTACTTGAGAGTGTCATCTAGTTTTCGGAATACTTATAATTTTTGGGTGAGCACTCATTTTATATTAGTCATAAAGCTGAGCAAGCTGATGCTTCAGTTTACATATACATTATTCTTATTTAAGTGCAGTGGAGTGCAAACATAAAAATGCTTAATTCAAGAGAAAGACCATACCTGTTGTTCAATAAATGTCAATGTATTTGTTTATCATTTATTATAATTTAACTGTTATTATACCACAGTAAAGTTAGTTTTATATTGGATATTCAACAAATATTTGCTGAATGGTGTCTTTAATTTGTCTTACGGTAGGCAGGCAACAAACGGACACTTCACTCAGTGACCATCCATAAATTACTGTCCATAATTACAGCATTTTTTTCATTTTTTGGACATATGGGGGTCCAAATCAATGTAAAATGCTTTGGCTTCATGGGACTAATCAGACACACATCAATAGCTTCCACACCAGGGGCCCTTGTGGAACCCCAAATCAATACAGAATTCTTTGGCTACATGGGACTAGTAAAACACACTTTCAATTGATGTGGAAGCTATTGGAATTTTCTTTTAGTTAAGTTATAAAGTTATTGAGAAAAATGCTCTAATTATGGACAGTAATTTATGGATGGGCCATAAGTGAAACCCAGGGTTAAGAGCATGGGGGTGTGCTATCTGTTCATTTGTTGGCACCATTCACTGAATAGCCGAATATCCAACATGAAACTAACTTCACTGGGGTATATTTTTTCAGATGGAGGGAAAAATCGGCATAGTTTATCGTCCATCCCTATATCGGGGATAAAGAGTGGCATGTCATACTCTAGCAATAAAACTATTTTAAATAAATACATTGTATGTTGGTACGTTACGCACCAAGTTCAAATCACAAAATATACGAGTATACGATAACACGATTGGCTTCAGTCACAATTATCCCAATAAGAAGTGGGTTTCAATCAACTTTTCGGGGTTGCTTTTTATCGCGATGCACGATGGAACACGTATCAGATAATTGTCAAAATGTCGCAATAATAACGCAAAACAAAAAAAAAAAACATGAACTGTCACGCAACCAGTTGCCGCTCGGATGAGGGCGGACTGTTACGTATGTTTAATGGGAAAAGGAGGGGGGCAGTACATGGCACTGTAGGCGCAGTTAGAAAAGAGAAAACTGCCGTACGGAATGTGAAGAGACGAATGTGTTTGTGTTGTTGGTGGAGGGTTTTTAGCCGGGGAGTCGTTTGACAGCCAGTGAAAGGCCGTGTTTGGACGACAGCGCTGAATTTTCAGCAGCTGAGGGAGAAAAAAAACCCCACAGCACTGAGGCTGTGAACAGTTATGTCAACAGCTACTCTGCTGCTTACAGCGCCGAAAATCACAGCAGACAACGGACAACAATTAGAATAGTGTCTCAACTTCAGCAAAATTCACCAAAATAAAACCTATTCTTAGCAGTTTAATAAAACAGCCTTAAAGTCACAAAAATGCCAAGACAAGACTACACCGCTCTTACCTGAAACAGGCTTTCCGACTCTGTCCGTGCTTCCAATCCCAAATCACACCGGTCCGTTTTCACACGACAACCATGGTTCCAACTATGAGACAAATCCCAAAGGGAGTCGTGTTAAATTTAAGGCAAGCTGATCGGTTCAATGCGCTAGAAACAAGCGTAAACTCGGGTAGGATTTGACTAAAAATTTCACCAACCAGGCTAATCACCACACCCATGAAAGTGGGAACATGGCAACAGCCTACGCTGAGGGGTGTACGGTGGTGGGTAGATAGATCAGTTGTGGTTTTTTTTTTAAACCAAATGTAAAAGGTATAAATATCAGTTCTTTTTTTCATTTAAAACTTATTATTGACTTAAAAATGATTATTCCAAAGGTACAAATTAACAACATTTACCTGTCTTGAAAAAAATTGTAAATTTGACCGCTCACTCTACGGTCAGAATGGTATCGTCTGTCAGTCCCATCAACAAAAAGGAACCGAATGGGATTGAGGAAACTAATGTTAGACCGGAGTAGCTCCTGGTCGTTGTAGTGATTTTAATGGATTTCACCTCTATCTGAAAAGCTACACCTTGTTCATATCGTTTCAGTTCAAACACCAAAAGTCAGAATTAACCAGGGAAAGCATTGACACTGCATGCAAGGAAAGGACAGCTCTAGAATGTAATGTAATGTGGTGAAGGTTCATTAACCTAGAGTTGTACTAATAAAGAATAATGGGATGTAGTTCAATGAGATACGTTTCTCTGCTGCTGGGTGATAGCGTTAATTCACTCATTTTGTTGGTTTACAGTGACATAAAGAGCAATATCATGATATCAGCCAGTTAAATGTATGAATCTAAATAAGGCACTGCCATGAATAATGTCATACACAGATCAAGGAATAATCTCATCAAGACATGTGGTGTATTCAAATATCTGCCACATTACATAGACATGTGCACACTTTATTCACATTATATATTTAGTGGCATTTTTAGTGAAAATGCCAATACATCGTAAAAAAGAATATAAAGGTAATATTTTTGTAGCCACACGTAAACATCTTTGAAATAGATAAATCTTTGAATGCAGTTGCTTCAATTTTTTTTGTTTTTGATTTTCAAGAGCCATATATTGCTCTTAATTTTCCAGATTACTGCAAATATTATGACTTTATCACTTAAACACAGATCACACACAGTCACATTATTTCTTGATTAATTATCTTATCAAGTAGTGTCAAAATGTAATTAACTATTTAAGTGCTAGACACAATTAATCATATCAAAAGTTCACATCCTCAAACCTTTTGCTCTAACTGTAAGTCCAAAATACACACAATTTACAGTGAAGCAATAAAACATGAAAGCAGCAAAATCCCCACACTTGATTAACTAGAAACATACACAATGTGTATTGAATACACAATAAGGATCATACTTTGTCATTTGTCAGCCACATATTCAAATTATAGAATGTTTTTTTATTTCATGTTAGTAATATAATGATACATGTATTCGGAAATGCATCACATAAAGATGCTGCGGTGAATGTGTAAAAGGTAATTTTCTATGAAAAGCAAAAAGTAAAGCCATAACAAGCACATTAGAAACTCAACAAATGAGACATAAGATGCTTAAAATAAGTAATATAGTACCAAGTCATATAATAAAATGTGCAATAGTAATTTCAAATTAAATAATGACCTGTGACAAAATATAGAATATTAAAAATAAATAAGAAAACTATATACGTTTTTGCATAAAATCAAATATATCAGTTTTGAAAGGCTTGAAATGTGCCACAGCTGTGCCAAGTCTGACACAGACACAGCATGGTTGGCTCACAGAACAGGATCTCTCCCCATTAGGACAAGTTGAATTTTTAATGGGACCAATGAAAGAGAGCAGTGGGAAAGGCTTTTCCATAGCTCTGCACGAGCCATAATCAATGGAGGAAAGATGAAAGTTGTCCAGCCCTTATAGTTTCCTTTCACAGTGGCATGGGGTCAGATTAAGTCTAATTGAATTCACAACACAGCAGTAATTAAGGTGTGTCAAACCACTTTCCCCCTAAACACATTATGAGGATTAGGATTAACACGGCAGAGACATGTTATTCATGGTTTGTAATAGAGCAGTTAGGATTAAGTTTTTGGAGCTGCTGTTTCTCTCTTTTATGACCATTATTGCTGGCTGGAATTAGACAGTTAAAATGATAAAATCACTGTCACACCAATTGAGGTGTTTTTTTTTTTTTGTCTTTTTTTTCCCCAGAGAACTAGAGTTTTACATTCCACTTTTTCCTAATCATAGTCACAGCATACACTCCAACATAAGATTGAGATGGATACATAGCAATGACAAAACTGCCCCTATATCTATACACTGTTACAGTAAACATGACATTTTGATGCGTGTCTCTTATTGTTAAATTGTCTACATGATGTTACACTAACAGGTTTTACCATTGCTTGTTTTAAAGGTGGCGTCATTGTGGCTCAACCAAAGCTTTTTGTTGGGTCATGTCTGATGTTGCTCAACAAATGTATTATTGATTGCTCAAGGTAGCTCTTAATCATACAAATACAGTGCAACTACAGTTCATTCAATAAAGAATCATTTCATTTGTTGGTCTTTTGTGGACCAGAGTTTGATTATATTTTTTGAACAAAACTGTGTAGGAAGGAGTTTGTGCTTTAGACTCTTGCCTCTTGTGAGCAACATGACTGAGTTCATTAGCCATCTGAGAATCAGAGTCAGGGCGTCCAAAAGCACATCCTTGGCCAATCAGGTCTTTTGGCCCATTGCTTGGCAACGAAAAGGGAGAGGGAGGGAGCAAATTGACAATGTAAAAATAGCACATCAGTAGCCGTATGTCTGAAAAAAAGGAAAGACATACATGTTGCTGTGTCTATAAATAGCCCCTGAAGCCAGGAGCAAGTATCACATACAGTAGCTTAACTGTTGCCACTGAATGTGTCAGTTTGGCATTCATGCAAATTCAGCATGGGCAGCGTGCAAGAAGTGAAGCCCAGAGAACAGTAGCTGAATGAAATCATTTGAATGAGGGTGAGGGTGGATTTAGGGCGGAGGAAGGAGGAAAAACAATCCTGTTCCTACAGTAAAGATCAGTTGTGTGAATCCTGCCATTTGCTAAGTGATGTTTTGTTTGTGTACAAAATTATTACAAGGCTCTGCTGCAATTAATTAATCAGTAAAATTCATGCATGTCACGTGGAATAAATGGCATACATGAATATCTGATCTTTACATTTGATAATATAATTACTTCTACATTACTACTACATTTGTTATGGGTATAATAATCCCAATAAAATAAAATATGCTGCCATCCTCCAGTATACCATTGCTACAATTCTTCACTTTTAAAATTAAAAGTGAAGAGTGTGTCTTTTGTGTAATGGAAGAGTAGAAGAGAAAATGGGGCCAAAAATAGAAATATCTTGTCCAATTCAGTTTCATGGGACTGCTCCAAAATGAGCCCAGTATGTGGGTGGTCAAATTTAGTGGAGATACTGGGACATCAATCTGATGCAGCTCCTCGATGCCCATTTTATTGACATGTTCCCATTATTTCTCACATGTGGCAAAACACCCTGCTGACCCCTGCTTAATACTTCCACTGTATCAAAGGCAATTAAAAGGTGTAGCAACAGTAGAACCTTAAAAGGCTTTATCAGGCCGTCTTATCCACCAGACATCTCCCAGGGAGGCTGGCCGTTGCCAGGGTAACCCTCACAAATGGCAACTGACGTCAAGAAGGTAGGAGAAATACCAGGGAGAGCCAGAGCTGCTATGCATAATGGATTATTGAAAAAAAGGGCCCTCTTGAAAAGTGAAAAATGACTTAAAATATGTGAGCCTTGCTGAGGTCTCTCTCTCTCTCTCTCTCTCCCTGTAACATGAATATAGATGTTGAGAGTTTCAAGTTTTTACTTGCTGACTGGCATAGCCTGGGTTTGGTTGGTCCAAGTGAAATTACAAACACTGCAGATGAACTTACCAAATGAATTTACTGGATGTTTTATTTCCCAAACTAGGAAATTCTTCATCATTTCAATGCATCTTAAGCAGAAGTCCGTTTTTGTTAAGGTGCAATCTTTGCTTTCTAGCTGGGTATGAGCACATTACAAAAAGTAATGTAGGAAAAAAAGTAAATAATCTCTTTTCTGTGCTAAAATTAGAATGTGCGACTACCTTGACTGCATCTTACTCAGTCAGCCACAACCATCCCCTGTGGATGCTTTAATAGTCACGTACCAAGGATCCACATGGATGCAGTTCTCAGTGATCACTGCAGGTCATGCGTCCTAACTACCAGCAGTTTACTCTGTCTCTGTGTCAGGTTCTTGTCTAATCTCAGAGCTATTGTTGGCCCATGAGAGACGGTCACAGCAGCAGCTTGCTGAAGAGCCCTCATCATTTCTGTGATAATGCCTCTCATGTAGTGTTGGAGTCACACTATTGACAAGCAGGATACCAAGTGTGTATTTGGGTTTGCTGATGGCAAAGGCAATTTGCCATCAGCAAACAATTATTGTAGTCACTATCTAAATAACATTTAATTCATTAAAAGGGTAGAAACCTATTTTTTGGATCACCAAGATATAAAAAAGTTTGCTGAAATAATCGCTGACAAAATTAAAGGTCAACATGTTTAATGTGAGTGTATCAGTGACATACACACAAAACATTTTTCATATAAGAACAATATAGCTATGCTTAGATGGTGTGGGGACAGTATATAATATTAAAACTTAAATTAGTTTAAGAACTAAAAACATGTATATTAAAAGTTGCTCTCAGTTATACTGTATAAGGTGGAGTCAATTAACATCAACATCTTGAAGTTGTGTTTCAATAAAAAGCTGGAAAGGAAATGTGCAAAGAGAAGAAGTGAGAGTGTTTCAATCCAGGGGAATCACAGACACTTCTGTAAATCAGGGGTGCAAACAAGCAATACAAAGCATGAGCAAACATGGTCCAGGTTTGCAAAGAAGTGAATCACATCAATCTTGTATGGGAATGAAAATTAAAGGAAGTGAGGAACAACCCTGGTGTGCTCATGCAACCATTACAAATGCCTCCCATCACAACTGCAACACTATGTCACCAGATTATCATTATTTTATTACCGTGAGCCCAGTTATTTTTACTCAACATTTTGATGCAGAGTGGTTTCAAAACATGAGAAAATAATACAAGGGGTTACCTCCACATTGCTTGAAAACCAAACATCCACTGTTGTTAATGTCAAGTATACAGATAAATAGGTTTGACAGTCTTAAACAAAGACAACAGTTGCCAGTAATTCCTCTCCAAATGTCACAGAGATGTTTCCACACCTGTCTTAATTTTAATTTAACTTGCAGTGTAGGTTTAACTGTAGGAAAGACACTCCATTTGCTTCATGATAAATATATTATAAACAGCATAGAGGTGGCTCTTTGTGCATTTACCAAAACCTGTAACTTCATATTTATACTGTAAGTAAAGTTCTTGCTGAGGGAGTGCATCACAGCTGAATCAATCCAGTTGAAACATCAAACAATGTGCTGACTATAGTTCACATCAAAAACCTCAACAATAAAAAAAATAATTTTCTACCTTTTTCCAGTGCAAAGGAGAAGCAGAGGATATGGGCGTTTTCTACATGCGTCCAAACTGGCATGGATTATTAGTTGCGCACAGCTCTCTGGTTTCAGTTCTTCCTTTCAACTGTGAGTGTAGATGCTGCAGTAAATGGAGAGAGGCAGCGCTAGAGTATGAGGCAGAGAGGTGCTGAGTGGGAGGGTGAGCATATGGGGGGCCTGGAGGATGGGAGCTGGAGTAGTAGCGCTGTTAAAGAGGCAGAGTTTATTTCTGCCACATTTAAAGTAGAGAAGATGTTACACAAATTGCCTGCAAAGATACAACAAGCACGTTGAGATGTTGGAGCATGGAGCAACTACCCTTAACTTTCTTATTTTAAACAGAAATGGACCTAGTCCTCATGAATAAATTGTTAAAGAAATGTCATAGGGTTTGCAGATTTTAAGGGGAGCCGGTCCCTTAAAATCTGTAAAATCTATAGCTAAAACATAAACAAAAAATCTCACACATTAAATTGTTGCTTCACATGTATAATTTGAAAAATCATTTACAGACATTATTTTAAGCTGATAACTATTAAGTCATAATGGATCTAAGTGATGTTAATGTCTTGAAAGTACAGTGGGATTTCTTTCTATATACAGTATAAGGTTCTGCTTGATTATATAATGTGAAATAAGATAATTGTGTCATGATTTGCCACTGTACAAATAAAATTAAATAAAACAAATTGGATAGTGAAGTCTGAACTCTTGGTGGAATGTTATTTTCACATATTAAAATGCATTGGAACTAATACTAAACCAAACACACAAATATGTTAACTGAACATTTCCTCCTTATCTGTTATTAGCTTCACTTAATCTGTAATTTTGCCTAAAATTACAGCTTGTACAGCTTGTCCTACCCATTTTTGGTTTATTTCTGATTGTAGGTCTGAAAGTCCAGTTGTCAGTTGTGAAAATCTACACACATTTCCTTTTTTCCTTAAGGTGTAGTACAGAATACAGTTTAAAAAATGACAAATTAGAGCCTGCACACTTAAAAACAAAAAGCTCTAACAGAGGACATTTCAATCCATTGTGGATTAATAATCAGTTATCAAACTCAACTGAGGATGATCCACATCAGATCAAAATGTGTCCTCTGATAAAGCTTTTTGTGATAATGGAATAGGTATGAAAGTTGGGAAAGAAACACAGACCAACTCCAAATGTCAATAAGGAACCTTTATTATTTGATCATCTGACAGACACACTATGACTCTTAAGGGTGCTTAAGATACAAACAACTTCACCAATCAGCCACAACAAACAAACTTTTTAATACCCTTTATTTCTTACCATGTACAAGAGTGACCCTCAGCAGTTTTAACAGGTACCTTCTATTCACATGCATTTGTTTTTTTAACCATCCTGGAGCCCTTACTATGATATTTTTGTTTTCAAACAGTGTGATGAAATGCTGTTTACCCTACAGGTTCAGTGTTTTGCAATCAAAGTTGTCTTTCTGTTAATACATTATCTATTGTCAAAAAAAAAAAAAATTCCACATCTGCCCCTCAACATTTGCTACATATCTGAGCCTGGTTGTTCTTAAACAGTGGTAAGATTTAGATTCATAGAATATGAAAACCCTCTTGATGAAAAGTGCACACCATAGGGGAACCGTATCTAGAAAACTAGAAAACAAAAACTATTTCAAATCTGGGATTAATATCAAGAGCTATAACAAGAGATTTTTTCAAAAATGCAACAACTACAGTAAGTCTTACATTTATCAGGCAACACTCCACTACCTAGAAACATTTAGTGTTGTTCTTGTGTGTTCACACAACACTAACACCTAAACATGTTCAAACTTGAAACCTTACTCAAACTTGATTCCCTGAGCCAGAGGAAGTTCTTTGCTGTAGTTTATTGTGCACGTTGAACGCCTCATGTACTGCTTCCATGAGTCACTGCCAGACTCTCTTCCACCTCCTGTGTGTTTCTCGCCACCGAATGCTCCTCCGATCTCTGCTCCGCTTGTAGGAATGTTGACATTCACAATGCCGCAATCAGATCCTTTTGGCCCCAGCCAGCGGAAAACCCGGCCCATATCTTTGGTGAAGATGCTGCTGGAAAGACCCTGCTTGACCTCATTGTTCCAGGCAAATGCTTCCTCTTCTGTCTTGAACTTAAGGACATAAAGGATGGGGACAAATGTTTCTGTCTGGACAATGGGAGCGTCATGAGCCAGTCCAGTAATAATGGTAGGCTCCACATAGTTTCCGGGACGGTCCATCACCTTTCCACCACAGACGAGAGTGCCGCCCTGTTGCTTGGCCTGCTCAATAGCTGCCAGGTATTGATCCACTGCTTGTTTGGTGTGCAGAGGCCCATACAGGGTGTTGGGATCCCAGGGGTCTCCGATGCGGACTTGTTTGTAAGCTTTGGCGACCCTCTCAACCACTGTGTCATGAACACTCTCGTGCAGAATCAGCCTCCTGGTAGTGGTGCAGCGCTGACCAGCAGTTCCCACAGATGCAAATACAGCAGAGGGCACCACAAGATTTAGGTCAGCATCTTCAAACACAATTATAGCATTATTTCCGCCGAGCTCCAGCAGCTTGCGACCAAACCTTTCCTGCACCATCATGGCCACCATCTTGCCAACATGGGTGCTGCCAGTGAATGACAGCAGATCCACACGCTCATCCTTTGCCATAGCTGTACCAATATCAGCACCTCCACAGGTCATAGAGCAGATTGCACCAGGCAGGTTGTTCTGCTCCAGCACCTCAGCCACAATCTTAGTAACTGCAACACTCGTGAGAGGGGTTGTTGGAGCTCCTTTCCAAAGGCAAACATTGCCACAGGTCAGAGCGAGGGCGTTGTTCCAGCCATACACAGCCACAGGGAAGTTGAAGGCGGTGATGATGCCGACAAGACCAACTGGGTTCCACTGTTCAAGCAGAGCATGGCCTGGTCTTTCAGAGGGCAAGATGGGACCACCAATCATTCTAGACAGACCGACAGCATAGTCACAAACATCAATGTATTCCTGAACCTCACCTACTCCCTCAACATAAATTTTACCCATTTCTAGAGACACCAGGCTACCGAGGACCTTGATCTTCTTTCTCAGTGCGTCACCAATCTGCCTCACAATCTCCCCTCTTTTTGGAGCAGGGATGTCTGCCCAAACCTTCCAAGCCTCCTTCGTCTTCTGGACAGTTTCTTCATACTCCCCCAAAGTTGCCTGGGTTACTCTGGCAATTGGCTCATTGTTGGCAGGGCAGTATGATGTGATAACCTCCCCACTACCTCCCCAGCTGCCGTTGTAAACACCAGGGTTGTCCTCAGACAGGCCTAGCTCTTTCAGCCAGGAGTATTTGGGCTGGTTGATAAGGAGACCTGACATGGCTGCTGTCTGCTGGCAATAGGCTGTTACAAATTTATTTCTCAAGAAGAGCCTGCTGTGCCGGGCAAAAGTCAGAGTGATGCAGCGCTGCATGAGTGCTGAAAACAAAATACAAAATGTATTTTACAATTTTGCAAAATAAGTGGATAACATTTCTAACTAAGTGAGGACAGTGCATGGCAGTTCTCTGGGTGAAAACTGCTTGATGATGCCAGAGGTCACAGGAGAATGGTCAGATAGGCTACAACTACAGGACAGACAGACAACCCTTTAACCTAAGGTAGTGGCTGCTGTGTTTAAAATAGCATTAAAAAACATAAAAAGATGGTCGTGTATATATGCTCAAAGATGAAGTCCTATGCATAATTTTACACATCCAAATATTTTGGATATTTTGATCCAAAATAACATGGCCATAGAGAGAAAGTACTATCTTCAGTGGCAAGAACAATGCAGATTAGTGGCCAACAGATAGTGTGGCCTTCACAGAGCCTTGATGTCAGACTCAAGGAGTCAATATCACAGCTTTGAGCTTCACATTAAAGAGATGACACTGGTTCAGTCCCTCAGGCTGGATACAACCACATGCCAAGGAACTTGAAAAACTGCACCAGTGAACTGTGAACAGGTGCAGGTAAATAATTTGAATATTTCTCCCGTTTACTTTGAAAGAAAGCAACTGTTAAACATAATCTATTCCACTGAGTCACGAACAAAAACAAGTATAACAACAAAAAAATAAGTAAAACAAACAAAATTACTCTCTGTTGGACCAAACCGTTAACTGCAAGGCCACAAAGTTACCTTACTTGGGTACTTACTCCAACAGTTTGCCACCACGAGGTATTGAATCTTGACCCTAATAAATGATAAAAGACGTGTCACTGAAAGCAAATCGCTGAAATTATTCAAGATTGTGACCCTCGTGTGGAGAATGAAGCGGTAGAAGATGCGTGAGTGAGTGAATTTTTTTTTCAACCCCACGTTAATGTTTAAGTGCAACAACTTGACAGCATGGACCGACATGGTGAAGTCTTAACGACCGTGACTCAAGGTCCTGCAATTTACACGGACCAATATCAGCGAGCTGATTTAAAACCTGGACCCTCGCTGCATGCAATCCTGCTGTGAAGCAATTTAAAGACAAGTTTATGCTCGTGTGAGAAGTTTTTCACTCACGTTGATATCAGATGCTCGGAGGCCACGTCCACTCCTCGGAAAGAGATAACTCTTCTTTCCTTTAATTCTCGTTCCTTTCAGTTTTCCGGTAGTTTAGTTTCTCACTTCTGCCTCTCACAGGTTGACTCCGGGACTACACACAAAGGAAAACATCAGGCGGAAGTAGAGCCGTTGTGCTGTGTTCTGATTGGATAGCGGCGTGGACACAGTGTGGCGCCTGCTTCATCAGATTGACCCATGCTAGCGGATTCCCCTTTGTTGTGATAAACCGTTCAGCGGCTCCACTTTTACCGTTATCACTTACACTGAAAAGTTGTGTTCGTTTAGAGGATGAGCGGCGGAGTGTATGGAGGCGGTGAGTGAGATCTTACGGTTAAAAATAAGACAACGCTGTTATCCACGTTTTTCTGCTCTGGCACTTTAGCCAGCTTTGTTGCTAGCTAGCTACATTAGCAGGGCTAACATGTAGACATTGGTAAAGTAGTTAAATGGCCGTGCTTCTTGACTTTTTACAGATTAATAATTCACAGCTGCGTTAATTTATTATTATATGACGTGTGGTGTCTTATATCTTCATTATGTCTGTTAATACAACAATAACGTAAACCAACCTCAGTACCGCCACCTAACTAGCGAGAAAATGAATGAAAGTGGGCTTGCCAAGCTCCTGAACACATCACCTTGTTTTCGTAGGTGTCGCAGAAGTAGCCGTAAATGTTTATAAGTATCTTATATGTCCAAGGGGTGGCATATAACCTACAATTAAACGTTACAGTATTGGCGTTTTAGCAGTAACATTAAATAAATTCAGCGGGACATAAAGATGCTGAAATTAAAGTAGATTCAATTTTTTGGCGTAAACACCTCGTTTTTGTTGCTTAAATTTTAAGGCTTTCTCCTTGTTGCTTGCCAAATATCTGCTGATGAATCTGTAGCCCCAGAGATTAGAAAAGGAAACACTTTATGTCCCCATATCAATGACAATTTTGGTGACTTCAGGCGCATATTGTAGATGTTTCAGATGTTATGAAAAGTTTGAATGACTGAATGAAAGTGGGTTTACCGAGCTCCTGAATACGTCACCTTGTTTGTTTAAAATGTAGATCTCACAGAATTACGTGTAAATGTTTATAAACATTTAAAAATAAAAATCTAATTTCTAAGGGGTGGCAGATACCCCACAATTAAACACACTAGGTTAAGATAGCAGTTTTGCAATCTCATTAAATTAATCCTCCATATTGATGGAGGAGATATTGCAATGACTGTACCATACTAATCTATGCCATGTAGCACCTTGTTTATACGGTGTATTTAAGATTTAAGGCTTTCACTTTGTTTGAAACATACCTGCTGCAGAATCTGTAGCCTCAGAGTTTAGTTTTAAAAAAGTGAACACTTTATGTCCCCATATCAATTACAATTTTGATGACTTCAGAGGCAAATTTTTGTAGGTGTTTCCAGTGTGTTTTTTATTATCATCCTCTTCATATATATGTGTATGTGTGTGGGTATATATATATATATATATATATATATATATATATATATATATATATATATATATATATATATATATATATACTGTATATACACACACATATTTATACACACACATACACATAAGCATTGTTAGATGAAATGAGTCTAACAATGCACTCACTGAGACTGAATGATATATCATTGGACTAGAAGAAGTGCAAATCTCTGCCTCACAAGGTTAACATTTTTTTCCTAAAAACTCCTGAATCTGGATCTAAATCTGTGCTTTACTTTTTTATGTCTACTGTTTAAGGACAGGCAAATGTGGGCAAAAATGTAAACTTCTTGGTCTCACTGTTGCACATTGGCTGAAAGAGCAATATTGGAACAGTACCAGTAGTTCTTTATGTCTTGCATATTAGCTTGTTATTTTGCTGTTAATTTTCTGTATATTTATATTGATGGTGGGGCTCAATATACTGTTTCTGAGCTGGAGAAAATGTGTTACTTGTGAAATTGTACTGAAATTCTTAATTGTTTCACTCATAAAATTATATAACACAGATAAACAAGAAAGATTGATCTTCATTATATGCTGATATACTCTGCACTGCCTCATTGTATCCCCAGCAAAATCACAGTGATAACGAATGCTACATTTACAGTTTCAATCATATTCACAGCACTTCTCTCATTTTTGTAGATGAGGTAGGAGCTTTGGTGTTTGACATCGGCTCTTATTCTGTAAGAGCAGGCTATGCCGGAGAAGATTGTCCCAAAGTAAGTGGATCACTCAAATGACCTAATTAACTGCGTGTCTTTTCTTCCTCTCTGTATCTTCATCTTCCCTCTAGGTGTAAGCCAATGTCAAGAAAAGAGGGCTGTCACCCTGGAGACAGACAACATTAATTGAGTTCAGATCATTCTGGAATGCTTGGTTTTGGCTTTTCTGTGCTTTGAATTTACTTGTACTTTAGGTGAAGATTTTTATTGTGCAAGCATTCCTTGGATGAGCAAAGTATGAGAGATTTTTGTCCCTCAGTACACTGTACTCATATTAGCCTATGTAATACCTCTAACAATCAGTGAATCAGATTTTATTTATATAATATATTCATATATTTTATATTCATCCAAAGCAATGCACCTCAAAGTGATTCACAGAATGAAAACAATGATCACCCTTCAGCCATACCCCACCCCACCCATTACTTTCCCTTACAAACACATGATTAAAACATTGGATATTTAGCAGAAAAAAAGAGAACAGCCAGTCTTTGACGTGGCTCAGCACACAGCATACAGTCCAAGTGACAGAACCCAGTTTTGTAAACAACCTTTTTATGGGAGTTGTGTCAGATTCAAACTCTGCACATATTTTATAATTTGTTTATAATTACAAAAAACAGAGCACTTTCTTTTTTGTATGATGTGTTGTTAAATATAAACCACATTGTTTCATAATTAAGTCAGGTACATTTTAGTATTTCCAAACAGTTTTCAGTTCTCATACTAAGATGATTATTGCTCCACATGTCTGAACCTTCAGTGTTTCACAAAAATGGGAATTTATTCACACACACAATTTTGGATTTGAATAAACTTGCAATAGCCTTTGTTCTGTTTGTGCTCTTATGTCACTGTGAGGAAGCTAATACTCAGTATATTTACATGACATTAGAAAAATAATTATTGTGTCAGTCTGAATAAAAATGTTGAAAATAGGAGAAATAATAGAAGAACTCAGTACACAGAAGGATATGACAGCCACAACCAAATAGCAAGTTTCAGACTGGTATAGCATTTCATGCTCTTTTCAACATTTTTTTTAGTTCGTGCATGGTATGAAGACTGGGAATGTCGCTGAACATGTTAACAGCTAGCCATAACTGAACTTGAAGTCATCTAATACTAATAAGCTGATAGTGAGCATATCGCCATCCAGCATAGTGGAGGTGGATTCACTTCAGTCAGTAAATCCATTCCCTCACTCGTGCTTTTATACTGGGACAAAGACAGTAGTTTATATGAGCAGCGTAGTTAAGCATGTAAATGCAGTGGTAAAAGAGGGTGTGTGTGGCAACGTATCTTAACTGCAATTGTGTCCTGTGTTGTCCAGGCGGACTTCCCGACGGTTATAGGGGTGACTCTTGACCGAGAAGATGGCAGCACACCCATGGAGACAGATGGTGACAAGGGCAAGCAGAGTGGCACCACATATTACATTGATACCAACCAGCTGAGGGTACCCAGGGAGAACATGGAGGTCATGTCTCCCCTCAAGAATGGCATGAGTGAGTGTTTGGTTGATGTTTATATATATATATATATATACACCTGTAATTGAAACTCTAAACAGAAGAACCCTTTATCCCTTTATTTTTCACATCATGGTCTGTGACATAAACTGTTATTAATATTTATATTCCCGACTGCTTGATTCATGTCATAATTGCCCTGTTTTGTCTCATAAACGGCTTTGTAGATGAACTCATCACAACCATGGCTGATGTATAGTTGACTGCTACTATTAATATATTATATTATATTATATTATATTATATTATATTATATTATATTATATTATATTATATTATATTATATTATATTATTATAATAAATATGTTAGTTGGAAATATGTTTGGCAGACTAATTAATAATGGATAATTATTAAAATAGTTGCAGCTCTTTTAGCAAGGTGTTCATGTTCAGCTCTCCTCTAAACGCTCAAAGTATAAGAAGAAATTCTTTGCTAGTTATTTTGCAGACATGATTTGTCAGTGATCTGGTACACTGATCTAGCTGATGATGTTCATCAGAATCTGGTCCAATGGCGTTTGACTGTGAGGCTATTTAGAGACAAGTGTGACACCCATCCTGATTGCAGTAGAACAGCATTAGGGGACCACAGGCTCCCTAGAGTGCTGACCTGGAAAAGCTATTATCTAAAAAAGCTCATCATCGCTCCAGTTTCTCCATCTGACCCAGCATCAATGATGAAAGGCGCATTTTCTGTCACACTGGAGTTTGTGTGTGTAAATAGATCTTTATTGATTTATTAATATTTAACCAACCTATCAAACAAAAAGTGCTCAGCATTAATTTTATAACTGATTATTAATTTCTGTTGTTTTAGGAAAAATGTAAATTTACCATGAACATAACAGAAAATACCAAAATATTTACTGATCTTACCCTCTTTCTACTTTTATGCATTTGTGTATCATGAATTGTATTTGGGTTTTGTACTGTTTGTTGAAGGGAACCAGGTGTTTAAATATATAAATGTGCAGTTTTCACAATATTCTGACGTGTACACATACAGTATGTAGGCTTATAGTGATTGGTTCATCACGTAAATAACAAGTAGTATCCTTACTTACACCCCAGAAGAATATTTGCTGTCGTTTTATTAGCAGTAGCTGCACACTAGTTCCAAAAAGTAGATGTGGAATCTAAAAACATTTTGATTACCTCACGTTTTCATCTCTGTTGAAGCCAAAAGTGGCCAATCAGCCTTAACTTCGCAGGTGTTTCCTTCTGCTCTGTTTACAGTTGAAGACTGGGACAGTTTCCAGGCTATTTTGGATCACACCTACAAGATGCACTTCAAGTCAGAGCCAAGCCTGCATCCAGTGCTTATGTCAGAAGCTTCAGTGAGTTAACTTTTGTCTTGCTTTAGCTGATTACTAGCTGGGGATATTTTAGATGTCTTTTTTAGAGAAAGGTGAGGGGAGGGTTATAAAGTCCACCATCCATAGAGATCAGTATACAATACTTGGGCTGGTCTTCATCACTTTGTTGAGAAACTTGTGTGGCATACTGACAGTGATACTGTATTTTGTGAGTGGTTGAACTTCTGTTTTGTGCCTACAGTGGAACACAAGAGCTAAACGAGAGAAACTAACTGAGCTGATGTTTGAGCATTACAACATTCCTGCCTTCTTCCTCTGCAAATCAGCTGTTCTCTCTGCGTATCCTTCACTGATTCACTTAATCTAGAAAAAAAGTGATGATTTAATTGTCTTTCCTGTTAAACTTTGGTAGTGTGTCTAAATCTACAATGCAACCATTGCATGATGAGCAGCATTCCTTTACTCTGCGTTCCCAAGCTTTGCAAATGGCCGGTCTACAGGTTTAGTCCTTGACAGTGGAGCCACACATACTACAGCCATTCCAGTGCATGATGGTTACGTCCTGCAGCAAGGTAAACCTTCAACATCCAAAACTCACCGGGTCGAATCAACTGGATTTAAAGTCAGATGTCTTCAAGAAAAACTTCAAAATCAGTTGCAACTGACTAATTATGTTTAGGATAATGATTACCTGGAAGAATGAGAATCTACACAGACATCTAAACGTTCAACACAAAACATTCATTATTTCACAAGTTTGAGAATGCCTGACATACATTATAAAGCAGGGAATGAATAGGAATTTGTAGTGTTGCACCCTTCATTGACATAGGTGCATTTTCCTTGTGATTTATGCTGCCATCTACTGATTGAAGCAAACTCCCAAGACTTACCAATGAAGGCTTCTGCTCCTATAAATGCTCAGTTAATAAAAGCATCATTTAGGGTGTTAGGAATTTGGAATTGTTTTGGATGAGAGGAGTATTCCCTGAAAGATAAGGACTGTAAATTTGTATAACTCCTTCCCCTTTTTACTATACAGTATGTCAAAGAAGTACAATTATGGCCACAGTGCATTAGGCTGAGCAAGTTAAAACAGTGTGTATAGGTAAACAAGATAGAGGTTTATTGTGTTCCTTTCCAGTCTGACTGACTGTTTTTCATTATCTCTGACAGGCATTGTCAAGTCACCCCTGGCTGGAGACTTCATGAGCATGCAGTGCAGAGAGCTGTTCCAAGAGATGAATGTTGACATAATCCCTCCATATATGATTGCATCAAAGGTGAAATTAAACACATCTTAACCCTTAAACTATGTTATTGCAAAGAGGTGGAATGATGTATATTTTAGTTGTCAGCTGTGGTACTAGTCCTAATATTTGCCATACTGGCATGGCAGGAAACTCCCCAATTACTATAATACACTACACTAAAACATCACAGTATATTATGGTATGATACAGTATTGAAGATTTCAAGGTTTTTTGCAATATGGGGATTTTTTTCTTGACAGTTTTTTTCTGACTGTTGTATTTAAGCCTCTGACCACTAGATAGCAGCAGGCTATAGGCCAGTGTTTCACAACCCTGGTCCTGGGGAGCCACTGTTCTGCATGTTTTAGAAGTTTCCTTGCATCAACACACCTGATTCAAATAAATAGATTGTTATCAGGCTTCTGCAGAGATTGATGATGAGCTGACAATTTGACCCTGGACCAGGGTTAAGAATCATTGCTATAGGCCATTGACTCTCACTTTCTAGAAAACTAAATATTGTAAATGCTAGTAACAAAGTTATTTTCTCTTAAAATAGGCAATTCTGGGGTGTTAAAAATCGCTATATACTACCTTGCTGTTATCTGGATCACAACCTCTGTTAAAGGGCTATGTATTGATTTGTATCATTAGATTGTTGCCAATATACAGCCTTAACATTAACTCACTGTCTATTAAAAGTTTTCTACTTTTGTCTGAACAAACATATTCATGCTTGCTATGGGCTATTATTATGAACATTTGACGATGGATTGATGCATTGTGTTATTCACTGGTTTCCTGCCTAAAACTTGGTTTATTTGGTGAATGTGAGCAGAGCAGTCAGTGTCAACTGCAGTGTGTTTGTGTCCTCACAGGATGCAGTGCGGGAGGGAGCCCCAGCCAGCTGGAAGAAAAAAGAGAAGTTACCTCAAGTTACCCGCTCATGGCATAATTACATGTGTAATGTAAGCAGTGAACTTTTCTGAATACATTCAGTAATCAGCAAATCACTTTTGCTAAGCTTATCAAAATATTGATAAATATTTTCTGTTTATGAATGTATATTTAAAGTTTTGTCTTTATGATTGCAGTGTGTGATCCAGGATTTCCAGGCATCTGTGCTGCAGGTCTCAGACTCTCCATATGATGAACAGTAAGAGTTTTAAATATTTTTTTACACCACTCCATGAGATGACGTAAGAGAAGGCTGGCTACAGTTTATGGTCCCAAAAGCTGAGACTCCCAGAGCCATAATTTCTCACAAACCAATGTTATTTCACATAGTTCCGTCTATGCAAAACATTTTATTCACTGTATGTACTTTTTATAACACAGGATGACATTGGAAAGCAGTGTGGTATCATAGAAATGTTGTCCTGTCATCTTGTTTGGATCCTCTTTTGCACTTTACAGGGACAGTTTTGGTGACAGAATGAGTAGTTGTGATCTGTTCATGGCAAATACACACAATAAAAATTAAATTTAAAAAAAAACAAAAGACAACACACTGGTTAATTAGTATTATGTATTTCTTTCCTCATTCAATAACAACATAACAATGGAAAATGTATATTGGACACACAGGTGGATACATTGTGCTGAGAGAAACCCATTGTAACTCTCAATACTAAGCTATTACTTTAGGAATAATATGGTAATACTGAAATACTCTATTTTAGAACAATAATCTTGTCAGTGGTTATTTTAATGCTGAAATGTTACATACTATGTATATGTATTAGCATTGATGTGGATTTTTATTTTGTGATATTTTATCTGCCTGCCATTTTTTGTTTGGCACAAATGACCAGGTTGATGTTAAATTTTTTACTTTGTCTACACTTTTGTTGAGGTTTTTATATTACATATTAACAATCTTATGACCTGTTAAATATTAACCCTTAAAAGGTAACTAGCAGATATCTCTGCACATCTTTCCCAGGGTGGCTGCACAGATGCCAACAGTGCACTATGAGCTGCCCAACGGCTACAACTGTGACTTTGGAGCTGAGAGGCTGAAGATCCCAGAGGGTTTATTTGATCCCTCTAATGCAAAGGTTGGTGTTTGCTACAAATGCTCCTTTAGCCCATGTTTAACAGTGAAAAATCCAATCAAAATCTATCACTGGATATTGTGCCAAACAGCCAGCAGTGTTATGATAGCTGATAAGTGTCCAAATGTCTAGTTTATGAGTCGTCATTTGAAAGCATTTTTAATCTGTCTGATTATTCTGATCTCTTCAGGGATTATCTGGAAACACCATGTTAGGAGTTGGCCACGTGGTGACAACCAGTGTGGGAATGTGTGACATTGACATCCGACCGGTGAATATCAACATGTTTCATGGAGACTCAAATATGTTTACTGTTCTTTATTGTTCCTAATTAGAACAAATTTCCAATGACTTAACTTAAAAACGTAAGGCCTATTTTTCCTTGGTAGGATTACTGGTGATAATATAAGAGGATTTTAAGACAATCTACAGCTTTTTGACAGTACCTTGCACTTTTATTTACGGTTTCTATTTGGGACATTCAGCCTGTAGCTGAATGCACTGCTCTTTCCTTCTTGAAGTGTTCATAGCCAACCACTTTCTAAAGTGGTTTGGACATGGTTTATAGGGACATTTGGGTACCTCTGTGATAGAAAATCTTTTGGCAATATTAGAAACCAAGGGGACAGCTGTGTCTGTGTTGCTCTTTAGTTTTCCTTTTTATTTTTAGCATTCATTTTTAAAAGAAACTCTCATTTGGGGAATTTTAGGGTTTGTATGGCAGTGTGGTGGTGACTGGAGGAAACACACTCATTCAAGGCTTCACTGATCGTCTGAACAGAGAACTCTCCCAGAAAACGCCCCCAGTGAGTTACACTAGTACTACTTCTGGTTCTCACTCTGTTTATCACTCTGCAGTTATCTTTATTTACATATACCTTTTATATGGCTGAACATTTTTTTCTGTGTTTGGCAGAGCATGAGGCTGAAGCTGATAGCCAACAACACAACAGTGGAGCGGCGCTTCAGTGCCTGGATAGGAGGCTCCATCCTGGCATCACTTGTAAGGACACTGTCAAAAGTATACTATTAGAACATATCAATATTTAGTTACATTATGTAAGAATATGTCTGTGAAGGTTCTCATTCATCCTCATATATCCCCTTTCAAATAAATATTCAAGTCTTCATGACATTAGTGGATATAACCAATGAGGCTGTCTCACGTACTGATGGAATTTAAAAGAACTCCAGGTTTTTCATGTGTCTGTGCAGGTGCATCATGACTTTCACACTCAAAAATTTTGATCTCTGTGCAATACTACATAAATGGATTTTTGTGTTTAGTAAGGAAAACTACGTTTGTATGTTAAATGTAAAAAAAGAGAAATTGAACTTCACACATAGCTTTGTTTTAATAGACGGTGCTTATTCTACAGATAATTTTTACTCCTGACTCCTTATTTTTATACTGATTTTAATTATTTGCTCAAACTAGACGTTGCTTTCTCACTCTGACAGGGAACCTTCCAGCAGATGTGGATTTCCAAACAGGAGTACGAGGAGGGAGGAAAGCAATGTGTGGACAGGAAGTGCCCTTGACCTGTCTTCTGTATCACGTTTTTTCCATAAGCTCCACATAATCAGTCCTATAGAGTTGACCCCAGACTCGGGAACACTGATGAAAGTTCACTTCATTTCTATGATTTCATTTTATTACTGAATTGATCCATGATCTGGGATTTATCATCAGGAAAAATCTACTATATAATAGGTCACAGTGAAGAAATGTTTGTTTTAATGTCATTACAGTTGGTCTGTCACCTTAATAATAGGTTGTTGCCATTATGTGGACACCTTGCAGAGCAAGTCAGTTTTAACTCAGAATGTAAGGAAGTGGAATTCTTGGTCACTTGAGGGAAATAGCACATAACTTGTGCAACCTTTCTGTAGAACACAATCATGGTAACTGACCTTCAGGAAGACTAACCTTAGTTTGGGGTGATAAATGTTTTTTTGTCCATAAGTTTTTTTCTATGTAGTAAGTAAACTTGTCAAAGGCCAAGGGTAGCCAGTTCATGCCTGTGCTTCATGTGTCAACTCAAATAAATCTGTATTTAATTTTCACTTTTGCTTGGCTACATTTTTTAATATGAGTCTTTTTGTTAAATTATTTATTAAATGATTTTGAAATTGTAATGGGTACATTTGTATATGTACAGACAAATAATGGGCAATTGATATGAAAGTACATAAAAGATTATCCAAGGTCACATGATGCCCTCAACTCAACTCACCGCTTTATCCTCTACATTGCAGGGGGTACTGGTGCCCATCCCAGCTGACGTAAGGTCAAAGGACAGGTCACCAGTCCATCACAGGGACACATATAGACAACCCTATGGTCGATTAAGAGCATCCAATTTGCCTAATCCCCATATCAGCTTTTTTTTTTTTTTTTTTAACTCTGGGAGGAAACTGGAGAAAGGCCCCTGTTCCGACTGAGTCGTTAATGCAGGTCTTGCTGCAAAAGGATAGAGTGCTAACCATTACAACAACCATGTGGCCCATAACTAGGTGGGAAAAAAAACTAGCTGGTGTGTTTTAATAGACAAATTTATTTCAGGATATAACACAATTTATCCTATAGGATCAACCAACAGCTGGACAAAGAAATCTAAACAAATAAAAATAACATGGCCACACTTGGTTATTTAAATTGCCACAACTCGGACTCAAACATTTTGTCTTGAGACATGTGACAGCTGTACAGTAGGAGCCTGGAATTTCACAATGAGGAGACCTTTATTTGAGGAAATATCTCCCTCAGTTTGGCCTCTTTTTTCTTCTTTAAGTTTGCTTTCCTGATCTTATCCCTGATAGTCTTCTCCAAACGCAGTCTGAAAACAGAAAAGTAAGAACATAACTCAGAGTTGGGGTAACATTTTCCACATACCTTTTTTTTTTGTTAAAACTCTTGTGTCCGACAGCAACTTACCTTATGTGTGGTTGGACAAACCTAGGTGTGTAGAACTTCTTTCGTTTGTATCTTTTATTCATGTACCAAGGAATTGCATACTCTTTGAATCGATACCTAATAGAAAAAGAATAAATGTCTGAGTGACGCCACCACTCAATTTATTTTCCGTGACATGGCCCATTATAAGATCCAAATTATAGACGTCCAAATGAAGGTCAGTTTAGCCAGTGCTGAAGTAGTTCTGTTGAAATTCAGACTGGATGGTGTTTTCTGTAAATATAAATCTGACCATAATTCATACATTTCCACTTTACTGTATTTTGCAGTATTTGTGTAAACAAAAATATAAATAGGTACCACCCACACCTTGACTTAACTGAATTCAAAAAGTTACACGAGAATCTGAAATCTCTAGAGAATCTTTCTCTTATGTATATACATTATACATTACATATTTATATAGTGTGCTCACCAGTAGATGTGCCCAAATATGTTCCTCCTCCAGGCACCTGGTCGGCCTTTTTCCTGTCCTGTCTGCAACAGACGCAAAGCTGTCTCTCTCTCAGTGACCACTGTGTCCAGCCGGATCATGGAACGTTCAATCTAAGAAGAGCAAGATTTACATAATTCGTGGTTTGTACCTCACCACCACAACACGTAATAACCTGCTACCCAATTATTTGCCACATGCCATTTATCCTGTCTACAACAGTCATGCTGCTGAGGGTCACACCAACCTTCCTTAACCTTTCTGGACTTGGCATCTGAACCCTTTGCCTTTTTGCTTCCTGCTCAAGTGTCAGCAGCATGTTCCTTTCTTTCAGCAGCACATACCTGAGACAAGAGGAGAGTGTTACTCACAGCAGATAAATCTTTATACAGTTTTACTCTGATCTCTGCAGTCCTTACCAGAGTTTGTGTAAATCTTCGTTGCTCTTAGTTCTCAGGTGTTTGGCAGTCCACGGAGCACCTACAAAATAACAACCAAAGGAAAAATGAAAAACTATTATCAGGAATTCCTTGCAACTCCAACTGTGCTACACCGTTCAATACATTTTAATCAATGCTCCTGAATCTCACTAATTTAAAGTTGAGAATTTTGTTTTTCACAGAACTATCTTTACTTTACTACAAAAACTCAAATATTTTGCATCATTATGATGCTGATCCACATACACACCTAGGTGCATATTAAAATGATCTAAAACTAAACACTTGTGAATATTCACAGTGGAGACCAGAGTTTCTGAGAGTCTGAGTGCTTCAGTGCTGCAGCGCTTCACCTGACTTCACAGTGGTCTCTCCCCAGTTCTCAGGGAGGTCAAAGAACTCTTCCAGTCCTCTTCTGCTGATGGTTGTGTGCAGAGCTCGATACTGACTCAAAGAGCTTGTTGGACTGCACCAAGACAGGATACCAAGTGTAGACTTTTCACTGGAAGCCAAAAAATACACTGTGTGAGGAGTTATGGGGAATTAAGAATTAAAACATATTTTCAATATTTAACGCAGTAAATATGACATGTAGGGAATGTCCTATTAGATTTAATTAAACTTTATTGCTATAAGGGCACAATGTACGCAGCAAAATTCAACCAAACAATGAATCGAGTAATCGTTTGATCAGTGTTTCTCAAACCTGAAATTTGTGATGTTCTCAAATGTCTTGTTTTGTCCTCAAACCAAAATGTGTAACGTGTAATGATTTCTTTGTTATATGGAGCAAAGAAACCAGAAAATATTCACAATTAAAAAAACCTGATAAATTGATTATCAAAATAGTTGACCATTAATTCACTAATCGATTAATAATAATAAATCGAGAAATTGTTCAAGCCCTAAATATTAGTTTACTACGTTGTATAATGTTGCACTTATGCTATCAAGGCTGCAAAATCAGTTAATTCCTCCCATAAACTTTTACACATTTTTATAGACTAACTTCTAAGCAATTTCTGTTTACTCTGATTTGTTGTAATAGCCGGTTTTTCTCATCTGTCTAAGGTGATTGTTGTAAGGTGTAAGTGATTGCACAGCTTATTGCAAAAACAGCTAAGAAAAGTAGTTTATAAATAAAACTACTTACGTATGACCTTTGTGTTGAGAAAAAAAGAACATTGAAATTCAATCAGTATAATGGACTGATAGATTATTCTACCACTCTAATGAATTTTATTTTAATACTACAGCATTAAAATGTTATGAAGAACATCTAGCGCATCCCCACTGTGACCTGAAACATAATGAACACAACACAGGCCTGACCGACTCAATATGTTAAGTGTAAATATGTAAATCTAAAGTGCAGTCAAGCCATCTGCGGTTGCGAAAGATTACAATCTGCATTCATTCCATTAAGTTATAAAAAGACGGATATATATATATTTTGTATTGCATGTATCAAGTAACTGACTTTTTTTTAGGTAATTTATCCGTAACAAAAGCAGTCCCATTCAATTCTGAAGGAGGATCAACACAACAACAAATAAGAATCCAATTGTTTTCTATGAACTCCACCTGATTCTCGTTCTGCGTCGTCTCAGGTGCCCGTCTGGTAATTTTCAAGTTATTTTACTGTAATATTATTTAATAATAACATGCCAAAATAGGCCTCTTATTGGCGTTTTGATATTACCGATTTCCACTGGTTTCCACTTTAAGGAACTGTAGAAACTGTGGAGGAACTGCCGTTTCGCATTCGTTTGGATACTTTATTATCCGTAATCAGTGACTACATAAATGATGATGATGATTAGATGAGTCCCGAATAAACGGTCAATCCGCGCGGTGACTTTAACCGTCGCGTCATTTAAACAACGATATAAATTTAGACCCTTAACGGCTTCTCACCTGTAAACGCGATTCAGATGTTTGGTCGCATTAACGGCACAGAGCTGCGTGTTTACCGCTGAAGAGATTCTGAGCACAGTTTGAAATGGCTTGCATAGAGTCAAAACGCGTCCTGCTGCTGAGGACGCCGCCATCTTTACAGCAATCCCTCCCACATTACCCAGCATGCAATTCTCTGGCTTTTCTGGACTTTTTTTTTTTTTTTTTTTTTTTTTACATGATTTATATGTCATAAATGTATGTCACAACGTTAGCCATGGCTACTTAAACATAAAACGAAACTCAAATTAAAAACATCTCCTCTAACGTTAAGATTGAAGTCAGTTTCAGTTTAAACTTCATGTAACATTATCAACTGTGGTGATGAACTAATAAACTTGGTGTGAAATACTATATTTGAACGTTATAGTAAACACTTGATCTGATTCAACTTTAATATTATCAAAACACTTTGGTTCAGTGGCTTGCCCTAATGGACAAAAAAAAAACGCTGCATGCTAAGGTGCCCTCTTGACTCACAAAACACACTAAAGTACCCTAGAGTGGTAAAAACATGAGAAAGTGCCCTACTGGCTGCCATTCATATGTGGCCTCTAAATTAAAAAAATTAATTGTTTCTAAAGGAGTGTCTTTCTAATGGAGAAAAGTGCCCGATAAGACTTTGTTTCCATTGGGGTGCCTTTCCAATCAAAAAGGGTGATGTTATGAAGTTCCCAAGTGCCACAACACGACAGGGTCCCAGAGGGTGTCCTTAGAGGAATTGATATTCAGTGATGTATAGAAAATGCCCATCTTGGTGACAGAAAGTGCTGTGCTGCAAAGGATGTATCTGTATTGGTATACACAGTATACACATGTGAAAATGTGGGAAATTATATGCTTGCCCTACGTGTACGCAGTAAATGCACGTTTAATTTTTGCCCCTGCCCTTTCAAATATCTGTGCACGCCACTGCTTGCGTTAACTGTGTGTTTTTATAACTACAACTATATTTTGTATAGTTTAACAAACTTTAATGTGTAGTTTATCTCACTGATGTAGCGACAGACTCAGCTGTATGCGGTCCTTACTATCCGAATCTGATGCTAACTTCAGCGTCATCCTCCTTTGCCCTCATTGAAAATGGCGGTTCCGGCTTCTCGTGGTCTTTGATTGCACTTGTCATACGCTCTCCGCTTCGCGTTGCTGCGCGTGCGCGCTTCATTTCCCACAGTAGCGATGGTGGGTATGAGTGTGCTCAGATCTGCTGCTACCTTTGCAGCCAGACTGAGTCCTCTAAGATCTGGAAACACTGCGGCAAACCTGCTCACCAGAACAATTCAACGGACCGATAAAGGTAAGAGACACACTGCTCATTTTGAAACAGAGACTTTTGACCTTAAAAAGTAGCCGTTTTTTCTAATGACCTTGTGCCGGGGCTGGCTAGCTTGCCAACGTAAGCTAGCTGGTAACGTCTGCACTTCTGTCAACAAAAGATACAACACCTTTTTCATTTTAGCTACTGGTGTTTGATTATATTTATATAATGCATATTAGTTTGTTTTACTCAGTCTGAACGATAAATTGTTATTAATATTTCAATACCGTGCAACACAATTAAAACGGATAAGTCTAATGCTGCCTAATTCTCTAACAGCCATAGACTGTATATAAAAACAGCAACAACATAAATTCATATCACACTAGAATGTGATATGAATTTATGTGATAGTTTATGGGATAGTGATATGATAATAATATCAACAAAAATAATAATGACAAAAATGACCTAGAAATAATGTGTGGGATCATACAGTGATGTGGACATAATTGGGCACTTAATGTCAATTATAGTAAAATATAATAGCCATATGTTGTGGACTATGTTATATCTCAAGTATCAGCATGTTAATAGTGTACTTTGTTTTACAGTGGCTGTACGTTGGGGTCATGGAAAGAAAATGTTTGTCATCAAGCCCACTGAATACTATGACAAAAGATTTCTGCGCTTATTGGTAAGTACTAAAATGTATATGTTAATAATCACATTCCCTGCTAATTAAGGATTTGTCCACACTTGGGAACCTAAGTTGATTTACAGCAGCACACCTGGAATTACTCTTCATAACTGGCCATGTTTATAGCAAGACCCTCTATTGGTGCATTCATGAAATAAAAGCCTCCTTTAAGATGTTGTAAGAATTTGTATTTCTTAAGCTCTCCACAACTATTGAAAAGCATAAATTGAAGCTGCCTATTAGTTTACATCCACATATCACTTCAGAGTCTGTTTGCTCACAAGCTTTTGATTCATTCATCCATTATCTACCCCTTTATCCTCCACATGAGGGAGCTGGGTTAGGGTATCCTAGCTGACACAAGGCGAAAGGTGGGGTAGATCCTGGACCGTTCACCAGTCCATTGCAGGGCTAACATATAGAGACAAACAACCATTCACTCTCACATTCACACCTATGGTCAATTCAGAATGTCCACTTGAACCACATGTTTTTGGACTGTGGGTGGAGAATGAAAGTAGAATTGGTTTTTTTTTTTTAATTTTTTTCCCTCATTTGTTTCCAGAAATACTACATTCTGCTGACTGGTATCCCTGTGGCTGCTGTTATCACATTTGTGAACATTTTCATTGGTAAGTGAGAAAGTTATGTGCATGTTTTGGTGCTTTGTTTGGATCAGTTGATAATGTTTGGTTTGTGTTTTGTAGGTGAGGCAGAGCTGGCTGAAATTCCTGAGGACTATGAACCTGAGTACTGGGAGTACTACAAGGTATCTCGCTAAATTAAACTCATTAATTAATTTAGAAGGTTTTCACTGCTCCTTACTTTGATGCTGGGAAGGACAGAGAATCACCAGGATCACCGGATGCAGTGGCAGGTTTTAAAAATTATGCAAAAGTAAATGTAGTTTTTATGATGCTGGATATTTTAAAGCCCTCCCCTGCCATGCATGTGTTGATATTTTAAAAATGATAATATGTGATTGCTTAACTGTACAATCAATAAAAAAATATTCTGTAGTTAGAAGTCATGTAGATGATTGTGTATTATATTACAAATCTTACAGCACTGTCATTGCAATGATACTGCACTGCACTACGTGTAGATTCCATGATTAGACTAATACCAATGGTGATAAAAATATCCTATTTTCGTTTTGAATCAAATACATTGTAGTTAATTTAATGTGTTTGTGTGTTATTGCAGCATCCCATCACCAGGTGGATTGCACGGAACTTGTGTGATTCCCCAGTGAAGAACTATGAAAAGGCGATGGCAGCAATCCAAATTGAGAAAGAGAAGGCAGACATGAGGTGAGTGTCAGTACCACTGTGTTATGCTGCAGCATCTCCTCCGGTCATGTGTGAAGTCTAGAAGGCTGTTGGTGGTGCTGTAAAAAAATACATTTCTAACTCCATTGCGCTTGTAGGCTCGTTGACTCGCACAATCTGAACAGCGATAAAATATATTTATTTTACCAGAAACAGTTAGAAATCATCAAAAGACATAAGCCCAATGGTTTAACGGCCAAAGACCACATTCCCAGTAGCTGCCGGGGCTGTGCCTAAAAGGGCACAGACACAGTCTGCATTCTCTGTGTGAGGTAGCTGTAAGACTAATATACAAAAAGTTCAGATTAGAAACTCATACAGTTTATGCATAAGGTCTCCTTGTTGCATTAAGTCTTGTCTGAAATGACCTTGGCTTAGTTGATAAGTCTTTAAAACAATGCCCAATGATGATGTCACGGTTCGCAAGGAAGAACTAACTATTTTTTGGTTGCAGCTGAAAACCAACTTGTCAGGTTCCAAAATAATTTGTTTGTTTAATAATAGTTTGTTTGGTGGACCATGCCGGCCAGTTCAAAATTAGGTTCAGGAACTGGCCTGGAGCTGGTGTAAGGGACTTGAGTGTAGTTGTAATGCGATGTAGAAAAGGGAAAGTCTTCTCTTTTAATGTATTTACCTGGAAATTGTCAGCACTGTGCTCCCATTAGGATAAAGTATTTTTTCCAGTAATCACACACTAGTTTTCTGTTCTTTTTTGTTCAAACAGTACTGGGTGGACAGCACCATCTTTCTTAATGTTGGGATTATATCTTTAAAATTAATCCTAAAATTTAAAACTCTGTTGCTGGAGTGGGGCTCCTTGAACTCACTGCTGTTTGTCGTCGACAGATTGGCACAGCTGGAAGTGCGTCGACACATGAGGCACAAGGGAGACGGACCCTGGTTCCATAGGGACACCCTCAACAAGGAGCTAATCGACTACAGCCCAAAGTCAACACCTGACAATTAGTTCATTGTGTGTACATCACACAGATGAATCCCACTGTTTGTAAATTTTTTCCTGTCTTGAGTAAATAAAATATATCTATGTAATCTGATATTTGGTCTTGCACTGTCCACACAGAGTGCATGCTCAAAATGTGTTAATCTTGTGTTGACACAGCTATTTAAACTTCTCTTTATGTTACATTGCCAGTTGGCTTTACTATGCTTAATTTCAAATCTCTAAACTCGCAGTGGGAACTGGACAGAAGAAGACTGGAAAGGTATAGTCTGGCCTGATGAGTCCTGATTCTGGTGAGGCTGGCGATGGTATGTTCACAGACAACAGTACAGCTCAATGGAGCCAAGGAAGTCCACACTGGTGGTGGTGTAATGGTTTGGGGAATGTTTTCTTGGGAAGCTGGCCCTTAACTACTAACTAGGCATGGTTTTGTGATATTTCGAATTTCAACAGAATCTCAGAGGAACATTTTGTTGAATCCATGACATGAAGAACTGTAACGCTCAACCCTCACTATGATCAGTGTTCGTAGTTCATCAAATCTGCAGTTTGTCTTCTGAATCATCAACTGGTCATGTCTACCTATTTGTCAGAGCTTGCCTAGTTGTCTGTAGTACATGCAAACACAAACCTGCATATGCATGTACACAGTCTGTTCCTGAATCAAGCTGTATCACTGATTTTGGCACTAATGAGAATTTAAAAGCTTATTCAGGAATGAGACCTTTAAATCATGTGGCATTTAGTTTTCCTAGGTAAAAAGGGACCTGTGTTGAAATAAACAATCAGTGGAATATGTAAGTCAGGACTTAACTTTTTAACAGGTCTTGTTTATGGGAAATATTCTGACAGTTTACATTAGGAAAAGCACAGGTGTAAATAACCACAGTAATGATCCTGAAGTTCCATTTAGTGTCCTTAATTTCAAGTTGCTTGCTGGCTTACTGTCACACACTCTGGACTATTTTAACTGAACAGAGACATTGTTAATTTATCATTAACACTTGTGCTTTTCCTGCTGTGAATGAGACCTTCCCAGTGTCTTCCCAAACTTCAGAGGTTCTGAAGCTCACATCCAGATTTATACATGAGCAAAAGCAGAATTAAACAGAAGCTCCTGAAAAATAATCCAAATTAATTGTGAACAACTGTCAAGAATCACAATTTTGTATGTTGATGAAAACAGTTGTGACACCCAATTTAGTGATAACCGAGACGCTCCAAGCTGTGAGTATCATTAAAATGTGAATAATTGTTTCATTTGGATTTTTCCTGTAGGGCAAAGAATATACACCAATCACCAACAACCAACAGTTAAAGAGCTGGTTACTACAACTGGTTAAGTGTTTTGGCAAGGCAATATATTGTTCAAACTAGTTATGAAAGTTGAGAATTTTAAACTTTCATTCCTTGGCTTGACAAAGTCAGAAACACACTGATGAGTCACAATATTTAAAAAAAACCCAAAAAAGAATCACCTGTTTTTGCAGCCATTTTGACATGGTATAACACACAAAGGAACAGATGTCCCATTAATGATTGCTCGGTTCAGTTCAGTTAACCAGTACTGAGCCACCATGTGAATTTCTAACCTGTCAGAATGGCCACTTTGCAAAGGGCCCACCCGTTTTGAGTAGCCGTGCATTAGGAAGTTGGATAGACTGCATAGACCCCAGGTAATTTTTTTTGCCTTTTCACATGTGGATGTTTCCATCTCTGCATGATTACAGGTGTACATGCCTGATTGAATGGCATGTATGTGAGGGCCTAGGCAGATCCTGGTAGGTGGCTGATCCGGCACAGACGGTTCTAGTATAAGTACCATGACCTTCCTACGAACTATTCACAGACTGAATGCCAGTCTCCTCATACACATTGCGATCAGGTTTTCCCTAACGTGGACACACACCCTTGTCAGCTTTTTATTATAAATTTAGCAGTTAATGAGTGTGTCCACTTGATGGCAGAGCTGTGCGGACATGATTTTTGAACAAAGGGTCTGAGATCTTGACACAAGTGGGTGGGGGGTTATTAAATGGGGCTTCTGTCTGAAATCCTATATTTCAGCTAATTTGTGAAACATGACTTCACCAATTACTTTTACACTGTTTTATTAAATCAAGACTTGTTTTACTCTGATTTTTATACATATTTTAATTTATCTGACCACATTTTTTAAAATGTTTAATTTTCTGTTCGACTGTTTGATTCTATTTGACAGTGAAGAGCACTTGGGCTGCATCTTTGCATGAGATAATGCCATGTAAATAATGATATTATTATAAGGGAAAAAGCCTGCTAAAATATTAGATGTACTGTGCAAAGGCCTCTAAAACAATGGGAGGACCATTGTGAGGTAAATGCAGAACGGTGCAGTGTTTAGATGATGTGAGGCTGTAAGAAAAACAAACATGCTCTTCACGCTGCAGGAGGAAAACACGCGCTGTAGTAAAGTGTGAGTGCTTTGAATCGCCCTCACAAGTGGGCGGGGCCCTGCTGGAAAGCAGACGGCGTCACCAGAACAGTCAACGGCTGCAGCAGCATCCGCGTAATCGACGCTTTATTTAAAACAAAACCAGACAACAGAGCAGTGTTAGCTTCTCCGCCTTAGCGTGTAGCCCCTTGTAACCCCCCTCTCTCCTCCCTCGTGTCATTTTATTTTTATGCTTTTCTGCGTCACATCCTCCTGGACGGAGGAATGTAGAGACGGAGAGCTTTAAAAATAGCATCCTCTGCTGTGACAGCGCTGCTCCGGTGGCTCCGCAGCACTGTGCTGCCTGAAGCGGGAATGCGAAGATGGCTGCAGACCTGGGAGAGCTGCTGGTCCCGTACATGCCCACCATCAGAGTCCCCAAGACTGGAGACAGGGTTTTCAAGAGCGAGTGTGCCTTCTCCTTCGACTCTCCCGTAAGTGTGTCTGGCTGACCCCTGAACTTCTCGCGCGCGCACCCACACATTACAGCAGAATCATGCGTTGTTAATCCAAGTTAGCCTACCTGCTCATGTCCCGTTTTGTGTGTGTACAGGTTTTCATTAGGGTCAAGTCAAGTCAAGTCAATTTTATTTATGTAGCCCAACACCACAAATGCATTTAGCCTCGACGGGCTTTACAGCCTGTACAGCAAGTGACACCCTCTATCCTTAGACCCTCACATCGAGTGAGGGAAAAACTCCACAGAAAAACCTTTGTACAGGGACAAAAATGGGAGAAACCTCAGGAAGAGCCACAGAGGAGGGATCCTTCTTCCAGGACGGACAGACGTGGGTGTGAGGACAAAATTAGGTTTAAAACCATTGTTGTTTTTTGCACGATTTCAATTGGCATTTTGAGGGTTTTAGGGTTAGGATTAGATTAAGGGTTAAAATATGGTTATGGTTGGAGTTATAGGCGTGTAGTTGAGATGGTTAACATAATTGTAAGGAGCCAGGGGAATGTATTTGGTCTGGTTTGAGTACACACACACAAACGTTTGTCTGTGTGCACTCATTTATGTCACCACTTTAGGACCATTTCTGAGAAAAACCATTGTCCTTATATCAGGATTACTTGTCCAAATGGACCTTATGGACCTAAACCTGGTCCTAAAGAGGTGGAATCAACTAGTTATGTGGTTCTGGTTAAGGTGAGAGGTCAGATGTGAATTGTGGTTCTGTTAAAGAAAGGGTTTGGCATTAACTGATTATGATTCAAGTTATGGATTAGGATTTGGTTAGGCTGCCCAAAGGAAGGGAAGTCAGTCCTGTAGAATAGCTGTGCCAATTTGTATTTGTGAGAAATAGAATTCGAAAGGAAATAGATAATTTCCCTTTGTGGAGGGAGACCAGCTCAGACCACGCGTCAGTTACATTTAAAACAGCTCAGATAATTCAGTAGATAGACTGACAGACTAACACACTGTCCTCTCTTCCGTCCTGACAGCAGACAACCTGTGGTGTTTTCATAGTCAGTACCTCTAAAAAGAAACTGTGAGTGTAATTGTGTAATATTCACCACTTTGCCTTAACCAAGTTAATAGTTTTTTATTTTTATTTTATTTTACCAATTAAAACTTCTCAAATTTTTTTCAGCTGTTTGAATATTTTCTCCTTTCTTTGATCCATATAACAAAGAAATCACTGAAACTGATTAATTCTGATTTAAGAACAAAACAAGACATTTGAAAACCTCATAATTTCGAGGTGTGGGAAACAACGATCACCATCTTTCAACATTTTCTGAAGATAATTGATTATCAAAATAATTGTTAGTTGCAGCCCTAATGTATTCATTTGTGGTCTTTGACTGCTCTTAGACCAGTGGTTCTTAAAATGGGGGTCTGCAGCACACTAGCAGGATGACCGTGAACATTTTTCTAATTCGTCATGATTTATATTGACCAGGAACAACGCACAGTAACTGAATATTATTTTTAGGTGGTCCTTGACTGAGGAAAAATGAGAACTTCTGTTCTAGAGCATGTAGTGCTGTAGCGTAATGCTCATATACTGAGTAAACAGAGATGTGTATTAAACGCCATAATATGCTCTTGTTGTTTTAAAAAGATTCAGTATTTTTGAATCATGCTGAATTTCTTTAATTTTTACATTCAGAATGTAATTATTTCACAATCTCCTATGTGTAAAAATGTGAGATTTGTAGTTTTGTTTTTGACGTAAACACTGTTACACTGAAAACCTTCTTTATCCACGGACGCCGTATTTAAAGGTGACTCGGCTGTCTGGAGTTCATCATGTTGGCCTGAGGTTTGGTTTATTTTTATCCTTGCACTCTTGAAGCTCGTATGACACTCTGGCCCACTTAAAGGTTTATCGCGGTGGTTTATAGGACCTGTTGCAAATATATGCTAATATTTGAAAGTGCATTCTTCGTGTATTTCATCTCAGACAGTCCAAGACAGTGTTGCTTCTGTAAAAACAAAACAAATGAAAGCACAGATGGAGGGTGTTACTTCAAAATGTCCTAAATGTCAGCCAGTGGTCACACGCTGATTTTTTTTGAATGTGATTTTAATAATCAAACTTCTCTGTGACAAGCTGTTTCAGATAGAATAAGGTAGAAAAAAAGATGTGGCATGAGTGGGCTTCAACTAGTTCACAGATTTTTACTGTGTTTTTTAAACTACAGTAAAATCTACAAGTTCACAGAGCCCTAAACAATGAGAGAAACATTAATGTGTAAGGGATTATTTGGCTTGAATTATTATAGTATACTGGTAATTATGAAGATCTCTAGTAGTAGCAACAAAGGCTGTTTGAAAAGGTGCCTACAGAATCCCTGGCACACTCACTCTCTCTGTCTGTATAATGCAAATGTCATCGTAACATCAATATGAGCTGCTCTCCGCATGATTCAAAATGTTTTATTTCCTCCTTGTATTAGAAATAAATCAGTGTAAGAATTATGGGCGTAGCTGGGGAAATAAAGACAAGATATGCTACTTGTTAAACATTGACCACTGTGTATCAAATGTAAATGTAATGTGCAATATTTGAAGGTTTTCAATGTGTTCCACTGGTTGTTGCACTGCTTTTCATTGTTGCTGTTTGTTTTGGGCGTGCAGGAGTCTGAGGGAGGCCTGTATGTGTGTATGAACACATTCCTGGGCTTTGGACGAGAACACGTGGAGAGACATTATCGCAAAACTGGACAGAGTGTTTACATGCACCTCAAACGACATGTGAAAGAGGTGAGTTTTCCACTGTCTGCCATCATGCTCGTCATATTACATTGTGCTTTTATAGGCTGCAAAGGCAGCCAGCATAATAATAACAATAATGGCATAAAAAACAAAAAAAATTGGGAGATGATTGTGATTGATATAAATAAGTAACGGAGCAAAAAAAAAAATCAATACCTTTTGATAAAGGGGTCATGGCCATTTATCTATAAAAATATCAAATGTAAAACATTTGTATTACTTCCAAAATATATTAAAATGATCTTTTTTTATATGTAAAAACTGATTAACTGGTTATTGTATATTTATAATAGTTATTCAGAAAATAATTTTAAATGTTGAGTCTATCACAACATTTTATGTGGAAAAGTAGTAAGGTGGACTTGAAAAATTAGAAACACAGTACTTTTATTCCCCATTTATTATAACCACTTCATCAGCATGTATTTGATAGTTTATAACACAGTGTAGTGTATTTGTGAGTGTTTACACATTAAATGCACAGCAACATATAGATTCACATGTGGAGTCTCTCACATGGTGACTATTGTATACATAAATAATGAATTATTAATTCTGTAATCACTAACTTATGTCTGTTATAAAATGACTGATTCATAAAAAGAAATACTTTTTTTTTAAAAAAATGTGGAAAAATCATATTTTCACTCACAGGAAGATATTTTTCAAAATACTTCAAAATCATTATCATTATACATCTAAATAACCACTTCTGTGATTAAGTGATTTAGATAGAAAATATACAACTGAGTGATCTCATGATGCTATTATTTTGAACATTAGCAGCTGATTACTCTGTATAACCAGGTAACTGATGCAAAATGCTTGGTCATTTTTTTGTATTGAAAGGAAAATGTCAAGTTTCTTTGAGCTTTAGACTTGGGTCTTTTGGCGTATAATTAATATGTCTTACAATCTGTATCTGTATTGCGGTTCTAACCCCTCATGCTTCCCAGTAAGTTGGTAATGCTTTATTTTGCTTAAACTTTCCAGTTCTGGAAAGAAATTTGGTGCTAAATTATCAGTAAATATTTACACTTTTACCACTTGAAATCAGTTTTCACTGGTTTCCAGTGAAAATTCAAATTTGCAGCCTTTGCAGATCAGCTGAATTCAAAAGGTTACATGCAAAATGATAACTCAACATACAGTATACAGAGTATACAGTTTCTGAAGATAAACAGTGAAAGAAGAAACTGTGGCATTTCTTTTAAAATAACTAGCTTTTTAGAAATGACATTGAGATTTCTAGGAACATATTTCGAAATTATATGTCAAGTAATGTTTTCAGAAGAATTTCTGATGTTTGAACAGTAACTTAATTTTAGTTATACTTAATGTAATGAACAATCATTTCATATATATGTAAAAAAAATATATATCCACACACATTGCATATATATCTGTTTATGTTGGTAGATTGGAAGAACAAAATTACAGGAACCCTCTGTAATGCATTCCTGAGCAACAACTGTACCACAAATATTTTTGTAATGTTGTTTTTTGCTGAGGCTGAACCACAGAGCTACTGATTCAACTCTGCGGTCTCCTGAACTTTGTGTTAGTTTTACATTTTATTGAGAGGTGTCTCTGCTTTCGTTTTATATCCCCAACTGTCTAAAAAAAATGGACACAGCAACGGGGCGTCCCTGCTTTTATTTGAACTAAGCACATGTGTATCAGAACCAGCCACTTGTATTGTAAAAGTTGATAGTGAAGAACGGAGGCTTTTGCTGTGGCTGTGTTTTTCTCACTGGCTCTAATTGCCCCCAGATAAGCTTCGCTTTGTAAAGAGCTGCTATTTCCATGCCTGAATCTGGCCAGAAACAGCTGCTCACATTCTGCAGGCTCCTGTGTCTGCTGTTTTTTCCCCATGAGTCCATTTGGTCTCAGTCTCCAGTGTGTCAGCATTCTCTGTCTCTCTGTCTTTATGCCCACTGTGTCCTCGTCAATCCTATGTAAAAAGGGAAGTAGTCACCTGAACCTGATCGGGTTGGACAGACACCAGTTGGTGGTACTCTGTTGTTTTGCTGCATGTCAGTTATTGGATGGCACACACAACAGGCTAAGACTAGCCCAAATACATGATATTAAATGTATTAATTAACAATTAACTGTAAATGATTTGTGTACAGGTCTGCGAATCAAACTGCCCGACTTCAGTTTATCATTCTTTAATTCTGACCCTGCCATGGAAGGGGTTTTCCCCTCGTGCTTTGTAACCTGATCTGGCAACTGGAATATCCAGCATCTATTTGTAACAAAATGACAACCGTCTGTAATGTCTGTCAAAGCATAAACAGTTTTTTCAACTTTTTCAATAGGAATCATCAATCCTGTTAAGGAATTTTGTTTTAATGAAGAGGGGATATCTGCATTTGGTGGTGCAGTGAAGCTTCTTTCACCCAGTTAAATCCCACTTTCTTGCTGTTTCTTACAGAAATCCACCGGAGCTGCAGGAGGTGCCATCCCCCGACGGAGAAACGGCAAAGTGTTTCTAGGTAAGTGGAAGTCATTTCGTGCAATAATAAAGGAAATATGTACATTTACCACAATGTAAAATACATGAAGATAAAAAAGTTGTATTTCAGCCAAGTATCAGCTACATGCTCTTTAACCTTATTATATTATATAGTCCATGATTAGGTTGTGCTGACAATACCGATGCATTGGTGCAGAATCAGTGTTCTAAATTGTAGCTGGTTTTAACTGTAATTATACAGTTGGTTAGTTTTATTAGCTCATCCACTTGTCTCCAACCTACAGGTCAAACCTCTCCAAAGTGAAATATGAAGATCTGTGAGATATCTTTTTTATAGGTGTTTGACTGCACTACCGACCAGTCAAGATTTTACATAAAGATATAACTAGATACTAAATATAATTGTAACTGCACCAATACATACTAACTATTCTGCAGTGTTAAAGATCAAACCACTGATTCTACAAACTTGTCTGGCAGTAAAATATTGTATTATAATGTTTAATTATTTCATAATTTAGTGCCACGGATTTGTAAAAATATACATTTAATTTCAAAATGGAACTTATGGTCTTCCTCTGACAGGCAGGATTAGACCCCTGTTGCTAAACAAAAAACTGCCACTCACTGGTATTCTCATTATAAACAAAATTTAGGTTGTTGATGGCAGAAAAAATAAGGTGTTTTTTATTTTTGTGCACTGAGTTTGTGTTTCATTGTTCAACCAGATGTGTTTTGTGTGGCTAGAAATGCATCTCTCTGCTGACAGAACCACTTCTGTTGCTGGAGAGTGTTATTGTTTGTTCCTCCGTGGTGACCCGCCAGCTGCCCCACCAGCCGGCCTTTACCCAAAAGTGTCAGATATTTCTCATGATGAGACCTCTCTTCCTCCCCCCCCATGCTCTAAATATAGCACATTTATTTGTATATGTGGTTGGTAACTGTTCTAAATCAAAGCCTGGCCCGCTCCCCCCCTCCTCCTTGGTTTACAGTGGGGCCACCTCCACTCAGCTGCCACCACCTGTCAACCTCCCATCTATGCTGACAAACTTTTACTGCAGCTATGACGCTACTGCTCAGAGAAGACCAGGTGTCTCTCTGTCCCTCTGTCTCACCCTCCCTCTTTCCATGCTGAAGGAATACCTCTTTGTAATGGATGCTCTGTTTTCTTTGTACCCAGAGTTATAATGACTTTTATTTAACTGCTATACCATTAAAACTCTCCGGCCAAGGTTTCCCTGACAGGAAGAGTCTGTCTCCGTACTGGATGATGATTGATTCTGTTTGGTCATTTTGGATCTTTGATGTGACCGCAGGGATTGTATGTGTGCTGTCCACCGTCATCCTCACATCAGTCCACTGATCTAATCAAGCTGCTAGCTGCTTACGTCAGATCATGGTTACCATGAAATCAGTGTGCACAATAACAATGTCAGAGATAACCTATGATCCTGTTTCTAATGAGTCATTACATGACTTTAGGCTGGGGTGGAGTCCAGACAGTTCCATATTAAGAGGGAGAGTTATGAAAGGGAGGCTCTCTCCACCTGCCATTATAGAAATGTTTTCCACTTCAAATTAGGGTTCCTCAATGAGACGATTAATTGATTCGCTGAATGAAATGTATTTATTTATGACTACTTATTTATTTATATTCATTTTTTCAGAGAAATTGTCCAGAGTGGCTTCTCTTTCTTTTAGTTGAAAGTAAACTTGAGCAGAATCGTAACCATTTTCATTATTGATTAATATGCCAACAATTTTTTGATCATTCAATCAGTCAGAATATTGTAAAAGGAAAAATAACATATGTAAAGTCAAAACCCTGATAATAATACAAAAATAGCATTTGATAAAAAAAAAAACAATTGATAATGTTTTTAAAAATATCTATGTTAGACTTACTAATTATTTCACTAATCCTTTAAGCTGTATAGTAATTTAAACATTTCAGAATTTAGACAGATAATAATTAATTATTGATCAAAATAAAGAAGAAGCAAGAAAATTTCCGTCCATAAGGTTCAGTCCATAAAGAAATACAGTACATTTTTTTCACATTCATCAAAAAAATTAAAGTTCCATAGATTTACATAATTAAAAAAAAGATTTTAATTATGCTCTATGCTCTGTGTACAGTAGCTCCATGTGAACCGTGTCTTGAGTCAGTTTGATTATGTGAAGTCATACTGTTACTGTAAAATAAAAAAAAAAAAGACTACATTGATTGTTTTCTGGTTCGAGGATTCTCTGCAACCATACAATGTTCTGGTATTGAGTGACAGAACAACTCAAGGACATAAAAACGAGAAGATATCACACACAGAACATTAAATAATATGATAATATCCCTAATAACATTCTTTCATTATGGCATAATAATAACACTAATAATAACCTTATTATTATTTGACAGCAGTCACTGAACATTTGCTTCCTCCCTTTAAGATTTAGAGCTAAACCGTGATTTTAACGGGGAGGACTATGAATACGAGGATGAGGCCAAGCTCGTCATTTTTCCAGACCACTTCGAGATTCCCTTACCAAATATTGAGGAGTTGCCTGCTCTGGTCAGTCAACTGGTGCTGCACAGGCTGTGTGTGTTTCCGTGCATGTCGAGGTTGACGGTGCACTCACTGGTTCCCCAACAATAAACAGCTAGTTTTACCCAAGAGCCATTTGTAGTTCAATTGTGAGTTTACTATTTTTACATTCAAGACTTTAATGTTATAAAACGGGTTACCAATTGAAAAATTACATTTTGTGACACATCACCTAACCTGTTGTAGCTGTTAGCCAACCCGATGGTTAAACACACCCATTTAAGCTGTTTTGCAAACATGTATGTTTTGATCACGGCCTCCGTAATGCATGGCCTTGTTATGCTTTTGGAGGCCGTCATTATTCTCATGTTACGAAAACTAAACAGTTTTCTATTTTAAGCGATTGCACTCTACAAATGTAGTAATAGTATATTCAGTTTATGCCAATAAACCCTCCCATGTGTTATACACTGGAACTTTAAATACTATTTCACTCTCCTTGCAATAAAAGAGACATCTGGGGAACCACTTGGTGCACAAGAAGGTGCCTTTGTCACCTTTGAGTCTGTTTTATTTTTTGCATGGAGAAGAGAAGAGATGTTTCGCACCTGTCTTAATGCATTTGTTTTATTTGGTCTTTTTTTGGCATGACCATTTGTTTGTTTTTTTTTCCGCTCTGCTCTATGTATGTGTGTCTCTGCATATACATTATTATGATGATTTTTTTGAGAACACCTCGTTATTGAGTGTTTTGCATGGTTTCTTTTTGGGCTGCTGCTGTCTCCTCTGCTGCTTCACTCGTGTATTTTATTTCCTGTTTGGTTGGTGAATTTGTTTTTGGAAACTATGTGATAGATTTTCGACATGACCCTACCCATTCATAGTTTTGAGGTTGATTTCTCTGCTGTCTCTGATGCTCAGGTCACTATTGCCTGTGACGCAGTGCTCAATGCACCATCAGCTTACAAAAAGCAAGAGCCTGAATCCTGGGAGGAGGAGATCCAGGTGTCCAGACATGCTAGGAGCCTCCGACAGCTGGATAATGGAGTCAGAATCCCACCCAGGTAGGACAGACATTAATTAGTCTAGCTAGACAAATTATATTTACATCAGCTAAGAAGAAATTATTAGATCTTTCTGGTGATCCAGTCATGGTCCAGTGTGTAAGATTGAGGTGAAATTATTTCCATTTTGCAGAAATGGAATATAAAATAGTTTTACTGATTTTTGTATTTATTTATTTATTTTTTTTGTGTACGATCACCTATGAACAGTTGTTTTCATTACCAAAGAATGAGCCTTTTATATTTATATCAGGAGTGGGTTTTCACGTTGGACCTTCATATTTTTTAATGTACAAACATGTAATACCTTTTGAATATTAATGATAATTCTCATACATGCTTTTAAGGGAAGGGTGCAGTGAGGGATATTAAGCAATAGATGATGCTAAATCCTACACACTGTGCCTTTAAGGGCAATAATCCTCTGTCAGTACTGTTTTTTATTTATGTTTCATATTCATGTGTATTTGTGCACAACTTATTTTCTGCTGCATTCAAATGGCTGTGACTGCAGCACAGAGTTAGGTGTATTTTTGACTCATGGAACAAATACAGATGTTTTGACTCTGTATACCTATTCACATGGCTGAGTCTTAGACAGTATGGACGTCTTAACCTGTTCTCTGTTTCTGTGTTGTCAGTGGCTGGAAGTGTCAGAAGTGTGAGATGAGAGAAAACCTGTGGCTTAACCTGACAGATGGAGCAGTGCTCTGTGGGAAGTGGTTCTTTGATGGGAGTGGAGGCAATGGCCATGCTCTGGAGCACTACAGAGAGACCAACTATCCCCTGGCTGTCAAACTTGACACCATCACCCCAGATGGAGCAGGTCTGAGTCACATTCTTCTGAAGCATTCAAGTTTAAGTTATTGATCTGGGTCCTTTCATTTGTCAGAAACACAAACAACTTTGACTCACGTTTATTATAGTTTCTTTGATTACTTTTAACATGACTAACTGGACTCTTGGTTTCAGATGTCTATTCATTTGAAGAGGAAGAAGCTGTGTTGGACCCCCACATATCTGAACACTTATCACACTTTGGAATAGACATGCTACAGATGCAGAAAAGAGTACGTTATCCTGGCTGGGCAGAAGCTGTGTGTACCATTAATGTTTGCACTAATTATGAGCTGATTACTCACTCTGGGGTAATCCAACTTTTTCCCTCTTGATAGCAGCATCTACTCTATACAATATCAGTTATTACATTGCACTTCTTTTGTATATCAGCAATACATTTCTCATGATAAACAGTAAGTGTGTCTTCTTTCTGCTTTTATATCTTGTTGTAAGTACCCTCATCTCAGCATGTGTGCAATTGTGTTCCTGCCTATTCTTCTCACATATGTAGTATGATTATGTAGAAAAAAGTTTTTGCTAGAAGCATTCATGAAAAAACCTCTTACAATCTACACCGAATGTCCTTGGGTTGTCGGCAATACAGCTGCCAAGTGTGAGCGCAGTCAGATAAACGGTTAGCAGGCAGCAATAATCAGATACCAAATTAAAACTTCCCTTTTTCTTTCAGACAGAAAATGGGCACCACACTGACAATAACGCACGCCCACGAGTCAGTGAATGGGAAGTGATCCAGGAGTCGGGCATGAAGCTGAAGGCACTGTATGGTCCTGGTTACACAGGCATCAAAAACCTGGGCAACACCTGCTACCTCTCCACAGTAATGCAGGCCCTCTTCAGTATCCCAGATTTTCAGAGGATGTGAGTGCATTGTGATGATGATTTACTAGAAATAAGACATTTTTTTTAAAGGGTGTATATGGTACAGTGTATATTATTTTGTCCAGTGATTATTTCATTATTTCATTGCATTGCAAGTGAAAGTAATATGACCAGAGGAATGAGCCAATGTCTTCTCAGTACCACCTAATGTGTTTTCATGAACCCATGTGCTCTGTTCGAGGTAAGCTTGTGACATGTATTTTGATCTTCAGGTATGTGGGTAATCTTCAGAGGATATATGACTATTCACCCCTTGACCCCTCCCAGGACTTTGCCACACAAATGTAAGTAACTTAAATGTTACATAACACAGTCTTATCATAAACAAGTGAAAAAAAATCCTCCAATGTTTCTTACTTTGTTTTGATGCAACCACTATATATACTCTGTGTGTATGTGTATGTATGTATGTCTGTGTATATATATATATATATATATATATATATATACAATGAAAGGCTGACATTAATGAGACATTATAGTAAAATCCTAAAGTGAATGAAGACAATATATTCACATCACTGAAGAAGTCTGAACTGAAAAGTAAGAGGGGTAACTCCGAGTAATCATCAGTCGTGGTAGGAACCATAGCAACTGAGCTGAGTTTGTACTAAAGCAAGAAAACATACCCCAGGATTTCAAATGTTGGTTGTGATGACTGAAGATTCATACACCCAGTGCCTTTAGAGTGTTTAATTCTAGAGAAAATGTCCCAACTAGATTTTGGACATTTTGACTGTATACAGTATAATAATGTTTATGCCTTTGTTTTGGTCTGACAGGGCTAAACTGGGACATGGGCTGCTCTCAGGCCAGTACTCCAAACCACCCATGAAATCTGAGCTCATTGAACAGGTGATGAAAGAAGAATACAAGGTATTAAACTGGGTATGTCCAGCTCCCAAACTGGGTACATAACCGACAAGCATGTTAATATTGACTGGTACCAAAATGAGTCTTTGTATTTTGCCGTTACTGTGTAGTAGTTTCAGCTTCTCAGTTTGTCAGTTTCAAATTTAAACAAAAAAAATATTTTTATATGAAAACCTTGTGTTACTAATAATATTGAGCATTTTTTTAGCTTTTCAGTGGAGTTGGTTGAAACCGAAAAAAGCAAGTGATTGTCAGTTATATTCTCTTGTGCTCTGACCCTCCTTTCTCCCATTAGTCTGAAAATAAATGCTGGCACTGTTCCCAATTGTGCAATTATTTTTAACACAACAACACAACAGCTCTAGGTGCAGCAGTTACACAGTATTTCTTTAATTTTAGACACAAATATTGTGTTGATAATTGTCTCATGCTTATTATAATCTCTCAAGATCACATATAATTATTTCAGTTTGCCATTTCTTTTTGTGTTTTGCTTTGCCGTTTGATGATATGAAATCATTGAATATTTAACCACACACAGTTGTGCATAGTTGTCAGGAAATGAGTAGAAGAAATCCATTACAGCATAATGGGATGTGGTGCTGGTTCTGTAAGTGCTGGGCCTCTTTAACACAGCAATAGATAGGCTTTGTCCTATCTATTGCTAGATATCCTATCCTATCTAGATAGCTATTGCTATCTATTGATCCTATCTGGAGCCTTTTTGGAGTCTGACAGTTTGGAGTATGAGGGGCAGGGCTTACATTGGCATTTGCTGCACTCAGTTTGTACATGTAACATTGCCCATTACAATTACATATTCTCATTAAAATAGGCTTTTTAATGTATGTTAGGATACATTTGGACTTAGCCTACACTGTGTTTTTGGCTAGAGGATCTAGAGATGTTTACTTTCAATTAATTTATCATCTATTGATAATCTATTAGTTGTGGCATATGAGTTGGCTATAGTGATTTTGGTAAGTTTTTTGGTAAGTTTTTGGAAAGTATGCTGAAATCAGCTGAAAGAGGACATCACCTTCACATTGAACTCACAGTGACCTCTTTATCTGGCAAGAAATAACATCCAATCCAACAATGTAATGTCTTTTCACAAAATCTCACATGTTAATACTGACACCACAATGTCTTTATTTCAGCACCAGCAGAAAGGAATCTCCCCAAGGATGTTTAAGGCCATGGTCAGCAGGGGACACCCAGAGTTTTCCTCAAACAGACAGCAAGATGCCCAGGAGTTCTTCCTGCACATTATCAACCTAGTGGAGGTGAGTGAAGCTGTAGTTCCAACTGAGGCAAGGGAAGCTGAAGCTGAACAGTGCTGTATACGGAAGCACCCTCTGCTCAGTTGGCTTTTGGTGGTTTTCAGAAAATGTTGGTGACCATCTAACCTTTCATGTACTGCCACCAACAGGTCACAATTTCCCATGCCTGAAAAGATTGTGTCAAAGAGTAGTATTTGTAATAGTTAGATTCCTTAATCTGTAGTTTAAAAAATATACTTTACACACTGTCCACTTAGCTGCCTTTACCTGGAGCTTTCAACATTAAATTTGATGATGTTTCTTTAGCTGTTATGGAAATATCTAAGCTGGAATCAGTCATTGTAACGTACACAATGTGAATTGTATTTAATTCTCTATCTTTCTACATGCATCATCTTAAATGGCGTCTACTGGCACAAGATATCAATATACCCAACAAAAACACAATAGAAACACAAAACTTTTCACAAAACTGAAAAAAAATTGCAGAAAGTGGCTGACTTGTGTCTGTCCCTGTCAGACAGGGACAGATAGCTGACTGGGAATGGATCTGTTTTCACTAGACCAGCACACTGTCTCTCTGGTTGGTACAAACACACAGCTTGCTCTGATGCGTATTTCTCAACTGGGATATATATAGTGTGGTGCTACATAGTGAGGCCAGATAATGCTTTCTGTTTTGCCTCAGCTGCAGGATAGGTGCTATGACTCTGACCTGAAACTTCTTCTACCTCACGACTCACGTGGAAAAAGATCAACAAATCATTCACCCAGACTCTGACAGTTTCTCCACGTTTGTCACTGTCTATTGATGAACTACTGTATATAACCCCTATGTGTAAACTTGGTTTGTTCTTGTTCTTTACTGTCTTCCCCTCTTCTAGTCCCCTCTTCAGCTGTCTGTAAACTAGATACTGATTGACTGAACATGACTAAACCTACCATCATCAGCAGTATTTTCTTCTGTCGCTGTCTGCATACGTGACCTGAGTAAAATTATAACTTGTGTATTTATGTAGCATCTCAAAATAAACAGCATCAACTTCAATGACCTGGTGTTCATGAGAAGTGAGACACATGGCACTCAATAATAATGATCAATATATTCAAGATTCTGAATAAATACTGTATATCACACTCTAGAGGAGGGGACACTTCCGTCCGGCAGTTCCTAAATTTATATTTGCATTGCATCTATATAATGACTCTATAAAGAGATGTGGGTCAAAGGGCAGCTCTGTTAAAGTCATGCCTGAAGAATGTAAATGGAGATAGCAAATAACTAGACAGAGTTTCAGTTCATTCTTTGGCCTGGCATGTGGTATATGTGAAGCTTCCTTCAAATATACTTAATTTGGGTGTGACTGAACCACCAAAATATTATAATTTAGACCATGGGATACTAATAGCTTGCAGGCTAAATACATTTATGTATATCATGAAACATTAGTGGTTTATTTTCAAAACCATTATTATCTCTGCAGAGGAACAGTGCAGGCTCAGAAAATCCAAGTGATGTCTTCCGTTTCCTGGTGGAGGAGCGAATTCAGTGCTGCCAGTCACGTCGGGTGCGATACACACAGAGGGTGGACTACTGCATTCAACTGCCTGCCCCAATTGAGGCTGCCACCAATCGAGGTAATGAAACACACTTTGGGCCGGGTAAGGTCGTAATATCAATATCCTCGACTTTGATGCCTAGTCCTGAACAATACTTTTTTTGTTACCAATTTTATTAAATCTGTTTCAAATTTATATCTTCTCAACATACCACCAGTCATTAAACTAGTGCCATCCTCTTAAAATACACAGACAGACAAACACACACACGTGTTAAGCCCTGTTTTCCTCCTCTTCTTTGAGGAATGAGCACGGTCTCTGGTGGTAACTTCCTGTATTCTTGGAGACAGCCAGTCTGGAACTCTATTAGATATCAGTCAAACAGCATGCTGCATGTGTATTGGCTCGCTGACAGTGATAAGATTAACTTTTTAGCTACCACAATTTGATTTCTAATGACACATTTTGGATATTAGGTAATACAGAGGAAGTTTCATACCCAGTCAGTACCACTAAAGTATTGTAGTATAATACCCAGCCCTACTTCAGTGGGAGGCCACAGCTGCTTTTCTATTCAGAATGCGAAGGAGATCTTGAGGTGTGAGACTGGAGCTGGGATATTATTACACAATATTGCCTCAATTAAAACATTACTTGAAAAAAGTTGTCTACTATTAAATATATTTTAAATATATATATATATATATATATATATATATATATTNNTTTTTTTTTTTTTTTTAATGCTACCAGAGGAACTGCTGGCATATGAGGCCAAGCGGAAGGATGCTGAGGAGAACATGAGGGCACCACCTGAGCCAGTCAGAGCACGGATTCCCTTTACCTCCTGCCTGCAGGCCTTCACAGAACCAGAGAACGTCCCAGACTTCTGGAGCTCTGCCCTACAGGCAAAGTCAGCTGGAGTCAAGTAAGTTCTTTTTGACCCTGCAATTACTAATGCACATCATAGGGGTTTCTCAAAGCTTCAATTATTTTAATCCCCCCCTTTGAAATTTGTTTATTTTTCCTCTGCAGAACGTCCCGTTTTGCATCCTTCCCAGAGTATTTGGTTGTACAGATCAAGAAATTCACGTTTGGGTTTGACTGGGTGCCAAAGAAACTAGGTAACTGTCTGTTACACTTCTCTGAAACATGGGATTTAAAATGTCATATGTTTTTCTCCACCAATGAGGTGTCTCAGTTATTTTAAGTACTTGTAGTGTTACTTATTCCCAACAGAGGGCAGCATTGAACTGTGACTTACAAACCAGGAAGTTGGCAGGAAGTTGCAGAGGTATTTTATAAGTTTTAAGTGCTGCTGTAGTTTTGAACTGTATTCACATTGTATTCTGAAATGGAGATATGTCTTCTAATTCATAAAATATGCAAGTAAATTAACCACTGCATTTGTCCCCAAATTAGAATACATATTAAAATCAACAGTACTTAAATGAGCAAATGAAAAGGTAAATAAAAGTGTTGACTAATTTAATATAAATACCAAAAAAGTAAAGGAAGTTCTTAGTGGAATTTCAATAATATGCTGGGTTTAGAAGTTTGGTTTGTTCTCCAATGCATGCCAAACAACTACTGGTGACTGTTAACATTGATTGACGTTCCTTGACATTGGGCAGTGGTTGGCAACCTACATATGACATTGAGAACTTTCTGTTGGCATTTAACATATCTTGTTTTATGTGTGAGATATGACAACACTGTAAAGAGATAAATTATGAAAAAGTATTTTTTTTAATCCTAAACTATTATATTGATTTAAATTGAGGACTTTTGTAACTTATTCAGTATAGTTATAATTCGCTTCTGTCTGTGCGTGAAATACTTCAATGAGATACCAAACCACAAACTGCCACTGATGTATCATCGACATGTGTATGTGTGTATATGGGTGTTTAAATGAGGAAATGTAACTCGGGTGAAGCACCATGACCGCTTCTTAAGACTGGAAAAGCACCATATAATGTAAATACAGTATGTTTACTTACCCAGCCAGCTAGCAGAGCCAGAATAAGATGATAATTTTGGTAGAGAGTTCATGTTTTAAATTCTTGTTTTGGATTATCTTTTGTTTGTTTGTATTGTCTTATTTCAAGAAGGAAATAAATAAACTAAACTAATAAAAAAAAAAGAATGGATGTTAATATATTCTTATATATATTTTTCCATTGCTCTGTTTTATTCATCTCTTTTCCTGCGCAGACCTGGCCATAGATGTTCCAGACTTTCTGGACCTGAACCGGCTCCGGGCCACAGGCCTGCAGGCGGGTGAAGAAGAGCTGCCCGACCTCATGCCCCCAATCGTGCTACCTGAAGACACAAGAGGTAAAAGTATGTCTATTTCACAATAAAAGGTGGAAATGTTTCCTTATCTCTATTGTGCACACAAAAATACTTTTGGGACAAAACACTGTTGTACTGCAACAAAAAGAGTTTTTTTTTAATCTAACAACTGAATTATTAATCCTTTGCTTATGGTGCAGTGGTGGTTAGCATTGTTACCTCAAAGCAAAAAGATAATTTGTTGGACTGAGGGCCTTTTGTGAGTGTGGGTTCTCTCTTGGATACTCTCTGACTTCCTTCCACATTCCAAAGTCATGCAGATTGATAACTGGAGATTCTTAATTGACCATAAGTATGAATCTGAGTTTTGAATGGGCATTTGTTGAATGGCCTGTAATGGACTGGCAACATGTTCAGGGTGTACCCCAACTTTCTCTTGAGGAAAAGTTTCTATCGCATTTCCATGAACCACTTTGACACTTTCTGAGAACATAGCTGCCAGCAGGGACAGAAGGGAAAACAAAAGGTTAGCCATTTAACAAAAGGCTGACCTTAAAACACTCTAAACCTGCTTAAATCTAGAAAATCTAAAGCAGATAATTACCACTCATCATTAGACAGAGTTTTATCACTGGAAAATGACGTTTGTAAAGCACTTACTCTTCTGCACTGAAGTCCATTGAGAAAGTCAGCATTTTTAGCTTGTGGGGACACAAGAGCTGCTGGTTACATTGAGCACAAGATAACATATTTGAAGGCAGCAGTGGATCGTCAACTGTATATTGTGATGTAAAATCACAGCTTGTTTTTTTTTGCCTTTGGTGAGAGAGCAGTTTACAAATATATTTTTTTCTCTGGAAAAGGTGGTCTAATGGTGAGAAAAGGTTGTTAACATATGTTAAGATATTATGGACTTGAGCAGTTGTAGATTTAAATAGGTAAGCCTTTTGTTACTCAGTAAAACCAGTTTTCCCTCTCCCGTGTGGGCAGCTATGTATGTTATCATTGACACTGAGTGTTCAAGTCCTACAGGAACGGCAGGGAGCTTTGCAAAGTCAGCGTTGGTAATGTGTGAATACCTCTTATATCGACATTTCAAAAAAAGTGAACTATCAATATGTAACAGGATAAATGGTCAAAGATTACATTTTTGATAATGACTGTTACATATTGATAATTAAAAATTGGTGACAACACAGTTTGGCTCTATATATAATGTGTGGTATTTGGCTCAGGCAGAAAGTCCATTTCTTTCACATAGTCCTAGGCTCCCAGGCTCCCATGAATCATCTTCTCTGGCCCACAAGGGGGTTTGCAGTATGTGTAGATTCATAGAGAAAAATACATTCCTGAAGACCCATTTTTTTGGCCCTTCATTTCAGTTTCACAGTCCTGCCATTTCTTCCCTCAAACATCCATATGTTGTTTTTAATTTACGCAGATAGCTAAACATATTTTCACTCTAAAAGTACAAAAACAACTCTAAATATAAAGGGCAGGAAATCACAATTTGAGCCAATAAACAGGTAACTCTGTGTTATTTTGACCAGATGTGTGTTGTTCCAGAGCTGCAGTCTACATCCTTTTGAGGAGGTGTAGATTATTTTTGTGACAGTGTTAAATGATCTGTGAAATTGTCTCCACAATGATATTCTGCACAAAGCCACTCAAGTTTTCTCACAAGGGGCATATTGAATGGAATCCCACAACAAAGCCATAATCAGTCAGTTACTGAAAAGTTGTTGTGTTCACATTCTAATAACTTACAATAATTTTATGAAATTCCCTTGTAAAGCAGCTCCCTGGTCTTTGAACATACGCCCCTTCAAGTCAGTATGCAAATTTTCAAGCACAAGAAACATTGTCATACTTTTCTAAAACCTGTGGTGTGTCATGTTGCTATCTTCACCATTAAATGCTATGTACTGTACGGGTCAAGATAACAGCCTCCTTCTTTGCTTGCCTCCTTATTTGCCTTTCTTTGTCTTTGTTTTCTCTATTTTTGTAATTCCTCTTCTTCTCCTTATGTTTTTTTGCAAAGTTCAGCTCCATCAAGTTATCAGTGTTGTTCTTAATATTTTAGTAGGTGCGATGTACAAAGTGTTCTACACTCCCTCAAGGCCCAAAACACAAAAAACTGTCCAAAGAGCGGTGCAAAGGCACAGAAATGTCTGTGGGCAGCCTATGTGGTGCTTCACATGTTATCACAATGAGCCTTACAAAATAATTTAGCTGGCTGCTGGACAGAAACCTTTGAGAACAACAACTTAATATTTCACCACTCACCTGTACATGCTGTATCTGCTTAATTCTTATATATCCTGCACACTTAATTATCTAATAAAAAACATAAAAAATATTGTTATATCCAACTGCATATCAAAATATGTGTGAATGTCGATTTAGTTACCATTTCTCATTGACTTTGCTTTCCATGTTCCACTTTGTAAACCCTGTCATTCAAACAATGAATGAAAAGGGTTCAATAGATTTTTCAGCTGCATATAACCCTCTTATCCATTATCCATTGTCTGTTTTGTTGTTTCATAGTCATAATGTTGGAAAGTCCGTGTAGCAGAAATGATAATTGACACCGATAAAATGGTTTTGCAGATGCTGAACATGTTTCATTTGATCAGGACCCACTGAGGTTGTGATTGCAGGGTTTTGTTAACAGCAGTATTCTGTAGGTGGGGAAAGATCTCGCCATGCAGCTGGTTTGAACTGTCTCCGTCTGTACACAGACATTCACAGTTTGACTGATTGGAGTGTCCAGACAGCCAAATGGTTTAGGCATTTATCCCACAATCTTAATGTCCTTGGTCTGAATCTGGACTGGGATGCTAGCTGCATGCTGTACACCTCTTTCTCCTTGATAAAGAAAGATTGATATCTGACATTAAAGCCAACTAAAATTGTTTTCTGCCCCTTTTCAGATAACTCAACAGGCTCTGGAGACTGTAAGTATTCTTTTCTCTTCTCAATAACTATGAACTACGATACATATCACAGAAAATGTATTTTAGGGACCGAGCAGTAGTGATGGATGCTCCACACCTGAACCTGTGAACACATACACCTGGGCAGGTGCAGTGGTTGCAACTAAAACAAACTACACTTATTCACAACTCCTCATTTTTTCTGCCTTTACTTCTCTCCTTGATAAATCATCCATTAATAATGAACCTCCCCAGGGTTGATCCTCCTCTAGTCTTTATGTATAATGAGGCACAAAGAGAGCCAGCACAAAATCTGTTACTGGTCATGTTGAATCAGCAACTGTATGTTTGAGATATTGATTTCTCTTTGCATATCCCCAGCTCCAGAAATAGACGAGGTGGCAGTAATGCAGCTGGCAGAGATGGGCTTTCCACTGGAGGCCTGTAGGAAAGCGGTCTACTACACAGGCAATATGGGCCCCGAGATGGCCTTCAACTGGATCATAGCTCACATGGAGGAGCCTGGTGAGGAAACATCACTGTAGCACTGTATATACTGTATGATCAACAAATAATCACACTATATCTACACTTCTTTAACCGGGGGCAAAACTGTATGTAAATAGAGAGCTGGAGATGAAGGTAGGATGGAGAGAAGGAAGGAATACAAAGTCTTTTCATAGCACTGTGAATCAATATGTGATTTGTTTACTAACAAAGATGATTAGTCTTTTTTTCAATTGGTGGAATTTGGAGTAGAGCTGCAAATTTGCATTATGTAGAAAGATATTGCAATTGTGATATGATTCATAATTGGTATGACTTATTGTTGCTTCTTAACTGTAATTTTATTACAGTTTTATTAAGTATGATTTGACAATTTTTGGCATCTGTTGACAAACAATATTTTTTCTCATCTTAGGAGCATAATTTCTGGGGTAATGAATTCCTGCAGCACTGCAGAATTTCATCATGATGGTGTTTTGTCACATTTGTCACACACAAATAATTGCAGTGTCTTTCAGTTTGGATATTACACTCGGTCATATTGCGATTGCTATTATTGTGCCATTAATCATGCAGCCCTAATTTAAAGCATCTTTGGAGCCTTCAGCTGGACAAGTTAAATTCATACAGCAACAGAGAAATAATGTGATGCATACATTGCCTACAGTACTTTTGATCAGTTATTTTCAAACGCCTCAAGTGAAATTTGTTATCGTGACAATCATCAGCCTAAATGTTTGGGGGGTTATAGGACAATGTGATGTCAGTTTGAAAGAAATGGACACTCTTGCAAAAATATCTGAGGTGTAAAGTTGTTGTAAGCTACTTTCTTTTATATGTCATTAATGACTCCCTGCATCTTCTCACAAGACTTGAGGACTGGGGACTATTTCTGCTCGGTAAAATAGTGTTAAAAAGGTATAACTGCTTGTATCAGCCACCAAAACAACCCTGCCTTCAAAGTGAATTAGAAGTCCAACTGTGCCGTGACCTCTTGAGTCCAAATTCATTTCAAGAGTCTGATGATCATAAATAGTCGAGACAAAAAAAGTCTTGACAAGAAATAGTGGTGTGTGTGAAGTGAGTGCTTGAGAGTTAAAAAAAAAAGCCACCAAAAATACTGACAAATAATCAGAGCAACAGCTGCACCTAAGGGGACACAGTTCAGCTTCAGATTGCAGATCTGCAAAAACCACTTCTACAACATTTACACCACCACCTTGCTGTATGCTGGGCTTGACTACAGGAGTTTTAATATCCTAACCATTTTTGAAATGTTGCATCATGCACATAAGGAAGAATCTCACTTAAGGATTTTATCTCTAATGTCAGACATATGCACCGTCTCCCATAATCTCATGGGGAAGCAGATTTAAAGCAGTGTGATTCAACAACATACTGTAATATTTGCAGTACTTTGCAGTAAGGACGTCTGCATGAGTAAACAGTTGGAGAAATGTTGTTGTGTACATTTCAGTTCGAGGTAGGGATGAGATCCTAACCAATGTCTGAAAAACAGACAGTATTAACCCACTGCTTGTTTACTGCTGCTTGGCAACAACATCAGCTCTTCTTTTTTTGGTGTAATCATTATCTGAATTATCTAAATTTTTATCTCTAAGTGATGTTTGAGATTGATTGGGACAGCACAGATGAGTCTGTGAGGAAATTTAACAGTTAATCTGAAAACCCATCACATAGCCATCTGAGGTAAAATATCAGTAATGACCAAGGTCCTAGTTCAGATTTTTGTCCATTTGTTGAGAAGAATGAATATAGGTTTCATCTATTAACACATGAAACTTAAAACCAGAGTTAGACCAAAAACTCCTGTTGACTGAGCTGTGATTTATTAAACAGTGCTCACAGAATACATTACACTCAAGGGGAAGTTTATTTGATTGGGACCTTTGAAACACAAAGGTAATTGAAAGTGAGTGACACATTGCATCACGCAGAGAAATCAGAGCGCATCCCTATGTGTGATGTAGGTGTTTGTGTATGTGTGTGTGTTTGTGTGTGTCTGTCTCCATCATCACCAGAAACTGTCACTGATGACTTCTTCTCTTGTAGAGCCTCCAGCAGTGGAGATGTTCACATGCAGCGCTAACTCGTGTCACGTTTATTTCCCTCGACAGTGGAGGGAAAATTAGAGCAACCCCCTGCCTGTTAGTTTTTAAATGGGCCTAATGTGCCTGTGAAATCGGTTGTATTCAGGTGAAATAACGCTAGTAAAACCAATTGTCTCTATCTGCTGTGAAGAGGTTCTTCTGTGTCCCCCGCATTTGTTTGCTGTCATTACTTTTCCATTAGCATAATTTCAGCTTGTTTTCTCTCACAAATGAACCTTTCGTGTTATCATTTTTAGATGCAGAATTGTCATTCATAGCAATCCTTTGCAAATGAGGTGAGCCCAGAGTGCCACATGTAAATTAGATTAATCAAACAACTCAATTGCATTTTTGTATTACATTGTTTTTCAGTGAATGGTTAAAACTGAAGTCCAGAGTACAAAGAAATGTCATCAGTATGCTTAGTAAAGGGCAGTGATGACATACAGTACAAATAGTCAGTTGTAAAATAATATACCACTTAACAAAGGATGAAATAGGGAGATAGAAGGGGTGGATATACAGTTGTACGGGCTTGTATTTATGGCATGGACTGTAATGAAGGCTCTGTTTATTACGCATATATTGCAGAAGTGTCCTTGTCTTTGAGTCTCTACTGAAAAATCTTCCAAAATGTTTGGGTGCTTTAACCTTCCACGGCTGTTTAGAGTGACTAACATTTAAATTAATGTTAGTCCACATGGACCAACACTTAATGAACTGCACATACATCAATACGTTCCTGATGAAAAATGTATCCCATATAATGAACTTAATGGAAATCAAAGATTCTCTTGTTATGTGTTAGTGGATAAACACATTTCATTGAAATATTTGGACTCACATGACCAATCTTGATACAAAAATGCCACAGGCTGTTTTAGCAACAGACACTATTTTGAGCACCACAGAAGTATTCGGAGTGTCTTCCTGCACACACTAGTGTTCATAATTGATACGTGTGTGTGTGGGTGTGCCTGAATTATTTACAGGCTCAGTTATTTACAAGGGTCTAATTTCCTTCATTAAATTGTACACACAGAGAATAACAATTTTTATTGCTACAGTGTAAGGGGGAAAAAGTCAAATAAAATAAACAAGCAATCTAACAGAAATAAAAACTACTTGTCTAACAAATTAAAGAAATACGTATATAAAAAATAATAAATAATAATAATAATAATAATAAATACAATATAACAATGGCACTAACACAGTTAAATATAATAAAAAGCCATATTTAAAAATGGGCTGTAGTTGTGTGGGTTTTTTTCTTTCAACATTTTAATGTGCAGGGAACAAATCTGCGTTTTATTCATTCTGCTTGCAAGATTTCGGGTAGATGGAGTGATGAGCTAACTAAATGGTTTGAGCACATACTACATGGGCGTATATTGTTTGAGCAACAGATGCCTGATGAGCATGAGTATGAGAAGAGATGTGTCTTCAGAATTTGTTTATTTTTTATTTCTGGGGTCTGGGCAGCTGGGAAGTATATTCCATAGTGTTTTTTTTGCCAGATCTTTGCTTATGCACTAGTAATTGGCTAGCTGACATCAGAGCTGTGGTAGGAGTCTGAAAGGGTGGCAGTCCATCACAGTGTATAACGTATAGAGATGAACAACCATTCACTCTTCACATCTACCATCAAGAGTTTTCAATTGACTTCTGCATGTTTTTGTTCTGAGGTAGGGAACTGGAGTACCCAGAGAACATGCAAGCTTCACACAGAAAGACCCTTGCTTGAAATGGGATTCAAACTGCAAACTATCTTGCTGTGATAGCCACTAGTCTGCTGTGTGGCTCCAAGAAATAATACCATTTGAAAATAATTCCTAAAACACTCAAGGAGCCAATATAAGGAGGCCCAGGCAGTTTTTGATGACCTCTTAGACAGATAAACTTTAAAAAAAAATTTATTGGGTCACTGAATAAATAGGAGCTGATGTATCATTATCGTTATCTCACTCTCTCTGTCCTTAGACTTTGCAGAACCTCTTACTCTGCCCTCCATGATGGATCCTGGTCCCTCCACCAGTGACAGCCCCATGGGTGCCACGCCTCTAAACAACTCGCCCCCTGAGGAGAGCATTGCCATCCTCACTTCTATGGGCTTCCCCCGCACTCACAGCATCCACGCACTCAAAGCTACGGTCAGTCTGCTGCCCACTCTGTCCATGTTTGTGCTTAGTGCTAATAAATGACTCTTCTTTTTTTATTTTCTTCCTCTTATAATTTGTTACTGTCAGCTTATAATTCTTAAATCTCAGCATTTCTTTTTAAAAGTATTCTGTGTACTGCTTATCAACACCAGTTGTTGAGTTACTACATCTGCTGCTGCAGACACCTGGGCCCTAATATGTTTTTTTTTTTTCCCCTGTGGCTGTATTGTGTCAGAGGCAGTGATAACCAAGATTTGCTTGTAATAAAAAGGGGGAGACATCGGCAGGGAGCAGGGGGGCTTGTTGCAATTTCTGAACTGATTTAAAAAAAAAAAAAAAAGTCTTCTATAGGCAGTGATTATGCCCTATTCCATGTATTCCATTTCTCATAGAAACAATTAATAATTACATGGACAAAAAAAGAATGCCAGACCCAGGCAAGAGAAAAACAGAGGACCACAAACCACCCACGCAGGTTGATAAGTGACTCTGAGAAGAGCAGGGGAAAAAAAACCACACAACAGGGAATGCTCTGGAAAACGAATGTTGTTAGACAGAAAATGGGAGGGCAAAAAAGAGAAGAAATTAATTGTAATACAGTTATTTTTGTCTTTGAGTATGGAAATAAATTAGATGACTAACAGGAAATAAAAATCCCCCCCCCCCAAAAGGACAGATTAAGACAGTACAATAAAAACATTAGTGATAAGAGACAAATAGGATCATGACAAATATGACTTATTAATAAGTGTCTGACTTATTTGCTTTCCAAAGTACAAAAATAATACTTTATACATAAGAGAGTGATTAAAGATGTCTGCTCTTCATGGTGTCCACAGATAATGCCAGTTGTGTACAGATACCTCTGCTGATGTTTCCTTTTAGGTTTAGGGACCTGCTTCAGTAGGTGTGGAGCCATTTTATCAGCACATCTCACAGAATACATGTAAAACACAGTGCAAATTAGATTTTTATGTGAATGAAAGAAAATGCTTTTACCCCACAATTGCCAGCTTGTCCATTTTGAAATAGCCCATGATTCTCATATGTTGTATTTCAAACTGCATTGTAAGTACCAATCTGAAAGGACACAAAAATAGATACCGGGTGTCCTTGTTTATTTTGTCTCTAATGCCACCAAACTTCCCACCCACCATGATGTTGTTGAAGTGGAAAAAATGAACACTTATTCCCCATGAGGATGATGGAGGTGTGAAGCAGAGAAAGGTCTTAGAGTTGGTTTATTATTAGCTCAAAATCTGTAGGTGAAACTTTTTTTCTCTTCAACCTCTGTGACCTGACTGGGAGAAACAGAACAAGCAAAAACAATCCTCTTACCCATGTGCTCCTCAGACAGTTGTCAAGGAATCACACCTCTACTTTAGATTAAAAGCAAACATCCTCATAGGGAATTAAGCACAGATGGATGCCGGCTGCCGCCTCTCTGATAAATGTTTGCTGATTTTGACTTGCTCACCATTAGCCGTTTTTATGTAGAGTTTGATTGAGAGCCAACCCTGATTGTATCACCCTATGCAATCTATTTGCAGGTCATATATCTTCTATGTGATAACATTGTGTCCTGGCATTTTTCAAGCATTTGTGAAGCTGTAGCCATGATGTTACAGTACAGATATGTATTGCTTTACATAGTAAAAGCAATGTCCTTCCACATATTGTGTTCAAAATTGCAAAGTTATTGAGTATTACTTATGTATATTTGCATTGCTGACAAATAATAAAAAGTTCATTGTGTAAGAATTAGTGGCATCTAACGGTGAGATTGCAGAATGCAACATAGGCCCCCTTTACACCTGGCATTACAATGTGTTTTCTCTGATTGGATAGCAATCAGAAAGCTCCTGACCACATGCAAGTACAGGTGTAAATACTCCTGGTGACGGATTGTGAACCAAGCTCCAAAACCACTTCAGTAGGGAGGACTCCTCCGTTTACCTTTCCCTTTCCAAAGTGTGTCAGGGAACTACGGTGGGCCATACATGCCAATAAGGATGTAAACTCACCAACACAACTCTCTTCACTCTTCCATTCATCAGGCTTATGTGGGTGGAGCCAATTTTCCAAATTTGCAAAGCTTCAGGCATGAAATGACAAGCCGTTCAGGTTGCAGTAGAAACATAGTGATACAAAATGGCGGCCATAGTAGAGGCAGGGCTTAAGGCAACGAAAAGTAAATTGTTTTTTTTTCATATTTAATTTCTGCCATTAAACTCTCCAAAATTTTACACACCTTTTGAATATAAAATACTTTAACACAATCATATATATAAGACGTTTCTGTGTAAATGTCTGTGAAACATGTTTGTGAAGATTCTCAGTCATCCAGGTCATGGTATCCAAAAGTGTAGTAAAAAAAGGCAACTGGACTCAGTTGAATTTCTTGAAGACGTTTTGCCTCTCAAGAGGTTTCTTCAGTTCTGTTTACTACACTTTTTGAATGTCTGTGAAACTATAACATAATGGGTATTTTCAATACTCTGCAGAACAATAACCTTGAACGAGCACTTGACTGGATCTTCACCCACCCGGAGGAGGAGGAGAGTGATGCCGTTTCAGACATGGCTGACACAGAACCCAATGACAATGCTTTCTCCAATGCCAACTCACACAGCGACTCTACACTTTCTCCAGACAGAGAAACCTTGGGGCCGCGAGTCAAAGATGGACCAGGACGTGAGTGACTGATTCATGACTGAATTCACTGATTGTTGTATTCCTTTCTTTGTTGACTTGACTCATAACTGAGCCTCATTGACAGGAGCATGAACTATTCAGAGGTTGACTTTAATTAACCTTTGTTGTTGAACAACAGAATTTGGGTATAAACTATAGTCACATTTTACAGCGTCAGTTCATCAGGACAGAGACCCAGCAGCAACTTCTAATATATTAGTATTTTATTGCAACCACAGATCTGGCTTATCATGAAATTAAAACAGACATATAAAGTGTGTATTTTTTTTTATTTTTTTTTACCTGTGTGTCATGAACTTCCATAGGCATGTTTAACCTTAACCCCAATTACTGTCTGAAGGATGACACACACCATGTCCTCTGGTGCTGCAGAGTACTGACCTGCTCTGCCTGACCAAATTAAAATCCAAGACATGATTCAGACTAGAGCTTCTAAAGTTTTAACTGTTCTCATAAAATCACAAACTATTTACACACACGTGTTTCCATGACTTCAGAGGACATTGCATTGAATTACATTAATTTCCTGGAGACTTACTTTAACCTGAATCATAACTACTACTGGCCTAACCATAACCTAACCCTAACCATACAACATGTCTACACCTTTAATGGAGTAATTTATGTTATGGGGACTTGCTTTTGTACAGAATAAAATTGAAAATTGTAAACGCTCAGGTCATATCATAACTCTGGTTCAATAAACATGTAGAGAAGTGCCATTTTCACCATTTTGGTTGCAGTTTAAAGACATATATACTGTGCACAGCAAAGCACTGTTTTTGCTACAGTCCTCTTCTCTTTATGTTTATCTTTATGTTTAAGGTAGGAGCAGGTGCAGTTTTTCAAAAAATTGCATGGCTCCAGCACTTCATTGGCCCATATTTATTGACACACTTGTAATGTGTGAAGAGGAGAATCCCTGCATGACTGTGACACTGACATTAACGTTTGCATATATCACCAAACAAGGGGTATTTTGGTGGCCTCAATACAGTATGACCTTTGTGTAGGATTTTGGTGATAGTGTAGCAGAGCAGGTTAACATGTATTGGCTCAGCACACCTCCATTCCAGAAGTCCTTTACGTGTATTTTAAATGCTAAGAGTGTGGCTTTTGAGAACATAATTACTCTCTGTCTACAGACACACTGTGTATACTGTAAATGGATAAAAGAATGCAATACATTACTACAGTCTACAATAATGTTTTTAAATTTTGATGTTTAATATTACTTCTATGATAAGTCCAAGCCATAAGAGTCTATGTTGTTTTACGCACCTAAAAGTGATAAATAAAATAAAATTGCTTTTAATATTTGAAACATGGCTGTGGTAGATCATCACATGTTCTATTTGTGTTTTTTTTCTTCTCTTTTCAGGTTATGAGCTTTTTGCCTTCATCAGCCACATGGGAGCTTCCACAATGTCTGGACATTATGTTTGTCACATCAAAAAGGAGGGAAGGTGAGTTGCACACAGTTTTGCAAAATAATATACATATGTTTTATATAGTTATTGTTGTACAGAGGTGACTTTGCATATTTACAATCAAAATGCAGGATGTTGCTGTACATAACACATTTGTCTTCATTTACATTGCCCAAATTTTTTTTTAAATGCGAACTGTATCAATCGTTCATTTTCTACTGCTTTACCCTCCACGTGAAGGTTGTGGGGCAGCTGGAGCTCATATTCGGTGAACAGGGTAGGGGTGACACCCTGGGCAAATCGCCAGTCCATCAAATGACAAACACACAGACATAAACAACCATTCACTCTCACAGTCACTATGGTCACTTTAGAGTATTCAGTCAATCTAGTCCCCATTCTGCATGTGTTTGGACTGTGGGAGGAAGCTGAAGTACCTGGGGGGGAATAGGGAACCCATGTTCACATGGGGAGAACATACAAACTCCACAGAGAAAGGCCTTTAGTCCATCTTCTATCCAAACCGGTGTTAGCCGCTTTACCGCCACGACTCCCCATGCAGAATACAAAAATAATAAAAAAAACAATTTGCCTTTGTTAGTCAGAAAATCATTTAATATCAGTCTGCCTATTTAGACTGAATATAATAAAATAATGTACCCCCTACCTAATGTAGCGCAGCACTAAAATAACATGTGCCTTCATCAAATGTTCCTCCTCTCACAGGTGGGTGATCTACAATGACCACAAAGTGTGTTTGTCAGAAAGGCCTCCAAAAGACTTGGGCTACATCTACTTTTACCATCGACTGTCTAGCAGTTAAACTAATAGTTACCACATCCACCCTGCACCCTTTGAAGAACAGCAGTCAGAGGACTCGTAGACAACTGTATTAACAGCTGTAGTGGAAATGATGGAAATCCTCTCAGACCAGCTGCTCGCCTTACTGTGATGTCATTCAGGAGCAACCAGGAACACTGGTCAGAAAGGGAAAGCAATGTGCTTTTTGTGCATCTGTGTTATGTCAAGCTATAAGTGTATATTTCTGTGTTTATGTTTAAAAAGACATTGACTTGACAGTGTAGGTACGAAGGGATGTGTGCAATTTACACTTCTGGACTTCTCTGGACACACAAAAATGTCACATATCAAATCCCATTGTTTCTGCTCAATGCCTTCAGCTACTGTGCCAATATTTTCAGAGTGGCACATTTTGCAATTATATTTTCAAGTGGCAGTTTTTCACTGCCAGCCCTGAAAGCAAAACAAGAAATTACTGTGTTGTTTGTTGGTGGCCTTTAAGATTACTTTGAAAGAGTAAGGGATGTTTTTCATCCCTGGGAAATTGAAAGGGACACAAAGAGCTTTTCATTTTCTGGTTGGGTACTGACAGACATTAGCATCATACTACGGGATGTGTATATTTCATCATGCAGGGAATGAAAACTAAGAAGGCCATGAGATGGTGTTGAAAGTGACACTGTCGCTGGCTCAATAATGGCTCAGACCGTCTCCTGTTTTACTTGGAGATGATGAACACATTTATCAGTTTTAATGAGGAACTCCATGCACCATGGTACACTGGCTGAGTTATCAGGATATAAGTATAATCTCCTTCCCAAAAGCACTTTTTTTTTTACATAAATAAGTAAATATTCTGCACGAGATGCTGTAGAAGTGGACATTTTATTCACCATATACAAGCAATTAAATGTCGCATCAAATACATCTACTACAGTCTGCTGAAACTCTCAATCCTCGAAGATGCCATAAATCTATGAAGTGATTGATGCCTAAATCTGCTTTTAATTTCTGATGGCTGTCACCATCACCCTCAATATTCAAGTAAGTTATACTGTAGTCACTACCCGTGCACTCAACCCATTTTTTTTAAAATAGGTTTTGCTCAAATTGCATAGTGGGCAAAAAACAAACTCAGCTGCAGCTGGTCCAATTTTGTTCTTTAATCATTTTGACGGATTCAGACTGTGACCCAAAAGTTAAAATGAATGTTTTCATTGACCTAATGTTACTTTTACAGGTCAGTTAATTTTTGCATCGGAACACTTTCCTCATGTAATGCAATATGCTCTGCAACCAAATCTACACTTTAACTTACCATATGATAAAAGCTGCACAATTACTAATGCACATATGTCCTTCTGCTAACGGATATGGATCATTGTTGAATATATCTTGGTGCTCACTGTTACCAAAACCTCCTCTTCATCATTATTTCCCAGGAACCACTGAAAGTAGGCTGTTCAGTCACCATAACCTCATGCTGGATTATCTAATGATGCTGTATTCTCCACAGTTATCTCACTGCTGTCTATAAACAGTAGCTCACTGTCTGTTATTATATCAACCTATCTACTTTTATGTGCCTGGCACTGGACTTGAATCTAGTTTTGAATGTTACATCTCAAAAAATATCACAAAGAACCAGTGTTTTGTCATTGACTTGGACACTTAAAGGTCCAGTGTGTGGACATTATGGTGAGACTGCAGAGTGCAAAAGGTGAAGGATTTCCTATGCTCACTCCTCCTTTTTCCAAACACATTACGGTGGCCTTTGCAAACCAGAAAGGTTGGAGCCATTTCCACCTTCTTCGTTGGTTTATGTTTTGGGATTATGTGGGCGGAGACGTTCTTTCTTTGCATAGTTAGCATCTGCTAACTCGTCAGTTCAGGCTACTGTAGAAGCGGCCTCCGTAAAGCAAGACCTTTGACAACAGTGCATATAAAAAGTTTGTTCCAAAGCTATGAAAACCACATACTTTTTTTTTTTTAGTTCAAAGTGATTATACACTTATACAAAACCTCTTAATATTATACACTGGACCTTTAATTCTAGTTTAAGGGCCTGTGATCAAACTTTGGGTGCACATACTGTGTTTTAAAGGGGAATTCTGCTGAAAAGTGACTTTCAGAGTGTTTATTGTTTATTCCCCTGTTGAAATTTAATATTTAAGGTAACTTTGGAGCCTTCACTTTTGATCATACAGAAAAGGAAAATCATCTGGCCATAAAAAGACTTTTATCATGAGGATTTATTGGAAAAAAAGGAGAATAAAAAGGAAGGAAAAGTGTGAAAGTTGGTGTTATGAATATGATTGCCCTGGAAAATGTTTTTCAATGGTCTCTTTGATTCTCAAAAGAAACAGAGGACTGTCTTTTCTTTTAGGATGGAAATAGAATACACTTGATAAGCACCCAGATTAACGTCTTACTTTACAGAATAAAATCATATCTCTGAAGCGCACAACACTGTCTAGATTTCAGTTTTGTTAAATCCTGACCTCTCTTCTTCAACAGATACTACTTGACAAATTGCTGCAGTGTGCTTGTCTATGCAGCAGGACATTTTATAATGTTTCTATGCAAATCTTGTGTTTCTGCTATTAAAAAGTATAATTATTTTCCCTCAGAAACTGAATGTGTCCTGTCAAGCCCTGGTCTCGTCTGAGAAAGGGTGATAAAGTTGTCGCCGTGCTTAATGATATTTAGTCCTACGTCTTCAGATATCCTGTGCAATTCATTTAATTTTTTCAGCACCTTTGTTCCCCCCTCCTGATTACGTTATTGTCTTTTTTTTGTCTTTTTATTTCAGCTTTCCCTTGAGCTCAGTCTCTTCCATTCTTCCTCTTTACGTTGTTAAAACGTATCAGTTCAATTTGTCACAAAAAGGCTTTTTCACTGTCAGCATGTGCACTAGACGTTGACATTAAGTCATTTGGATTGTGCCATTGTACTTTTGTGAGTTTTGTTCTCTTTTCTCAGTTAACTAAATGTCAAAAAAAAAAAAAGATTCACCTGTTTTTACTGAGTTGCCTTTTTGCATACAAGTTTGTGCCAGTTCTGTAGTTCTTATTACATAGTTTTCCTGAAGGGTTTATTTCAAGTTGACTTTTGTAATGTATCCATTTATCCAAATATGGCTTAGGTGTATGTGAATAGAGTCATTATTTACAGTACAGTGGCACTGTTGACTTACGATTTTGGATAATTGAATAAACTAAACTTTTGTGAAGACTTGGCCTCTTGAACAATGCAACTTCAGTTAAAGTGTTGACCTATTTTGGAAAAAATGAGACACAAGAGCATAGATTATAACAACCATTTATTTTAAAAGATTACTTTCATACTATATGCTTTAAAGGTGCTAATGCTTTCCTTGTGATTATACAGGAAGAGTAATATGCATTATAGTGTTTTAATAAACAAACTACTATGTATATAAAGTATATATCTTCTAAGTTCATTCATCAAAATATCATTTTATTCATACATGTGATGATTGATAAATGAACCAGAACAAATTGACTCTGTAGATAAGTTGAATTAAAGGAGTGAAGACAGAAATGTACACATGTACTGATAACCTTTTCAAACCCCAACCAGTGAAGCCGCAATTGCCATTTTATAAAAGCTTTGGCGAGTGAAAGCTTTATGATTTAAATACGTACATACATTGCATCTCCAGTATTAATTCTATCAGAAGAATTCCTGAATTTATTTTAATGAAACCTGCAGAAAGCTAGAAATGAGATAGTTTGCAAAATAATTTGACATTAATCAACATATCTGGAAAATGTCATTATGAAATGTTATTTCAGTCATTCAACAGGCCTAAGCAAGTTATAGTGATCTGACTAGTTGTTTCAAGCAGACAACTAATCACATCTATATTAACCTGTATTAACATGTTCTAAAGTAGCCAAATGAAATAATGTATTCATCACTATAAACCTATAATATTTTATTTGACATTAAACTTAAAAAAAAATACATTATAATTTATGTAATCATATGGTTTGATGCTCAAAAACATTTGGCTTACAACATTTATGACAGCTTTAAAGGTTGGAGTTACTGCAGCAGTTACTGATTTCTACTAAATATAAGTATGATTAGCAGGTTTTAGCTATATACCAGTGTCTATGCTCAAGTATGTTTGAAAGAGAAGTGTGCTATACTCTCCACTAACTTCAGCGCGCAAGACTTGCACACTTTCTGTGCAAAAAAAAGATATATGCTGAATATACACATCAGTTCTTGTCAAGTTAGTATTGGAAATAAATATCGTAAGGAAACTTCATGATATATTTAGTTAGTGGGAGGAAAAGAAAGTACTTGTACTATGTATTTCGTGCATAAAATAATGGAAAAAAGCATTCAGAAATGTAGAGGATCCAGCATGCGATCAACCTCAGTTCCTCAGCAGCATGCGATAAGCTATAGGTCAGTTCACCTGAGAAGGTACAGTAGAAGGTTCTGCAAGAAGAAACGTGTCACCAGGTATCCTACGCCAGTGCACAGCAGTGGGATGTACAGAGTTTAAGTTCAGGTTTTAAGCCAGCCATTTACAGGTTCATTATAAAAATAAGGGTTGTCACTGTGAGCTTATGTTCCTCGAAATTCAAACCTAATAAAAGGCCAATCACAACCTCAAAAGAAATTTAAAAATCACCTTTTACAAGACCTAATTTTTGGGGTTTCTACATCTCAGTGTCTCTATACTCAGGACAGCTGGGAGGACCAGGGACAGAATATGTCTGTATTTATGACAACAGCAACAACACGGGTTAGTAGAAGGAGGCTTTGGGTGAACTACGTCTCTGATACAAATGAAATTCCTCCGGGACAGTGCTACAGATCCTCCTTTTGGGATATGTCACAGAAGAAACAGTGACTGTCAGTGGTAACTTTGCCATTGTCTTAGTTTAGTGAGCCAACACTTGAAGGGCCCACTAATGTGATCGGACATCACATTAACATGAGGGACATACAATAAGTGTCTTAAACAGAATGTAATAGCAGACCAATATGTTGATCAACCCATTACTGTCATCTAGAGCTATGATGCAGACATAAGACTTTTTGATCGCACATTTTAATACACTAATGATTCAATTAATGCATAAGTTTTCCAAGTTTCCACCTCAGCTTTGACCTCATCACCTTTGACACTGTCAAACCCCTGTTACAGCCTCAGGGCTGTGCTTTCTCTGTCTTGGGTCTGTCTCTCTCCCTCTGTGAATGTGTGTGTGATGGGTTGCAGGTGTGCGTGCCTGACTGCATGACATGTGTGCCAGTTTTTAATTGGATCTGGGAAGCTGATTGTTTCTGCACAGCAGGTTCCAGTGTTCATCCAAGCCACAGTGGACTTCCATTGAAAAACTGGTATTGCTGGTGGTTTATTGGGATTTGGGAAATGGAGTCTCCTAATGATGTGTTCGGGTTTCCCTCTCTGAAGGAAATATCAGTGAATATGCACATGTAACTTAAATGTAATTGGATGAAGAACAGCCACTGTGTTGAGCACTTAAAAAGGAGAGCTTTCTTCTCAGAGTGCATCTAAGGTGACTTACCATGAGAGTGCATGCAGTGGGCCAGTAAGATGAAACATGGATGTGATAACAAGGCTAGATGTATAGCACATTGATTTCACTGTTTGCCACTGAGGTTAGACATATCACTACAGGGTTATAAAACACAAAAGCTACAATTGAGGAGGATGGTGTCTCTGTGTATGTGTCATTATTGAAAGAGGAGCACTTGTTTTGGTCTGCCCTGGTTTCCTAAAGAAACTTTTCCTCTCATTTAGACCATCAAGGGCTGTTCAGTTTGGTGAATGACTCTTGTACTTGTCTTTGGTTCCCACTGATGGAGCTCTTTCAAAGCACAGAATCGCTTCCTCCTATTTGTCTGCTGGGGGGTAAAACTGGCAATTCTCAACAGCAACATAAAACACAAGCTTTTGCATAGGATCTCAGATAAAAAATAGGTTTAGCACGCCCAGACTGTGGACATGACTGTGAAACACCAAGGTGCTGAACTATACAGTACCAAATTATTAACCATCATGATCTCACAGTGAGGAACGTGATGTTCACTTCACAGGGCGACTTTCAATTTAGCAACAGTGATGCAGGAGAAGCTGTCATCTAAAAAGCACATTTAAGTAAAAAAAAAAAACATTTGCTTCTGGTGTTAAACACAAGAGCTTCTAGAGATGTTGAGGATGAAAAGGATATTTTTAGACCATTTTTCCTATGAGGATGTTTGAAAGTTTATGAAGGTTTTACAGATCGTTGCTGCCTGTAAACTCCTCCATCCAGTTGGAATAAAGGGAACGACGATAAGATCGGAGCCAAGACTCAACAAAAAATAAAGGCTCGGAAAGCTTTCAAGTTCAGAAGATGGCAGTCATTTAAAGGAGTTCAAACCAGTCTGAAAGTGGCTTAGCATTTTGTTGCCATATAAAATAGTATAAATAAATATTTTGTTCGCATGCATTTGAGTAAGGCTTTACAACCTGGCTTGCACATTCCACGTAGGTTAAGAAGTTTTCTGTTGGTCTGAAGTGCAAAGGGAAACATTTTGTCAATTTTAAACAAGTCCAACAAATCCATTTATGAAAATTCTTATGCATGCAGTACTTTTTTTTTTTTTTGAGATTCAGGTCATATGGTGCAGTTTTTGTCAGTTACACACTAAATCCATTCTTGAGCAGAGTGAGACCGTTTTCTATCATTTTTTCACTTTTTCACTTTAAAAACTCATCTCATGCCCTGCATATGGTTTCTTCAGTGGGTTTCTCAAACTGTGTGTCTGCCTCTCTCATGGCTCAGCCCTGTTCCACTGGATGAGTCAGGTTTTAATTGATGTGTTCTCTAAGGCATTGCTTATACAATCTTTGCCTGTCCTTGTGCTCTTCGGGGAAATCACAAATTGCAGTGCAAATCCATCATCAAGTAGTCACTTCCAGCACTTGGAAGAAGTTGTCCTCAAATCTGGTCCCAGGTACTTGGGCAAGAAAAATATAATAACTCTGAAAACTGCAGTTACTTGACGTGAATAAAAACCACTTTATTCTGTAACATCAGATCTGAACTTTTCAGATGTGTGCACTTTGGGCTTTTGGCTGTTGGATAAAAACTGAAGAGTAAGTGAATGGGGCAATTCTATCGTCACTTCCTCCTGTTCCTCAAATATCAAGGTTGAAGGCTCGCATTAGAAGATCTAAGTCACCGATGTTTGCGGCCTGGAAGAGTTCGGGCTGATCCATCATGGACAAAGCTATCCTCAGAGCAGCCCAGATGTTTCCAGACATCACCTGGTGGGATTGCTGGCGACTTTGGCTTTTCCTCTGAAGGCTCAAGGCAGTCAGGAAGTTACTGGCAGCCTCTCTGTAGTAGAAACAATAAATGCAATGATTTAGAGGAGGTTTGATTTGCCATAAGTCCTGTGAAGTGTGTTAACCCTACAACATCAAGCTTCTAGCTCCACCTGTTTTGGGATGATGACAATACAGAATGAGCATTGGTGTAATATTTCCTGTTGTGACCAGGCAGACTTGAATTGAATATTCTGATATTAACCCAATTAAGATAATAGTCTGAATAAGACCCTGTAAACAGTATTTCATGGTTACTTTAATCTGAATAAATCCATTAACATATGAATAGTATTCTGATCTTAGTTGCATTTTGTAGACATATATACATCTTAATCACATTAGAGTTACAGTAAGGTTAGGTTGAGATGGGTTTGGGTTGGGATTATAGCCTATTCAGTGTTTTTAGCGTTTTAGCTTACCAAGTATTTTTGGGAAAAGTAAAATTTAAAGTCCCACATCTGCACATTGCCAGAAATTGTGCAGCAAATTTTTATAGCTCTTCTGATTTTCAGATTTTTATCACTTGAACATACATATGGGGGGCATTTATTTTGAATTATTATTATTTTTTTAAATTGATACAGTTAAACAGATTAATTTTGTGAATGTGGGTAGTCAGTGGTTTCGGTGCTTCAGCTGTAAGGGCTAGAATACAGGGGCACTCCTAACCCTAACCATCAAAAAAAAAAAAGGTGGAAGCTTTATCCCACTTCGCTGTATTCCCAGGTCACTCACCTGTGTGCCCCCAGGTTAATACAACTGATACCCAGGTTGTAGCGAGACCTAATGAATCCAGGCTGCAGCTCGAGGGCTCGTGTGTACGCCTCCACTGCCTCTTCACTCCGATCCCCATTTGCCAGTGTGGCTCCCAGGCGGTTCCACAATAAGTAGTCCTGGATGGTGGTTTGAAGATATTGAGGATATCAGAGGATGAAAGTGAAACAGAGTTTTTAAGTGAGGTTGACTGTGAGTCCATAATAACATTTCAGTCTTATGTAAACCAACTGATCTGAGAGAGAACAAGCCTAAAAAAGTAAAGTTTCTAGGGTCATCTGTGGAGGAGGCCTGTCTGCGTTCATCTGCTGACAGCTCAGGCCAAAGACCTCAACAATCAATTCTTTTTTTTTTTCCCAGTGATCCCACTCACTACAACTTTAAATAGTGTTAGTTAGGCTGGAATTAATACTCACTAGCATCTATTCATTTTTCTTTAAGTCATAAATGCTTTCTGTGTGTTTATGGCTGACAGAATTACCTAAAAGTGCCAGTGAAACAGAGCTGAGTAACAGCAGAAAGCTCTATAACTCACTTTGTTTTTTCCCCCCGCTGCACAAACAACAATAAAGTGTGTTTAAAGCTTTGCCCAAATTGCTGCTATAAAGCAGCCTAACAAGTTCACATTAAGGAAAGCTGAGTTACATCATAAAGGATGTCCTTGCATTTCCCATCTTCAGGTGGACAAGCACAGAGAGGTCATGGTCGGATATTTGGGAAGCAGCTATTGGTCAAGTCAAGTCAAATGTGCGGGCTGGTTTTAACAGTGAATAATACTAGTGTTCCCGACTAGGACAGTGCTGGAAAGACAGAGGCTGATTTGGATGAAGGAGATGTAAGGAAGGTTTTGCTTGCATTTGTGTGCATGGTTGTTTTGTTTGTCTATGTTTGCATTCGAATGTGAGAATATTTGTCTACAGGCCTGTTTTGAGTTTTACTTGTGCCACACAAGAGTTCATCAGGCCAGATTTGGCAGCTCGTTGCTTCACATTAGTGTGACAGTTGGATGTGCCTCGCTGTATCTCTTGTATCTCTTTTCCCTGAGTATTTGTGGCTTTAAATCGCTAAGGATGTATACATGCCTTCATGTTTGCATGAGAACATGTATGTGAAAGTTTTTAAGCAGTGTGTGGTCTGCATTTGTATGTTGGTTTGCTTGTTTTAGCACAACAAACACATTCTATGTGTTTCTTGATATAAATGCTCAAGAATTCTGTAGCGATTTCATCTTGGTAAACAAATTGCAGATAATAAATCAACCCTTTACAATTATATACTGTACATAAACACTTTAAAAGTACCTGGAAGTATTTTGTAGCTCGATTAAAAATAACTCATATATAGCAATACTCAGTATCGTGTTTGTTCACAGATCTGGATCTAATTTTATTTCTTTGTCCTTGAAAATGGATGGGATAATTTATCAAACTACCTGGTGTATTCTTGATAAAATACTCTTTCCTAATATTGTTTTTTTAATAATAATTCTATAATTCAGGATTATAGAATTGAGGAAAAGAGAAAGCCAACAGAACCTCATGCTAAAAACACAGTAACAATCTCTATCTTATGTGAATATCTGAAGTAGCCTCTAATCAGGCATAAATAGTGTTTCATGAAAGGTTTACTTTATATCTGTGAGTAAGAAAACCACCATGTTCACCAACTTGGCTTAGAGTCTTACAGTCAGTTCCAAACCCAGCACATGCATGAATAAGGCAGAGCTTTAAAAATATCTAAGTCTTGGACAATAACTTGGAGTAATTTAAAGATATATTTGAATGTTCTCATTTACATTGTGAGTGACACTGTATTGTGTAGGTCTCCACTTTGTTTACTCTTCCTTCATACTGTTTTTATATGTATAACTATATTAATTCCATTAAGTGCTTGTTAATCACAGGAACAACATTTCCTTTCAACATTAAAGGGTGACATTTTTAAGACATAAAGATGAAAACGGTGCTGGACATTAGGCTACTATTTTCAGTACCAAATCAGATTAATTGGCAATTAAAATAATGTCAATTTGTAATGACCTGTGCTACAAAAAACATGAAATCAAGAAAGACATTTCATTTTGTCATTTCTGTTTTGATCTGAGTTGTTGATTTTGAAATAATTTTTATTGCCTTTCCGGGTTCTGTTCTGTCTTGGCTCCACTCACATGAGTGAAGCCAACTGATATTATTTCTACTTACAGACCATCTGTTGTATCTCTGTGTGGGTGGGTCTGTGTATGAGCGAGTGTGTTCCCACCTCGGGCCGCACTGACAGGGCCGTGTTGAAGGCCTCTACAGCTTTGTTGAACTCTCCACTAAGGTTGTAGAGCACCCCGAGGCCCGTCTGCAAATCTGGATCGACACTGTCCGGGTTGTGCTGACCTGCTTCCAGGAAGAGCTCCTTGACCTCAGGCAGCAGGGAGCTGTGCACACATACACACACATACACACACAAATCATTTTACTTAAGGCTGTTGAGTCAGCGCTCTTCAGATTGCAGTACCTTGATGTGCGTTGTACTGCATGTCAACTTTTGTACATACAGTATAATGTAAGGAAAAGAGAGAGGGAAGGAAGGAGAAATGAAGAGACTGAGAGACAACAGTGTAAAGATAAGTAATAGAAGAAGAAACTGAAGAAGGACTAGTAGAATGGAGGCAGTGTGTTTTTGGTCCAATTTATAGTATATAATCCCTAATTTAGTGTTTATCAGCCAGTAACAAAGTAGCCTAAGCCATCATGTGTTTTTTGATCCTTGATCATTGCAAACTGTAGCTGGCAGTAAACCAGTAAAACAACACACAGAAGCCTTTTGATTCTGACTGTGGCTACATTGTGTTTTGCATCCCATTGTTTTTTATGTCCTATGAAAACTTAACATTTATTCCAGCTTAGGTTCTTCCTACAATATTTATACTCCAATATGACATAGATTCCAATATGAAGTCTAATAGGCACAGTTTGAGTGTCAGTGGCATTTTGTCCTTAGCTTTTGAGTATAGATGTAAATTTGCGCTTCATGTCATGTCTTACTTTTCATTAGGCTGAGCAGAACACAAGGGTTGTGGCAGGGAGAGGAGAGAGGAAGGAGAGAGAAGTGCAGACAGGAGGGCACAGTCAGGCTAACGAGAGAAAGGATTTAGTGAGCAGCACAAATTTAAATACTATACTGTGTGGATTATATGAGATTATTGTAATTGGGATGTACCACTATCCCTGCACATTGACCTGGCAATTAATGATTTAACAAAGAACTACTTTACCCCAGGAGCAGAAGTAGGACTTTTCAATCAACACCTAACAATCCACAGTTATTAACCCTCTTTGTTGACCCCGGGTTCTCCGGCTGATTTTTGTTGGACTATTGTGTTTGGACTCCTTGTTGTTCTTCATGTTTTTCTTTACCTTGGGTTCTTAGTTCATTTTATTTGGTTTTCCTTTCTATGCTTCCTGTTTTATTTTGTAGTTTTTACTTTTAACTTGTTAAGTTTTACTTCCTGTCCTGGCTTCCATGTTGATCCTGCCCTAATGCGTTTCACCTGTGCCTTATTAGCTTCACCTGTGTTTGATTATCCCTGCCTCCCCAGTGTCTTTGTTGGTTCGTACTTCCTCCCGTTTGTTCCCGAGCAACTTCGATGAATTCTGTTTCTGTTCCTCGAGTTTCAAGGTAATTGAAGCTTTGTTTCATTTTTTGCCTTCTCCTCCATTTGAAAAATGAAATACATGTTCCAACCTTAATATTATACACACACACGGTGCATAATTTTTTCTGAGTTTTCACATAGATGAGGAAATTTGTTGTGTAGATTAAATCTTTTCTCACAAAATCAACATATTTTATCATAAACTACATAGTGATCCCACATTATTTGCATTTATGTCCACTGAAAATATTTATTATTAAAGTGGGGCAGAAATCATATTTTTCCATGTATTACAGCTTATTTTTTGAAAATTCACCAGATGAGGCACCCTGTCGGCTTATCATTGTAAATTATTAATGGTTTGCAGTAAAGAAACAATGCCATTCATTCTGATTTCACCTCCTTAAATGAAATGTTTGGCTGTGTAATTGCACTGCTCTTCATTCTAAATACTCTACCTTTCATGTCTGTTCATGTTGGGAACATGGGACATCCTGCGCTGGGAGTTTGGGGATCCCATCAGGTGGGGCTTGCCCTTTAGCAGGTGCTTGTATTTAGGATTGTGTCTCAGCCAACGCAGCAGGGCCTCACAGGCATCATGGCGCATACCAGTGTTGGTCAGGCTCACTGCTAGAGCCATGAGGGCTGGTAGGTTGTTAGGGTGGAGCTCCAAACACCTGGATGGAAACAGTGTCCAGGCATGGGAGAGGAGAGACAGTGAGAGGTGTGCACTTCAAAGGGAAATCTAGATTGGATCGGCATTAATTGGGACAAGTGGAGGCAAAGGGACATCAGGCAGAGGCTAATGATTTCTGGTTCATGATGAATAAGCTGCTCTGCTTCTGCTGTGTTTGTGCTGAATGCTGCTCTCTCAGGCTGGGTTTGATAATCTGCATTAGGTTTGCCTATGGGACGAAAAAATGATGCTGGTGACCGAGTTCTGTCATCACCAGTTATGTCATGTAGACGGCTGCCATTAAGATCTACACTGACCTTTGTAACGGGGGAAAAAAAGAGCAGCACCATGTTAGAGAAACAGCGGAGACAAGAGGCCAGGCCAAAACAATATTTCGCTTTCATCGAGAGAAATTTTTTTTCACCAGATACCAACTAACTCGTGTAATATTCACTTTCAACACATTTCAGTGGTGACTGGAATAATTTAAACTGGTTTAACCAATGCAGATCACTTGCAAATGTGTTCTTGCAAACAAGTTTGGCAAATTAAGTAACCCATATTTGTGACCTAATAACCAAATTTCCCTTGGCCAGAACATGGCTTTTAAATGGCTGACAAAAAAAGACAAAAAACAAAACATGAAGTCGGTTTTCTTTTCTCTTTTCAATGGCATATAAAAGTTTTCAATAAATACCTTGTGGCAAGCAATGAACAAAATACAACAGATTTGTAACATGATGATTTACCTGTGAAGTTTTTGCCAGGACTAATACCAGCTAAATGTCAGTCAAACACTCAAATCACTCATGGAGCAATTCATTGATAAACAAAGTAAAACATAAACTGAATATGTAATGCATACACCCACTGACTTAACTGAGGGATATTATGGGGATTGGTAATCTCAGAAAAAGTTAAGGATACTTTCTCTTGAATTGCTGTCTCCTCTTTTCTTTTCTCATCAGTATTCACACCCTAGTACTGTGTGATCTTTGTGCATGTGAAGTCTCTTCTGTAAGACTAAAACTGCATGTTTTCCCTTCCACTTTCTGAACTTCATGTCAAACTCCACTTATGCAAATATTTTAAATGGGCATCTGATGCAGTTGTTTCTCCGCACCTTTGGAGGGAGACAATCGCTGCCTGCTCGTTCTCATTTTCAGCTTGGGTGGTCCCCAATACTTGCCATGCCTGCAGGAAAACAAAATACAGGCAACTGTAAACAGCAGGGTGGGGAGCTGTATGCTCAAGAGGCTGATACACAGTTAGTGTGGATCAGCGTTTTCTGTCAGGCTCAGCACAGACACACAGCATTTCAGACAGCTGCAGTGAATTTAAACAGAACTCCTGGATGTAAAACTTTTGATGTCAAAGCAGTGTGCATGCTAATCAATATATGACCAAATATTGATTAGGCTGGGAGATTCCTTTTATTTATCACTTACTTTATTTATAATAAATTTCCAGAGATGACTTTGCTGACATAGTGTTTTATCTTACAAATTTGTCAACAGATACAATCAGTGACTGAGTGTTTTTGAAATTTGATATATAATTTGGCTCACTTTTTACTTAAAAGTTTTTATTTCATTATTTAGTTTTTGGGGGATAGAAGAAGAAATGAGTTTGGAAACTAGAAAACATAAAACGACTGATAACTGATGGTGACATTGAACACAATGAGATGTCACAGGTGTGTAGCATTCACAGTGGTTTATTGGTAGACAATGAAGTTACTGCCCATTAGTTTTCTTTTCCGGCTTTCTGAAGTGAAGGCTAAATATGCAAACAAAGAGAAAATGGTTCGACCCGCACAATTTATATGCATAAACAAATGAAGGAGACACACAGTGTGTGTGTGTGTGTGTGTGTGTGTGTGAAAAGTATTAAGTCTTTACACTGTAAATCCCTGACGAGAAGAGTGAGCAGAGGAGTCATTAATTTGTTGATGTCACTAATTATTACACACTGGACCTTTTTAAACAGATCATTAAAAATAGTTGCACACTAGGAATAATAAAATTCATAATAAGTACAATAATGTGAAATGTATATTTTTCTCTGTAAAGGCAAACTTCACCTGCTCTAAAGATAAACAAGGTTTTTTTTTGTTCCACTCTTTGAAATGAGGGGTGAAATTATTTTTGAATAAGGTCGTTACAGTAGGGCTATAAGCCACTACGTACCGCAGGATGAATTTTGGAATCGTATTAGTTCCATCCAACGTGGGATAATCCTCTCCTCCTCAGAATAACTGCCACATTTCTGTATATTCCGAAATAACTTTTCAAATGGGAAGGATACAAAAAACCCTGACCCCCCCCCATTGAACTATTATTCAGCTCACTGAGTGACTAGACTTTCTCATCAAGAGGGTAAAATAAATTCAGAGTTATTTGTTAAATTAAACAAAACGCTACAGGCAATAGTCTGCTTCACACAGCCTGGTCAGGGAGACTTTCTTCCTCTCCAGCTTATCTCAACAGGAGGTGGAGTCGATGACTTTGGATTAGTAATTCTTTTTTTCCCCCTCTGTGCAAGAGTTTTTCCTCACATGACTTGAGAGTCTAAGGATAGAGGGTGTCATCTGCTGTACAGAGGGTAAAGCCCTTTTGAGGTGAGCTGTGTTGTGAAAAGCTTGATAAATAAAATTGACTTGACTTGGTTGTTATTGGTGTCATATGTGCTGTAAATGTGTGTAATGCTCTGTCCCTTTGGACAATACAAACCTCAGTTGTAAATTAATGTGTCTCTGCCGTTAAATTGACTGGATAAATAAGGAACAAAAGAGCCAATGTTAGAGTGCGAGTTAAATGAATTCACCTCTGAATCATGAGGGTCTTGCAAGACGGCTGCTTCCAGAAGTAGGACAGCATTTGGCAGGTCTCCCTCTTGAGACTTTTTTAGTCCCTCTTCAAATGCGTTGGGAAAGTCCTTATAAGGATTATCTGTGTGGAAGTAGTAACCCTGTCAGCCAAAAAAAAAAAAAACAAAACAAAAAAACAGGGACAGTGGCAACATCAGTTTCTTGCAGTTGTATATTAAGCAAAGTCACAGAAGCAAGAATTTATATTTTCTGCTTCACATCAAACTTGAGCTGAGCTCCTGGGTTTTGTTTGTTCTTGCATGGTGTGTGATGCTGCCTGCTTCTGAGCCCAGTGAGAGCTTTTACTGCAAGAACTAGTTCTGTGCCGGACATTCAAAAGTCTGTACTTGCCTTTTAATATGAGGACGTAATTAAAATTTGTGCATATTAAATTTAGAAAACCCCAATCACACACACTATTGGATAATCATAACTCGGTATCACACAAGTTAAATCCCATTTTGGCAGCCCACCTTTAAATTTATTAGACAATTTATTGCCAACAACTCTCTGACCTGTGACCTCTGAACTTCTGTAACCATTACTGCATAGTCTCATCGGCTCAGTTAGTGGCTATACCTGACCCTGTTGCTGTAGTCAACATCTGTACAACAAAATATCACATCTGAGAAACGTAAAAGTACCAAAGACTCACCGGTATCAGAAAAGAAAACAAGGCAATATTCTAAGAGTTACCTTGAATTTGATTTTATGGATGCACAGGACAGGTTTTATCCATATACACTACGAAAACAGGAACAAAATCCTACAACTACTGTTTATTTTTGCATATAAACTTTTCTAATTATTCACTGTATTCTTTTGGTGTGTGTGTGTGTGTGTGTGTGTGGACAGAGGTTTGGGTGGGAGCCCTGGTTGCAATGGGGGCTTTAAGGAAAAAATGTTGGGAACCACTGGAGTAGAGGAAATTATTGCATTTTCTTGTTCCCTGCTGTCCAAAATTTTATACTAATAAGGTAGACTTTTTTTTAATTATTCTGTAGTAGTGACAAACAAACTACATAAAAAATTTTTTTTGGGGGGGGGGGGGGGGGGGGGGGGGGGGTGGTTGCTGAGTCAAGTCTATTTTTACACCAAATGCCATGTCAAATGTACAGGGAACATACTTTAGATAAGTGTTTAACATCTCTCCATCTGTGCTATACATAATCTAAAGAGAAATGCATTTATCTACAGTGTAAATCAAGAGCAACACATGCACATTTTACAGATAACGTGTTGACAATAATGACCTTCTCATGTGGGGAGACACTGGAAGGAATTTGGGCCTGTTCGTTCTCTGTCAGCCAGTTCCGCCGGGCAAGCTCCTCCCACTCCGCCTGCATCTTATCCCAAAACTCCGTGTCTGACTGCAGACAGAGAGAGAGGAGAATTAGTGCACAGTAGAAGAACGGCTCTTGTAATTTCCCATTATACAGCTGGAAATGTCATGCCATTGAGGCTCAGTGGTTGTTCTGACTGTAACATAAGTCCACATATCTGATGAAACATCACATTTAGTAGAAGAAACACTTCAAGTACTGTACTTCAAGTTCAGATAAATGTGATACCACCAGGAAAAAGTCCGTACCAGAAGACCATATCCTGTTAGCACAAATTGACTGGCAGAAAATGCAAGTTAACACTCCATGACTAAATTCAATGTTAATATTTTCTGATGAACCTGACAGTTTACATTAGAAGGACAATTTTAGAATTAGAACACACTCCTTGGGTTAACAAAACAAATAAGCTTATTATTTTACATGTTGTGTTAGTTTGTTTAAAATTAGGTTGACATTTGATCTGTTTCTGTTTCAATTTGCTGACTGAATCTTTGAAAGTTATGAGGTTGAATAATCGGTTTTACTTCCTGGAATAGCTTCTCATTTTCTATCTGACAGGAAGCCAAAGCCTTTTCAGTGAGTGTATTAGATGCCTGCTTGTATTCATTCATTTAATCTCTTTCTTTCTGATGTGATGCACATGATTTTGCGCATAACAAAACTTTTTTTCCTGCAGTGTAGCTTTTGTGACGTCTTGGTGTAATTGGATTTAATGGCAACCTCCCAGTGAACAGATGAAATGAACTGATTTAACTCATTAAAAGAGAGACTGCAGAGAGTAACTGTCTTTTATTTAATTTTATGAATGTTTTCCAAATGCTGCACTGTGAATGAGTCAAGTCAGTTAAACTTTCCAAAAATGGTTGCACACCACAGTAATCAACAGTGCTGACAGAGTCTGGCTGTGCAGCTAACTGTTGTAATCAGAGAAATTGTTTGGATGATGAGCATCATTTCAAAAGTTAAGAGCAATGAAGAAAAGTGTACGTCACAGTCGGTTTGTACTTTGCCTTAGGCCCAGTGTTCAATGAGCTCTCAGTGAAGCTTGTTTGTCATTTGTGAGATAAAGGCATAGGCAAAAATGAGCAATTTGGAAGGCCAAAAGGCAAAGCAGAGGCAAAATGAAAAGCGATTCAAAATTGTTGTTGTGATTCAGACATAATTTCCTCTGTAAATGCTGGATAGACTCCTGTGTTGTATTTGAAATCACTCCTGTGTTGTATTTGAAATAATTCAAATGTGTATTAAATAGCTCTGTAATCAATCTTTTCATTTCAATTTTGACATGTACAGTCTGTTTTATAATTCCTACATTCTGTTCTTCTACTTCACATGAAATTCACTTGATGACTATCTTCTGCTCCAGCTCATTGTTTTGCTAATGACCCCCTGCTTTATCCTCTTGCTTAAACTAAATGATCCAATTTCAGTCCAACTTTGTTTTCAAAGACTTTATTGGATCAAAGTTCTTAAAAAATTGCTATTTTTAGCCTGATTGAAGCTGCTCATGGTCCCACATATTCTTTCTGCCTGTAAACACTGAAGTGTCTAAGTCTCAAGATGAGATTTTTTTTTTTTTACAAAAAAATTAAAAGACACACTTTTGTACATTTCAGCAAAGCTAAAATTAGATCTTTTAAAAAATGTTATGATGCAGAAAGTGCAAGTGTGTCACTCTGAATAAAGAAGAGGAGAAACGGCTTCCATTTGCTCACAAAACTACAGTACATCCAACAATTAACCTATTAACCTATCAGGGCACAGAGTAACTCTGGTTTTAACGTTCTCACGTCTTTTTGCTTATAAAATTATTTTAAAATTAATTAAATGCCCTTTTCATGCTAAATTCTTATCTTTATTTATAATTTGGTAGTATTTAGTTCCTGAAACCAAAAACATTCAAATGGGCATATTGAAGTACTCGCAGCTGTACAATGTCCATCTTTTCTGCCAATTTAATAAAACAGGCCAGAATCTCAACATGACAGCCCTGTATACAGTGGGTTGGTGTGCGCGCGTTTGTGTGTGTGTGTGTGTGTGCGTGTGTGTGTGTGTGTAAAACTCTATATAAAGGAGAGTGAGGTCAGAAAGATCTACTATAGGAGTGTGCATGATTGTGTCAAAGGATTTTTCATCTCCATCTCTAGAAGCTTGTGATTGACATGGAGGCCATAGTGTGGCCCCTGATGGTGAGAGGTAACAGGTAATTACAGGATGCTGACTCTCCACAGTTATTTGTCAGGAAGTGTACTATCACAGATCATGTGGTGGAGGTGGGTGAGACCAGAAAAGTCAAAAGAATCTGGGTTTAGAAAGAGTTTAGAAAGAGCGTGAGTGTCAACATATAAAACACTATTAGCAACTAATTTTGTACTTATTTATTAAGTAATTCATCTTATTTATTAGAAAAATGTTTTATTGTAGTAGATCAAAGCTACAGTGTACAACTTTTGTTGATTTTTAGTGATGTTGTTCTGCCTCTCTGGTTTTCCTGAACAAACAATGGGCTCCGTCGAGCAATACTATCAGACCTGACTGAGGGTGCATTTGTGTGTTTACCAGCAGCAGAGAGCAGGACAGGGACAGAATCTTTTTTATCGCTCAAACCGCTGAATGATTGAGCTTTTTTTTTTTGAGCAGTAGTGAAACTTTTCGTGGGTGCTTTTTTTTTTTTTCCAGTCACACTCGACCCTGTTTGCAGCCGTCTCACTCTGCAAACAAAATGTTGCTGTTGTTAGTGCATCACTTTGTGTGTGAAGTGCAGGAACTGCCAGGTGACACGTGTTTTAAATATCCCTGTACTGACACTGTGTCATCTCAAGCTGATTTGCTTAATCAGCATTATGTGAACTAATTATTTGATTTTAGGGTAATTTGTCATTTCTTTTTACTTTATTTATTAAAAGGTTCAGTTTCACACTGTACAAATCCCCTCTGGTGTGTATCTTTCCTTTTGTTGCATTACTGATGACAACTAAATTGTAAAGGAATTGTACAGACAATGTTTTTAATTTACAGAAAATTCAGTCACATTTCTTTATAATGTCATGAAAGGCATTTTGTCAACACTGGTATTGGCAGTTTAATTATGTGGAACAAGACAAAGACGCAGCATGGCCATGTATCTCTTTTGTAGCACTGGAGCAAACTCCAGTGCTACAATGGTTTAATGGTAAACAATGGTTTAATGGTAAACATTGTACTTCCTGTCACCACTGTGTGGAAATGAGCTGAGTGTCAGAGGTGAGAATCCATTAGTTACCTCATGAATATGTTATTGACAACGTGGATAATCATAGCATCAACCACAAGCTCATGGCTGTTGTCACCTATATTTTCATATTTTTGCCTCCAGCATCATAACAGTGTTTCTTTGTAAACTGAAGTCAGGTTATTCACTGTATATTCAGTGAAAATTAATGTACAGGAGAGGAAGGTCATTACAATAATAATCAGCAGAAAATACATAACCACTTTTAAAAAAGAAAAACTGGAAAAAAATGTAAAATACATGTACATTTCTCTTAATTTACATGAGGACATAAAGATTAAAGGAAGAACTGATTGGTCATTTTGAGTTGTTCCCAGGCTTTTTTTTTTTTTTAATCCGTAATTAACATAAATATATATTGCAATATGTATTATGTATTGCATATACAGATAAAGACTCATACCTATTGTGGAAACCTGTCGACCATTTTGCACATTAATTGGGTATAAAGGAGAATGAGAGTGTTTGAACTGCTGAAATGAACTTTGGTAATATTCAGTAAAATGCACATTATTGCTCTGGTTAATTCGCAGCATGGTTTGAGTTGTGTTAATTTACTGACTCAGCAGAACTTTTCATCTTGTAATAATACATTTTAACTTGGAGTTTTTTCTTTTGCTGAAATGTTCTCAGCAAAAATAGATCATAAATTGAGGCACTTGACCTGTGTTAAGCATCACACCTATGTTTAGTACAAATACTTGATTTAATTAGAATGAAAAATTTTATTGATGCCACAAAAATTTATTTGTTAAAGCAGTTCTCAAAGTCCAAACATACAGTACAAGTAGACCCCCCCCCTCCCAAAAAAAACAAACCCAAAAACAAACAAAAAAACAAACTACACACTAAATATCAGTATTTGTGAGTACCTATCAAGTTGACTCATTATCAGTGTGCAATGTTATCAGTGTGTCTGCTTTGGTAGCTTTAACTTTGTAGAAAATCAAACACATGAATAGGGGTGTCTTATCCACTTTGCCCAGGAGGCTTACATTACAAAAAGTCTCATTATTTACCGACGTAACAAAGCAGCTTTAAAATTAAAAAAAAAAGGGGGAAAAAGCTCTTTTCATCTCCAGAGCACAGCTGGCCTGGCCTTTTTAATGTTAACGAGCTGCCTGCTGCTCTGCTGCAGAGTGGGCCAAGTCCTTGGTCAGCAAGACCAAAATAGGAAGCTGCTCCTGATAATGTCAGTCAGAGAAGAATAAAACACATTTCAGTGGACAAAGTGCAATGAATGCATTTGAGCAGACAATGGGATTACCTTCTCTGTGGATGTCTGCAGAAACATCACTGATGCTGCAGAGGCGATACTCCTGTGCAACATTTCCAGTGAACTATGCATTCATGGCACCTGTATCATGTCCAGATGTTTTTCTGGTTGGTTTTGACTTAAAATCATTTAAAAAGCCACTGTACATACTGAGCACAAACATCAGACATGAACACAGAATACAGTCATCTGGTGATTAGCTTCTTTCTAAACAAAAGAAAACTACCAGATACACTGATGGGAAAAAGTTTTTAAGGGAGGTAAAAGCATTGCTCAATCACGTTTCCCATCTGCATATTCAAGCAGACCAGGGATTAAAACCACTGACCTTTTGATCACAAGATTGGATCTGTAACTATAATAGGCAAATGCCCCTTTGCAATCTCACACTGAACCAAGGCTCAGAAATCAGACCAGTGCTGTGCACCATAAAAGTGAACCTTTGCATCTGTCGTTTTTAATCAAGCAAGAGGACACACAGTTATCTTCATCTTGTCTTTATCACCACCATGAGAGTGCCATCTTATGCCCCACAGCAAAAAACACTGTTCCCTTAAATCAAAAATGACTCTGCAGCTGTTTCAGTGATTCTGTTTAATAAATGTTTTATGCTGTCATCAGTTCTGTAATTTATGATCATACTTACAGATAGTCAAGTCACTTACTCAGAAAAAAATCTCTCTAGGCTTTTTATGAGCAGGATAAAAACTATAATCATCAGTGCAAGCTACTTTTTATTGTTTTTCACATTTGGCTGCATAAACTATTAAATAAACCAGCAGAATGGTGACATGCTGATTTAATGCTCTCTCTGCCATTTGTGCCACTTCTATGTAAGTGTAAAAGTGTCTGCATTTGCACAGCTACAGTTCTTCAATGTAAATTATCTTATTGTTTGCTTTGATATCAGCAGCTGCAACCCAAATGACTGACTGCTTGCACCAGATGCCAGCACTCGAGGTGCTCGATTGAGTCTGTAAGATACTATTTCCAATCATTGACCCATCCTCAGACATTCATCCAGGAGCATGTCAAAATGTTCTCACTTACTCGGTGGTTGATGGGGAGGATTGAGCAGATGCAGTTAAAGGGTTATACATCACTAATTTTGGAAGGGGATCCCCAAGCAGGTCGGGTCCACTCTTCTGCAGCAGCTGATCTAATTTTCTCAACCTCCTCCTGCACCATAACACATAGGTCTGTGTGCACTGGCCCACTGCAGACCTCAGTAAAACTGAGTAATGTAATGGTGCAGGTGTCATTCTCATTTCCCTGGACAAGACATGTCATTTTAAAGGTAGAGTGGATTTATTGAAAAATAAAATATTATATTGCAAAATGACCTCCCACTACTTTAATGTACTGTACTGCTGCTGCTAGAACTTTATTGTACTGTACTGCTGCTGCTGCTGCTGCTGCTAGAACCTTAATTTCCTGGAGGCACTGTCTGAAGGATCAATAAAGTTTTATCTAATCTAATCTAATCATTATGAAGTCATGATGTCATTTTTTAAAACTGGAAGATCAGAAGCCCCCTTACAACCTGGCACTGTGTGTACAATCACACATTTCAGACAATAAACTCCTTAGGAAAACGTAATTGTTATTAAACAAAGTGAGAATTTGGCCCATTTGCCCATTGACTCTCATTGAAATTGAGCATTTTATTTCAGTCTCACCCAGGTGGTTCATTGTATTTCCATCCTATTGGGTGGGCATCACTGTTCAAACTGTAAGGCTACGATGTAAATGCTGCCTTTTAGTCATTCAGGTAGCTTCTGCTTGGGTTAAAATATCTTTAGCTTAGAAAGAGCCTTTCAAAAATGAGAGGAGTAAAACATTCAAGTTGACTCAGGAATCATCATGTTCATGATACCACACAGTAACATGATAAACAGTGAAACTCAGGAATGAAAGTTGAGGAAAGTACTTTGAGATTATTATTTTTTATTGCTTTTAATTTAGGAGAACTCACTTTATTTCTTTACGTAACTATAATCTTGGGTGGACAAAAGGCATACAACACTTTCTGTCCAAGGAAATATGGCTCTTTTCTAAGCTAACAAAATATTGTCTTTTTGTGAATGCTCTGTCCTATTCTAACTGCAGGAAGGTGACTGGTTTGAATCCTGGTTCAGTGTGGAGTTTGTATTGCATGTTCTGCCTGTGAGAACTCCAGATTCTCCCTAAGCACAAAAGACATGCCGATTTGGGATAATTGGAAAGTCTAAATTCACATTGGGTATTAATGGACACAGGACATTTTGCCTTATGTCTGCTGGGACTGGAATTTCAGTGAAAATGGAAATGTCCGTTTATTACAACAATAAAATCAACTTATTTGATCATTTTATTCATCACTCATGTGTTGTACTGTAAGGGAGACATGGTTCCACTGCTTAATACTGGAAAACTGTCTTGGTCTTTGCTGGTGTGTCAGTAAAGTCGGCAGTGAGGTTAAACGTGGACAGGGGGGAGCAGCTCACTGCTTACCTCAACAGCAGCCTTAGCCCGCTCAAACTCTTCCTCCAGGGACTGATGTCTGGACAGGAGGGCACTGCCCCAACGCTGCTCCTTTGTTAGACGAGCCTGTCACATGCAAACACACACACACAACCAAACATTTCATAATCAAAACATTTATGTGCAAATATAATCCATTAAGCGTACACACATTCAAAGAGCACATTACAAACAACCATGCGTGCACACTCGCACATCCACATAGCAAAACACACATGTACACAGCATACATACGCCATCAGCCAGAGGGACAGATGGGCAGGGAGAGTGCGCAGGGTCAGTTGGCTCTGCTTTCTCAGGGTTGAGTAAATATCCCTGCCTCAACAAAGCCTCTGACATGCTTAGGAAGGCCAGCAGAATCACTCCTGTCAGCATCCCACCCACTCCATCCCACGTCCACCCACCCTTGCTCCACGTTACAGGCACAAACATGAAGCCTTGCTCTGCTGCGAAAGTAAAAATCGATCAAGGACATGCCCGTGGTTATGAGTGTGCAGTGTGGCTTACATTTTCCACGTGATACCTACACATTTTACTGCAAGGGTGTAAATGATTTTGAGATACTTTTTCATGCTAACATGCGATATGGCACTATATGAAAATAGCAGTTAGAAAATGCATCGGAGAGACAGTGGAATCGACTAATCCTGTGTGGAGTCTGTGTCTTCCCCTATAAAGACAGCTGGGCACTCGGGTCAATCAGTTCCTGTCACTGTTCCCATTACTTCAGACTGTCATCATGCAAGTTTAATTGAGGTTATGTAATCCCAGTAATAACTGACTTTCCTTGTAGATAACCACATTTTTTTTTATTTACAATAATTAATGCATGCACTGTTCTCTCTTTACAGTCATGGTTCTTAGAAGAACTACAGCATCCTCTGCATGAGTTGTTGAAGGAAAAATCCACCTCAAAACATTAGAAGACAATTCTTTGTACTACTCTCTGAAAATCAACAAAGTATATACCAGTCTAATGTATTTAGATATAATTCATGGAAATGAAGATGTAAGACCTTATACTCCAGTTAAAAAACAGCAAGTCCTAATTTATTGAATAACCACCGCTGTTTGCAAAAAGAAGTCAGTTTGAATGGAAGTCTATGAGAAAATTAGCTTACTTCTAACTTGATTTATAATATTAATAAACATTTTTCTTCAGGGCCTAGTGGTATCAATCCCATGTTTTGGGTCTTGTTCAATAGGACTTGTTCAATGTCCATTCCTAAAATGTATAACCAGGCTCAATAGGTGCCTGGTTACTGTGACTGTGACATTGGCCAAATTTCAAATGTTAAGGTTTCAAAACAGGAGTTTAGATTTTTATGGGTGACGTCATGAATGTTTGCCACTTTGCTGGTATGTTTGCACTTCCAGTGTTTCATACAAAATTAATTAAATAGGGCAGGTTTGCCTTTACACACATCAGTTTCTGAGTCACAGGTACTTGGGCACGACAATGAAATTTCTTGTATGAGAGAGAGCTGCATTTTAACCCGGCGGATTAAAAATGTAAAATCCGGTACAATCCAGTAACCCTATAAAACGCATGCTTCACTATGCACAGACAGTAAAAATGTAAATAAAAATCAGCAAAACCATTTTAACTGAGTCATGTTTGGACTGTTTATTTCCTATTGTTGGAGGAGAATATTTGTTACACAGTTGGAGAATTCTTCGAAATGACTCAGCACAACTAATATACTAACAATATCTGTCGATACTCAAGTCTGTGATATCAGTATCACACACAAAAAAAGTGTTATTGTGTCATTCCTATTGAAAACACAACTGCAGCTGAGTGGGTGGTCCTGTAGTTGGGACAATCCATGGGAAAACGCTTTTAACATTACAAGAAGTCAGTTGGATAAGTTAAAATATAATTATACAATCCATTTCTCCCAGTTTCATTCACAAGTAGTGAGTAGAGAGTAGCGATAGGATTACTTTGACATATTAGATTGCATTTATAAGGTGAAGAATAAACGTCAGAGCTGAAATATTAACCAACACTTCATCTGTCGTGGTGATTTATTTAAAACTCGCGTCCATTGCTGCACACTAATCCGAGGGTGGATTTTCCCTTTAATTTTAGATTTAATTTGAAGTTTTGAGCAGTTTATCTCTGTTGTCTCTGTGTGTAAATCTCATGCAACAGGTCTCCTTTATTTACATGCACGTGTGTGTGTGGTAGTTACCAAGTTGGAAACTAAAACCACTCTTTAGTATCTCTGTTAGTGAACTGCTGCGTAACAAATTTAGTGTGTTTTGTTTTCCAATAACTTCCCTCTGGGATAGCTATCTTTAATCCTAAATCTATTATTTATCAGTGGTAAAAAGATGATGTATATCTAACTGGCTTGGAGAGATCAACACTAATGGGTTCAGAGTAAAGCTGCTGAATAATTTAGAGGCTATTAATCTAATAACGGTGTCTGGAAACAAGACCCCTTATGTAAACCTACACAGAAACATCAACTTAGGAAAGCATTTGACATTTGGACCTTGCAGCACCACAAAAACCAAATTGAAGACCAACAGCATGTTTGGACTTCCTCAAAGGTGCTGCTTTGACTCTATACATTTGCTTTTTTTTTTGTCAAAGTTTGAGATGATGTGATGCTGTTTTCTGGGTGCAAATGTAAAAGTCTTTCAGCATTTTATGAAAGGATGCATAGGGAGGCTTACATGTCTTCCACTAATATACTGCCTGTTGAGCTGAAATGGAAGAATTGTAGGTGTTAGGACAAAATGATGGGAACAACAGGATGACTTATTAGAGACTAAAAATTATTATCAAGCTACATCAGCATGCATTAACATGCAGCTGCTAAATAGTCAAGTTAAATTCATAATTTCATGAAATTATCCGTCAGGCAGAACACCATGTTTGAAATGTGTGTAGCTTTCTCACTTCAAATGCAATCAGGGCATGCAGTAATGATACCTGCGCGCTCCTGTCATACTGAGCACTTACTTGAGATGCTAGGGCAGACTCCGGCTCCACTTTGGTGTTTGCTTCCAAGGGGATCTTATTTGATGACTCTAATTGAGTTTTACAGTCAATGGTCCTTAAGGAGAAGTCGAGAAGGTGGGATTAGTCATGTGCATTCATCTCAATGTGGTAGAAAGAGAATGCTATTGATAAGATGGACGTTTGCTCTACAAGCCTTAATATTTTTTAATATCTTTTGTGAAATCAAATCACATGAAAGTCATTTTTCAAGAGGCCATTTCTTAATAAAAATCCAAGGTCATCACCATCAATATCATGATGACCTAAAACCAAATCTGAAGTTAGATGATTCTTCAAAACCCATTTCACAATGTTTTGTCAACATTCTTTGCACACATTCCTAAATTCATAGCTGCATTTGACATCTTTGATTGTAGTGGTTATAGCAAACAAACAATCATACAATTGATTGACAAGATAGGACAAGTTTTGTATTTGTTGGTAGGTTGACAAAGACATTCTGTCTAGTGTTTCAAGTTACTTTTCTTTCTCTAGCTTTAATGGATTCCCTCGATCAGCTTAATCAGGATTGTGTGAACTCATTTGACAGTGCTTTGATTTTAAAGGTTACACACTATATTTAAAAGTTACACGCTACCATTTTTAAGACAGATTTGCTCTCATCACTGGTTGAGACTTTGTGCCACTGGTGAGGAAAATACTTACCACAGAAATTCATTGGATGAATTTTTGGATGACCGCCGTCTTTCCAGCTTCCATTTTCTGTTTCCATTTTTCTCTGTGTTAGGGTTCAACTCTTCCCATTTATCCAGCGGTGAAACAATTGTCACTAGTGACAGAAATAAAAATAAAAAAAATAATAAAATAAAAGGTTGGCAGTGTTATGGCACAACATAGCTAGTTTTGTCACTAACTTTTTTCCCCCCGTGACAACTGTATTGTGACACGACCAGTACTTAAAGCCAAATTTCTGTCTGTTCAGATTTCTAACAGGACAAAACATTTTTGCAGCAGAGTTATAGTCAGTCTCACTGACATGAATTGTTCACCACACCGTAGTTTGACTTCGACCTTTTCACCTGACAAACACTGAGGTAATTGGCTGTTTCCTCTTTATGTTTTTTTTTATTTGAGAAGGATCCCTTTCATTACAGCAAATTAGTTTGGTCTGTCTTTGTCATTGGAAGTGAGTTGCGAGAACATTTTAAAGAAACTGAGGGAGGTGGTTGGGGTGAAAAGATCCATGTGAATATTTTAATATTCACATTTCATAGATGCTAATCATCCTCTAATGCCAAATAAACATTAAGGATGGTACAATAGGTTACTGCTTTATGAAACTTCAGGTGTTATGTGTCATGTTCTCTGTTGTCCTAAATCAAAATTGTCTCTGCATTTAGCAGGTTACTTTGCCTTTGAGTGTTCCTAACTGTAAAGTTGATAGTTTTTGTGATTCATGAGAATATTCTCAAAATTTTGCGGACCTCCTCTACCCAAGTCAAACGATGCTCTCTCTGGGATTCTCATTGGTCCAGTATGTTCAACTTCCACCTGGATCAGCTCTGTCTCATCTGTTTTCTTCCTGTGTGGGTTGTTCTTCTGTCCGTCACCTTGCGATGTTGGCAGACTCTTCCTGTCTTTACTGTTCCTCCTCTCGCTGGGTTCACTGAGATCCAGCAGGTCCAGTGTTGAAGACAGAACTGGGAGGGAGATAACACTAGGTCAGCTTTCCTCTTTTTATAAATGCAGATCTAGTCTGATCGAGAACATTCAACAAACCCATATTGTCTACATTTCATGAGAATTGCACTGCATCATAGTTAGCTTGATATAAATATTTGAAATATTGAAAGTTAATTTGAAACAGTGCTTCAACACTGAACATTCTTATTTGAGTACTGAACCAAAATCAAATAACAATGTTCAAAATGTAGTAAATTTGAATTTAGGTCAAAATACATTTTTCTAGTTCATTTGGGAAACATCACAAACAAATGCTTATACGTAAGTAACAAATTGTGTTTTTTGAAGATGGCTTTAGGGACGTGGTGAGAAGATTTACCCCGCATTTCTTTGTCATTGTAATGAGACAGAGTAACAGGTTTCACTTATTGTACTGCATGATGCATTCATTTTGATCTACATCTTCCATGACACTGAGAGTTGAGCTGTCAAGGATACTTAAGCTGTCACGATGTCGCCCCCTCAGTGGACATCTGAAAAAATTGATGCTGCTCTTTTCAGAGAATCTAAATATACTTGTGGCCACTGCACAGTCTGGTAAGGCAGCTCCTCAAGGAGAACCAGTTTGGTCAGTTAATTCAATCTCAGGCTGGTAGACTGACAAAGAAGGACAGAGCTGTCTGTCAAGGGCCGAGCTTTTCTCTGTGCTGTTGTCCAGCTTCATGGCTACACAGTTAGGTTTAAGAGAAAGATAAGTTAAGTAATTTCAAGACTTTCGGTAAAAGGACAGTCTAGTCTTTCTTAGTTTTTAATTCAGCATACATTTGTATCTACTATATTTATTTTCTTACTGTATATATAATACTGCATATTCTTTCATCGCACGTCAGATTTTTCTAATTTCTTCATATTTCTTTCAAACTTTGTTTACTGAATATTCATTGTTTAGCTTGTTGTGATTTGAATCCAGTCCTGCGTGCTTCCAGTGTTTCTTGTTCATTTCTTAGGTATATTTATTTCCTCAGCTGCACACTGTAAGTGGTAAGTGTAGCACTTACAGTGTGAAGGTCTGGTCAGAGACCACACATTCAAAATTTAAAGTCCAGTTTTAAAAATGGCGCGTGAAATAAAAGTTGACAAGTGTGCTTACTAATCAGTAACGTTAAGTGTTACAAACTCCAGCTCAAAGGCTCAAAGTACTTTTGCTGGAACAGGGACGCATTCCATTTATTTCCTGTAGTGGAATTGCACATATTTCCTGGAACCCTGGTACAAGTTCACCTTTAATCTACATTTCCAGTCAACCTAATCTGCATGTTGCTCGCCTGAACTCACATAAACTCATAAAAAGAACCCCCAGGAACAAGGGTAGAACATGCAAACTCCACAGAGAAAGGTCCACTGTCAAACCGGGATCCTGCATCACTGTGTGGCCCACATGGAAAAATCACTCTGCATAATCAAGTCATCTCGATATCGATATCTCAAGATGTCTGCAGCTGGGACAGACAAAGAGAATGAAACAGAGGCAGCTGCCTGGTCAGCCTCAGAGATAATGTTATTTTCTGTTTTCGCCATAGAGGAGGTGAATTTACAGCTTAAATATTAGGAACTAAATGTGGTTATGTTGTTATGGTTAAGGTTAGGGATAATTTGTTTATGCTTTTCTTCGATATCTGTTGTCATATGTTGGCTAGTGTGTGTGTGTGTGTCTGTGCGTGTGTGACGGAGACGGAAAGAGAGAGAGCGTGAGAGAGAACAGCAAAAACAAAAAACAGTAATGAATGATAATTACCAGCTTTATTAGCATATTTAAACTGGTAATTATCGTTCATTACTTTTCTTTCTAATTCCTGTTCAGTGTTATTCATTGCTGGAAGCTGTGCCAGTCCATCACATTGTGAACTGAAAACAGATTGAAAGATGTAAGTTCCAACATCCTTAGTCTGTGGGAGGAAAGCAGAGATTCTGAAACCACGTAAAAATTGAGACAGCGTGTAAACTGTGTTAAAGTGTTAAATAAACTATTTCATGATTTGATTGCAAAACAATAATCTATACATCATAGTGTGCTTAATGATCCATGAATAAATAATTAATAATGTATTTACTGTCACTATATAAATGGAACAACATATATGTATAACATATAAAAGAAAAAAAGAACAGGGGGTGCATGTCATTTTTTAATTAAAATTTTATGCATCTACAGTAAAATACTGAGAATAACAGTTGGCAGAGACAGGCACAGTAGAGTACAATGACTGTAGAGCCTCTGTCCTTTTGGGCATAATTCAAAAATGTAGAGAATATGGATGCATGTAAAAACTGATCATCATTCCCTCACCCTTAATTAAGACCAATTCTGAGACTGACATGACAGGTCATATTGGGCCTACGTCATATAAAGCGGGAGCAGCAGGAGGCTTTGGAGACACAGAAAATGTTGAGTTTCCCACAACATTCTTCCACACTTGACCCGATGGAATCAACACATTCAGTGGCAGGCATGGAGGCGACACATGTCAGCTCTGCAGTCTCGCTCTCCAAATTATAATTCAAAAGTTGATACAGCTCAGTTGTCTAAGTCTCAATCATGTGAAAACCAAGGTTTCACTCGACATTTTATCAATTCGCAGAATTAAATAAATCTGACCAATATATTCATTGGTTACACACATTTGTACTAATGAAGAAACACTCAAAAACGCATTTCATGTGTTCTCTGCTGAGGTCAAGACCTTCCTCTTGTGTGTTTACAGTAAACTACTTAATATTCATCATTTCATGATGTATATGAAGCACCTGACATACTTGTCACTCCACTAGGGAAACAGAAGACACAAATAAAATTAATGATGGATTAATGGATTAATGATGTGACAGCAACCTTCCTAAACATAAATACATCAAATAAACACAGACAGCTTTTTTACTCTATATGGGTATGGGTTTATACACTTTGATGGTTCAATGGCACATCAATAGTTTAACTGGACCAGCTGGAGATAACAGATATGATCCACCCACTGTTCTTGATGTGTCCAATGAATGCAAATCCATCTTCATTTGCTTGATTGTTTTTCTTTTCTTTTTTTTTTTTTTTTTGGTGAAAATTCTGTTTGTCAAACTTGACACCATGTGCATTATAAAACAAAGTGCAAACAAACTAGATTATTTATTTTTCTTTTCTCCCTTTTCTTTGGTTGTCAGCTTGAGTAAGATGTTATCGTACGTTCATCCGATTTACTGACTCCTTTAGCTGAGCCTGTGAGTGTGTATAGTGATAATGTTATTTTCTGTCTTCTCCTGCTGAACTAAGCCTCAAGCAGGCAGGACAGAGGACAGAGAAGCTAAACAGACATGACATGAGATGTGATAGAAAACTCATCATGGTTTTCTCCTCCCTTTTCCTTCATCTAAGGCGCGTGGAAAAAAACACTTCACCTGTGTGTTGTGATGGTAACCAAGCCCTGCCAATGTGTTCTGACAGACAGTTGAAGTAAACCAAAACAGTAAGTGACAAGAGAGCAAGGTACGATTTGGACCCACAGTATCTTATTGGCTGATAAACAGGAAACAAGAGGGAGCCTCCATTAAAACTGTTGAAGCATTTTCTATTAATAATCGAGAACATAAATGTTTAATTACGTTACTTCACTTCAGGAAGCAGCATGCAGTGTGTCATTCATGTGCCTCATTAACTGCCTCAGTATGGTATCGGAGAGCTGTTTCACTGCAGTGTAATTGTCCACCTAAAGTCCACATTTTGACAAGTTTGTAGAGCCGATCGTACTTTCCGTGTTGGTGTCCACAGAGGACTGCTAGGGCCTGCGTGACGTACATTTTGTCATCCGCCCATTCCCATGTTGGTTCGCACAGACCCTCTGATTATGAACACGAGTACACCTCTAATTTGAGACTGTGTGATCCATATGTGCTGACTGCGCATCCTGGGACACATCCCAGTCCATTTGTTGAAGCACTCTTGTTTTGCACAAAACAGACAATGACCATGACAGACAGATGATGATACAGTAACATGATGAGACAGTAACCATGGAAACTTGCTTGAAAATATATGAGGAAGTCCGCTTTCAACCGCACATGTACAACTCAGCTCTCAAAGAATACGCAGACAAACAAAACAGGGTGAACTAGTGAGAATTCACCCCAAATGAAATGTAATGGGAGATTGAGTATACATGCATGGAACACTTACATGGACCCTCGCTTTAGTATGAAGGTAACCACAGTTAAGCACATGCATTTGGAAATGCCCCTTTGTGGATACGAAACCTATGACCCCACCCTAAGGCTGAAACATGTCTCCAGTAAACACATAACTTAAAATATGTGTTTTTTGTGGACTGAAAATTCACTGTACAGTACCTGCTGTGTTGGAAGTCACTGGGCGGGAAACCCCATCACACTTTGTCTCGCAGAGGAAATCGTCAATGGAAGGGCTTAGAAGTGGACGGCTCTCTTGTTGCTCGCTAACCAGCTGTAAGGATGAGGAGACAAGACAATGTTTCCGTGAATCTAACATCATAACCTCTGGTCACTGGATACACACTGTCCTTATGGATACTGATATGTGACCTGCACTCGGGTTTCAACAACTATCTGTCCTTTTATTTAGGAAGATAACACACATTGCAGCTTGTTTGCAGCACATACATTTTCTTAATACAGAAAGAATAGAATAGAATAGAATCCACCTTATTCCTGGAGGCGCTACTGTAGAAATTATTATGGGTGGAACCGGAGCAGAAGTGGAAGCCGCAGTACGCCGGTGGCAGCAGCGGCAGTAGCGTGGCTGCAGGATTGTGCTGTTTCCTGCAATTAATCAACATCCTGCAGTTTGTATATCACCCAGTGTTGAAACTGAAACCCAGGCTTGGTGATGTGGGACACAAAGGCTCTCGCTTGGCTCTTTGTTTGCCCTAAAACAAATAAGATTGTGTCCACCCAACCACCTCTTTGTGTTCTAGTGTGAAATTTACACACAGTAAATCAGTCTAGCACTGTTAAAATAACAGTAAAAGAGTGAACCTAACTATTAATATTTAACACTTACTGTTATGTTAACACCAATTGAGTTTTAGTCCTGATTAAATTTAAATAACCCTGATTGCATCTGGTCCTAATCAGAACCGATAGTAAATTGGCACTTTTGGTGCACACTGCAAAATGTATTGTGTTGAGGAAGGCAGTGAATGATCACATCATCAATTCTGAGGCATAAAAGATGATGTTCCTACATGTTAAATTTCACACCGCTCTCGGTGTTTAGTGTCCAATTACCATTGGAAATGCTGGTTCTGCTTCACTGACAGGACGCGCTGGAAGTCAGAAACATATGCAAGATATCATGAGCCATGAGAATAAGATGGATGGAATAGAATAGAATAGAATAGAATAGAATAGAATAGAATAGAATAGAATGTCCCCATGGGATCATTTGTTGTGCAGTCAGCAGTAATCACACTTCACCAACAGACAGGCAACAACAAAGGATAAAAATTAAAACACAAGATAATCTTAACAGGCAAAGGATGGACAGATGAACTCAAATAATCTTTGGACATGGTGTGGACATCGGACTTACAGTACGTCTGATCGCAATCACTGTGAGGCAACATAAACTATCAATAATAAACAAATTCAGTCAGGAACACCCTTGTCATAAATTAACTCCACATTGTAACAAATGGAAATACAGTTACAGTACATTTGGCTCTGATGGCTCTGCTCTGTAGCTTCTTATTTGAAACATAACCAAACCCCCTGATCTGAGGCTAACTGTGCCCAATACCTGACTGTGAAAATGCCAAGAAGTGGGCAGGGAGCTGTGAGCGAGATTTGATCTGCATAGTCTCTTGCTGCACATCAGCTTACTCTCTGTCATTTCTTCACAGCCCCCTTGATTACTTTCACCTGTGCTCCATTAGCCACGCCTGCAGTAATAATTCTTCCCTCATCAGTCAGTCTCTGTCAGTTTGTCTGTTCAGTTACCAGATAACCTTCCAGCATTTTTTATGTTTAGTGTCCAGTGTATGACCGCTGTTGTTTTCTTTGACTCTGCCCTTAGCCTGGTGATTTATGTACCTTTGCTTATTCCGACTAACTGCCCTTGTACAAAACCTTTTTTATATCTGTAAACAACTATTGCTTTGCACAACCTGCATCTGAGTGTTCTTTCCGCTCCAGTCACCGAAAAGAGAACCAGTCAGAAAAACACAATTAGTGTCTACTAAAAAGACACCTTTCCAACTCATGAACATTATATTTACCATGCCTATGATGCACCAGTTTGCAGCTGCAGAACAGGCCTTTTCTGATTCATTAGCCCGAAGCCATTATACACCAGGTGCAGCTGGTCAAAATCAACCACGAACCTCCATAATTTGGAGGTTTGTGCCATAGCCACTGTTGTCAGCCTGTGTATGTAAATAAAAATGTAAACATTTCTACTGTTGCTCTCTAGGATGTGCTCAGAATTTTAATGAAGGTGCTAAATGTTTAATCACTGAGCATGGAGTGGACTGCAAAAACCTGCCATATGCTTTATATTAATGTTGTCTTCATAACATATTTACACTGTGCAGCATACTCACACATACACAGTATTTCCACTGTTTCCCTGTGGCTTTGGGATAGGACAAGATTAACTTCCCTGCCATTAGTGGCTGCCTACATCCTCACCAATTTTGCCAGCAGTGTTATTGTAATACATACTTCTTTAAAAAGTAAGTTAAAGCTGCAGTGCATAACTTCTGGTGATTGTTATTTGTGTTGACGTTGTTATTCTGCCTCTGTTTGGTCTTTGTGAACATCTGTTTATACACAGCTGCAGTGCAGGGGCAATTTGGGGTAAGATGTGTTTAAGCCCTTGGACTTTTTTGAGCCGATGAATTCACTTCTCCAGTTTGCAGTTGTCTTGCTATACTAGAAAATGTTGCTGTTGCCTCTGTTGGTCTTGACATAAAACAAATCATTCCCTGTATACGGTGCAGGAATGTCACTGGGCGATACAAAGCTGAAAACCTCTATACTGAGAAACACAGTGGGACAATCAACAGCTCTTCAAATCAAGGCTTCAATCAGTAATTCAGGTCAGCACCATGAAACAAAAAGAACTACAAAATTGTACTTGACATAGTTGGTTTGTCAATACATGCACATGTTACTGTTAATTGACCACTAACAGCTCACCTGCAGGACCTGCTCATCCCATCAGGGAGCTGTGGCCCACATCACTTACTATCATGTCTTTAGTCATAAAAGTACCATATATTGTATTCTGGAAAGAATTTCTGAAATATATCATTTTAGTTTATAAGCAATACTCAGCAAATAAAGCAGTCATAAAGTATCAAGATAATAAAAAAATATCAAGGATGTTTTTAAGCTGTTAAATAGGTCCAGAGACAACTAATTTAAAAATAATTAAAATTTATTATGAGCTGAATATTATGACTTATTTGTTTCCTTGCTGCACTAAGAGAGGAAAAAAGAAACATATTTTTTTTTTTTTTTTTTTTTTTTTTTTTTTTTTTTTACAAACAAATAATATCAGGAGCAGGGTCATTACTTTGAGTGAGAGTCTGTGCTGTGCAGCAAAAATGCTGACCCAGTACAGGTAATTAGAGTCTGTGCTGTTCTGTTGTCAGAGTAAAGTTTTTGTATCATGGGAAGTTGCACAGTGTGAAGTAACCTAATTTCACCCTCTGTTGCTGCCAGCGCATGCATCCTGCACCAATTTTGGACTGTAGCCACAAATCATAGAATAAGAGTACATTGTGGTGGACTTGTTGTTAAAGGTCAAATCTATTGAACGATTTATGTGCTTGTTCAGGGAAAAAGTGTAATTGAGTCTGACTGAAGGTTGCACTACTGTTAAATCAGTTACAATTGCCAGTGTGTTAAGTAAAATGGATGCTTCCTTTCATAAACGCAAAACCACTTGTTTTTTTTGTCATCTAAAGCAAGTTATGCTCCTTTGGATATCATTTTTATCCATAGTCAGCTCAAACTCTATCTCGATCAAGATCAACTTACAGATCCGGTTCTAGTGGATATTCTTTCATTCAAACAACTGATGTCACATTAAACATGATTGATGTTCAGCTCAATGGCTGGCTGCACACAAATATGCAAACACTGTGCACTTCCAGGTGAACTGAGACCTGTCCTTAATTCGTTATGGTTGAAATTATACTTCTATTAACTGATTATTTGAACTGATGGATAATTAATTGACAATTTTACATTCTGATTCTCTGATATGATCAAATGCTTGTATTGTGACATGCTAAACTAAAATTTTAGTCTGGTAAATTTGCTAATGTCAGCATCTAGTAATAGTAATAGTAATAGTAATAGTAATAGTATGTGTCTGCACATACAACATGTCTGGACACTGTTCTATCTGCAGCCAACCATAAATGATCATTGTAGATGTTTTTCTAAGCACTTCCTATGATTGCCATGGGGGCCAATTTTAAATAATGGGTTTGAAAAAAAAAACCTCTGCAATTTCCTCTTCCAATCATCCGGAAAATGGGGACAGTAGATCTACCTTCATCATTGGGGAAAATGTGTCAGGCTTTTTGGTGGTAAGTGGCATACAAATGCCAATTATAGGTTGACTCTTAACCCAAGAGAATAGCTTTCTGTTTGCCCATTAATCTCACTACAACGAGGTTACCATTTCCCATTGCTGTCTTCAGTCTGTTCTTTGCTCACCTCGTTACACATTTTTTTCCTTCTTTCCAATGCAAAACACTTTTGGCAATTTGTTTACAAGTACTTTAACTAGTAATCTAGAAAAATATGTAATGGAAAACGAGCTAATTGTGCCACTTGGGCTTGATTCCAAGAGGTCTCTTAGATGTTGCTGTCAAGGGAACTGTATTCTAGTTAATCTTGTCAGCACCTTGAGGGCAGTGGAGGACAGGAGGAGGTAAAAACAATTCACCAAGGCAAACATGGAAGATACCAAGGAAGTAAAAGTACTTGCATGTTGTGATCAAGAATCAAAACACATGTAATTCTAAAGCATCTACATTAAAATTATATTTCTGTATTTTATAATAAGGAAAATAATTCTTTATTATGCCTAATCGTCGAAGCTTATCTGATATACATCAGGTGGTTTCCTTATTTTACAGGAGCAGGAGTTGTTAATGCTGGTGGTAATGAGCTGTTCCATGTTTGTACTCCCACGGGCCTGCATACTGGAGTTCACTGGGTATTCAATCATGAGTCACAAAAGGCTTAACATTTGTTCCTATGCTGCAAACTTGAAAACTAAATCGTTATTTTATACTTTTGTGGTGTAAAATTAGAATTATTCTGTATTATCTTAAAATGAACATGAAAAAACATCGTTATCGTAGTAACATATTTCTCTGCATTTCTTGCCCTGTCTGTAACACATGTCCCAAAGCCATTTACCCTGAAGACATTAATCTGTTAAAACAGCTCACAATTATTCACCACTAAAAAAAAACATTAATTTTCTACAACAGCTGAGCACTGCGAGCTTTAATACATGTTGCCCAAACAGAGTTTTTTTTTTTTTTTTCAATATAATGTCCAGAATATTTAAACCATTGTCAAATGAGTTCACACAATGTCTATTAAGCCTGAGCTCCACATGACTCCCTCTGTATTTGTCAGTACAGCAGTGTTTAGATGTCATGTTGGCAGCAACAATCCCATACTGCAAATAATAGGTGTTGCATATTATGTCACGTCGGACCATAGAGGAAAGGAAAAGCACAACAGCTACATGGAAGTAATAAATCAAGACAGCTGCATACAACTGTGGAATAGACGTTCCACAGTGGAGCTTTAACTGTAATTTTTTTAAATCTGTTTTGTAAGAAATTATGGATGACAAATTAGGTCAACCTCAGAGAGGAAAAAGACATGTCAGACTTCAACTATACAGCCAATACTGTTGGCTGTATACGAGAGTGTTTTGTTAATTTCATGTATTTTCTTTGGCAGCAAGAAAAATTTAGAACATCACAAGACCCTTTCGGGAGGAAATCAGTGTCACATGAAGTAATCTCATCTCCATGTTCCATTTGGTTTTGTGTTTCATGTATCTGTGGTTGTAAAATAAGGGCCATATTCACAGTGTTTTGTTTTTTTAAATCTGTTGTCTCTGTTCATGCCGCTTCCTTTTTCTATTTGCTTCCAAGTTTTCCTGATCTTTTCAGGGAGTGTGTAATGTTGACTCTGTAAAGCCCATTGAGACGTATTGCACGTTACAAATAGACTTGACTCGACTTGACATATGGCGTAAGAAGCCACAGTCTGTCACTTAGCCTCTGTCACTTACTAAGTGACATCAAACCGGGACATGGTGCCTCTCGAACTGCAGCCACCTCAGCCACCAGAGATGAGTCCAGTCAAGACTAATGTCTGGCCACGTGAAAACTACATTTAGTGCTTGGCTTGACACTGCAGTAATTTCAATTTTGTGTTTGTGTTCCTTAATGTGAGTTATGACCTGTGGCTGTGTAACTTTACAAATTAAGATGAAATTCATGAGAATGAAAAACCAACAAATTGTGCACTTTTTTTTTTTTTTGCTGCTGCTGCTTGCTCTACTCATTTCAGACATTAAATATTTAATACTATATTCTCAGTAGAAAAAAGAAATGCTGACTGGAGGGATACACCCTGGACAGGTCACCAGTCCATCGCAGGGCCCCCATACAGAGACAACAACCTTTCGCTCTCACATTTACACCTACAGTCTATTTAGAGTGTCCAATTAACCTGAGCATGGACTGTGAAAGGAAACCCAGAGAAAACCCACATGCACACGGGGGAACATGCAAACTCCACACAGAAAGGCCCTCAGTTGATTCAACTCCTGGTTTTCTTGGTGTGAGGCAACAGTGCAAACCAATTTGATTAATTTGTAAAATGTAAAACATGGCTGGAGGCTGAATTTTGTGAGATATAATCAAGTCAAATGTGCTGTCCTGCTCTAATAGCCCAGTAGGACATATTTCTTGGACACACACTGAATTTTAAAATAGTACCACATATCATGGTTAGTGCCTTGCAGCATGACCAAAAATCCATACTAAGATAAATGGTCATATTTAGTATGATAATTTATTTTGATGCTAATATAATTTTAATCATGCCTGTTACATTCCATGTTGATAGAGCTATCAGTGCATGTGCAAGTCTCATTGCTTTAATTCCCATGAGCCAGAGAATTTTTAATGTCAGTGAAATCACTGGTGCTCATGGAGGGGGGAAAAGTAACAAAAAAGCTGTACATTTATGTTATGTCTTTCTTTCCCTTTTTTGACAGTGATGTACTGTAACAATCCAATGTCAGATAAGTAACTTTTGTTTGAATTTGTGTTGTAATCACCGAAATCTGGTCACAGAAGGATACAGAGTATCAAGTGGAAAAATGTTATAAACCGGTAGTTAATGACTTTTTTTTTAAATTTAAATAACTTTCTTAATAATATTGATATATAAAAACATAAAGCAGCATCAATCCACCAGCAATACTGATAGTATTGACCACCATTTCAAAATCCCCCAAATGTTTGTGGTAACTTTACCACCATTGTGTGACAGCTTATTAAACCACACATTGCATTACACAATCAAACTTGTATAAAGCATGCTACAGGTCACTCAAACACAGAGAGATGTAAGAGGACACACGCACACACACACACACAGTAAAAAAAAGCAATCAATGACAGAGCAAGAAAACTCTGCTCTAACATCAGCGAAAGAGAAGTAAGAAGCGAGCACAGTAATTTGATGCAGTATTTTATACACGGAGATCTCAGCTCAGTGCCATGCTATGTGGTGTGGCATTTTGGAAACGTATTCATACACTCTTTGTGCTGAGGATCTCATACTGCTTATGAGATGTAAAAGGTTTATAAGGATTTTTTTTTCTCTGACCTGAGTAGGAATTCATGTTGACCCTCTGCATAATCACCCTCATAAAGTGCAACACATATAAGATATGGTAAGGAGAAGTGCACTTTTAATTGTTCAAATTGAGGCTGTGTCTAGATCACAAGAGCATTATTCATTGTTGATGTAAATGGTCTGAAGCTGTAGAAGGGTTTTATACCCATAGAGTAGCTGAAAATTAACTAACTGTTGCGTCACTGTTAAAGTTTAAGTAAGACAGTGGAGGTCAGTCATGGGACACTAAAAACTTTTGCTGTTGTATAATAAGCACAGAAGGATGTTCCACTTGGAGGGAGGGAGGGTGGGGAGGTTTCTGAAATGGTTCTGCCCACCTTGGTAGTCACAGTGAGGAGGGGCTTCCCTTCTGATGACGCCTTACTTGGTATCTCCTTCAGGACCATGGCAACAGTCTTATCTGCAGCCCTAGAGTCTTTCCCCTACAACAGTGAAATCAACAATGACTTGTGTCAGGACAGTTGGTCAACTCAGTGTTTATTGCCCAGGGCATCTTATAGTACAGACTTTATCTTATGATGATGGAAATACTAAAGTGCGTGGTGCTGTCTCACAACAAAACATCAGCTTGAGACATTTTCACAAGACTATGGTGATGAAACGAGGGTCACCGCACAATGTAGACAGTTAATTGTAAACAATGATGAGCATGGTTGTCCACAGCATAATTTGTCCACAATATGATGACAAAATAGTTCACAGAGCACACTATGCAGACCTTATTATTTACTGTTTAAAAAACACTGTCTATTAGTACATTTAATTTATGTAGTCCAACTTCATGAGAGAATGAAGGAGGAGAACAATCTATCTAAAATCTGCCGAGCCCAGATTTTATCTTCGTTCAGTTCTCGTGTGTTATCGAGGGCAGAAACTTTTACGGAGGGTCATTTACAATTTTTCTAAAACATAACGCAAAATATAATATGAAATAGTGCTAAGTTGATAGATAGTTTCTGATTTCCCCCCACTATCATTCTCTGCCCTGCCCTGACGTGTACCACCTGTCTCTGATGAGTTTCATCTGTGTCCCAGCCTCTCGAGCGTATAGAACTCCAGTAGTTGACGTCACTCAATCTTGAATCAAAACAATGACATTTTGGCAGGCAACACATGGCCAATGTGTCGGGCAACTCGTCTCGCTGTTTTCAAAAAACCATATACCAGATCCAGATCCAGATCCACAAAGATCCTTAGAGATGGCCGAGGTCACTCAAAGCAGGCAAAAGAAGAGGACATAACAGGAATGGTCCACTCTCCTTTTTCCATACTTGTGAAAAGCACCATGGGTAAGATATATTCAGTCTTTCAAATTCTGATTTATATTGCTTTGTGTTCATGGATTTAAACTGCGCAGTGAACTCTGACGGCTTGAAACCAGCACTGGTGCTCTTCATTTTTGCAGAAGCAATTTCTGCAAACATGGCGGTGTAGACAAACTGAGCCACATGAAGGCCGGAGCTTAAGTCTCCCCATCTCGCTGTCGGTTCATCTTTGTTTTATGCTTAGGTCTGTTTTGTTTCCTGTGTTGAAGGTGTTTGGTTTTTGTTTTTAATTTTTTTTTCTGCCTTAAACCTCTCCTCCTGCATTTGGTCTGTTTTTGCCTCTTTTGTTAGGTTTCATTTCCCACAAATCTTGAAATTTATATTTTTAGTTAACTTATAGACTGAGGCTTCACTGCGACCACTGTACCACAAATGGCATAAACCTTTGTGCCCTAAATGCACCAACCACAGAGCCTCAGAGCATATGCGATAAGTGCGCCACATTGTGTAACAGTAAAAGTGCATTATATAACAGGTCAAATCGATTTGGACAGCCTATATTGTCATTCTTTTCACCTTGACTTTATGACAAAAGCCGGACTGTAGAATCCACCACCTATCACTCACAGATTTACTCATTGAACAGTTAAACCACGGCCACAGGACTGCATATATATATACACACATATACAGTATATAATATAGTGTAGAGAACGCTCTCGCTCTCTCTTTCTCTAATCACGTCCATTTGTGTGAAGCCTAAGCTTTTCAATGTTTCCACTTGCCAGAAAAAAATTAATTATGCCTTTCTTAAACTGGCTTCCTCAACTGATCATGAGTTCCCTTGAAAGCCTAATGTTTTCTAATAAACTCCCCAAAGCCACCTGAGCCCACTCAGTGGCTTAGACTTGTTCTGTATAAATGAACAACATGTTTTGGTAAAACGCTGCCAGAAGCAGCTTTCAAATGCCAAGGATGAATCAGAAAAGCTCAAACAAACATAAACATTTGTTAGGTTTGTTTTTCTTGAATGGCAGATGAAGCCAGTGCTGAATGATCTTTCTATGCCGTATGAGCAGGTATTGTGGGAGCCAGCAGTGCCGAGGATATTTTCTAGCAGGCACACAGTCGGTCGGTTTGTGCTGGCTCACAGTCTGTGCCAGTCTGCTAGGTTGTTTTGTTTTGGGTCAACTTGTTTTTCCTAAACTGGCTCTACATTTTCAGTTATTTTAATAAATGTTGTTGGCAGCACTTTGCAGAACTGACAGCTGCCGAGAAGCTTGATTCCCTTTTACAACTTAGTTTTCCTGGCAAACAGTTCACTATTTAAAAAAGAAATATGAATTATTTTTGTTACAGTCAGGAACATCTGATTGAAGTGTCACAAATTGTTACCCCTATTGACAGAGCAGCATCAATGCTGTGGCTGTTCTGGAAGATACTTATTCTTTACAACAGGTGATATTTACAGTGGCCTGTTCCAAATGGTATCTTGAAATCATAATTGTTGTTGGTGTCATTGGTCTTAAATTGTAATTACTGGTTATCAATAGTCTCAGAAATTTTATTTACATCCTCCCAGCTTCCAAACTAAGGCTTTTACTGTAAATTTAATCTAAGAGTTGAGTTTTACAGGCACTGATGTAAATCTGGAGAGGGTTTGTAAATAAGATGAGTAAGAGTTATGCAATGTTGCTTCAGCCTGAAAATGAGTGCGCGTGTGTGTGCGCGTGTGTGCGTGTGTGTGTGTGTGTGTGTATGAGAAAGAAACACTATGAGAAAAACCTGCATCTGAGTAATGCTTGGGTAATCGTCTCACTGAAAATTGTTTTTGTCTGTCTTTCTAAATTGCTGCTTCCAGAGTCACTCTATGCAGTCAGCTAAATACAATGAGGAATCCTTGATCTAAGAAACTGTATGTGTTGCCAATTTAAGAACTGTTTAAAAGAAAAAAAAACATATGTTTTTTTTTTTATTATATAGAAAGTGTCTGCACAACAGTCTTTGCTCCCCAACTGACCAGGTGATGTCACCTGGGTGATAATTCGGACTCAACTGGTGTCAGAAATCAATATTTGATTGACACTTGACAGACACTTGATAATTTTTGACATCTACAGTACTGGCCATTTTGTTGTGAAAACATTTTTGCCCATTAAGACCAGCTGTGTTTACTAGGGATGAGCCAATATGATACTTGGTATCGGTATTGGTCCAATACAGGGTCAAAATCACTGGATTTTGATTTACTAGCACTGAATACTAATGTATCACAGTAATAAGCATATACTGTAAGTAAGGTGAAATGAAAGGGAAGCAAGCAACACTGTGACTGCTTTCAACAAGCTGGCCCTGAATCTACAGCCGCTTTAGAGGACAATGTGTCTGGTGCGAGCATTAGTCCTACTGTTAATTGAAAGTTTCAGGTCAAGTCAGCAGGTTTGACAGGTTTGTACTCACTGTCTGTGTTTGTCACTGCTGTCATAACAGTTTGATAAAATTATCACGAGAAAGTGAAGGTGTGTTTGTAGTGAAACACCACAAAAAGCTCACAGCAGCATTAATGCAGTTCCATTATTTGTGCTCCTTGAAACTACAATCAGTCTTGCTGGGCTGGCCTCACTGAAAAAGTGGCACAGTTGAGGTTGGAGTGAAGGCCAAACTGTGGCATACACTGACGTTATGGTACTTGTTTTTGCCATGCTCACAGGAAAAGTGGCTTCATCATTATCACTGCTGCTGCTGCTGCACAGAATAATCAACATAAACATACACATGTTGGGATTCCATTGTGAAATCTATGTATTGCAGGAAACTGTAAAGAGAATTACAGTTCAGCACATTTGTGAAGCCATGACGTATATATTTTATCTAAACATTTCTATGTTTCTATGTTGTTTGCCATGATATTAAGACGTGACATTTTCTTTTCTTTTCTTAGAAGCCAAGAGACCTTTACTTATTATTCTGCTGACCGTTTCACACCTTCTATCATGGTTTCGATGACCCAGACATGACTGCACATGCAGTTGTGCAGTTAGAGAAAAGCGTTGTGACATATGCAAACATAATGAAAACCATGAGTACTACCTTCCTACCTTTATCACATCTCCACAGCCTGCTTGTGACCATTTAGCAAAGAATAAAATACAAGAAAGACAATTCTTGTCATCTCACCAACTCATCAAATCAACATGCTTTTTCGCATAACGCAGACATTGATAGAACACGTTTCATCAAAGCAAATCGACAACAAACCACTACCATCCAGAAAAATGGCTTTTCATAGAAATTATACTGTGGAAATTCAGTTTTACTTCTTTAAAACATTCACCAGAATCTTGTTTGATACCAGAGATTAAAATCATTGACAGTCTGGGCAAGCCGTGTCCTGGCAGCATTTAATCTCCAAGATGCTTCCTTGTGTAGATGCAATGACACATGAAATATAGTATAGATTATTTCATTACTGTCCCATGAATGCTACAGAAGAAAACGTGAAAGCAGTGCTGTATTACAAATGCAATTTTACTCATCATTAGTCTGAGCCACAATGCATTTCTTTGTTGTTTGAGATGGATTATTGGTATGGATGTAATACCATTAGGTTAATGCCTAACCCTAACCTGAACATAACCACAATTCAAATCTTAGCCTTTAATCATTTCCTCAGAAAACAGGTTCAGCCCTTATTAAGACCAGGTTTTGATCCCCATAAGAACTACTGGTCTTGACAAAGACAGCGTTTATGCCAGAAAAGGTCTGACAGACCTACAAATCCAAGTAGAAACACACACTGTGTGTAATAGGATCATCAGTGCTACAGATATTAAAGCCAATAACCACCTTCCAATAGCTGTAATGCTACGGATAAGTAAATCTAACACCTATAAATGTTGGCATAGGTCTTCAGTTTTATGGCTGCCATTTCAGCTGAGGCAGCTTACTTTCTGACACTATTTACTGTCTTTCATACACTTTATGGGGATTGTTTCTTATAATGAATGGGTAATGTTGGCAGCTATACATAATATCACAAAAAAACTGCCACCAGGTGTTGTCTTAAAATAATTTATATATAATCTGCTGTGTTTACAGCTTCTCATAAATCTCTGTCTCAAACATACCAGCTGCCTTTGCAGCAGTGTTACGTCAAAGACAAGATTTTTTTTGATGGCTGCCAACATAAATCATGTTCTGATTTTAAAATCTGTAGCTGAGTGAAATTTATGCTCTGGTACAAACAACTATCCCCCTTACAGCATGGCACGTCTCCAGGGGATACACTTATAACCCTCTCATGTCCTCAAAATGGTTGATAAAGACTTGAAAAATGTGACATTAAGTCATTGCCAGCCTGATAAACATGGCGTAGCACACGACGTGATCTAACTCCTAACGCCCAAAAACTGCAAATTCAGATGAAGTTCACTTTTTTCGTTGAGCTTAAGAAATTGTCATTTGTACTTGTGGCAAAAATAAAATCTTATAGTTGGACTTATTCTAAAGTACACTATAATAACAATGAAACCACTGCTTTCTTTTAATCCACTACAAATGCGTAGACTATGTATCTGTAAAATGTGCTTTTGACATATAATGTAGCATAAAAATATTTATCACAGCTGTAGAGATGATCAAAGTGTGAAATTATTTCCATAAGGATTTCTTTTAGAAAAAGCAGCAGTTTCCTATTGATAATACATTGTCTCATTGTTGCTGTTAAGTTAAAAGAATAGTCTGGCATCTTGAGGAGAATGACATCCTGTCTAATGTTTGCGTGATAAACACATGGAGCCAAGTGATGTGACACTATTTTTGAAGCCGTGGAAAAAATGCCACTTTCAGTCAGATAAAGTATATAAAGCCAAATAGGAGAACATAACTAAAAAAAATGTATTTCTTTAGAAGCCCCATAAACAGTTCAGCTTTAAAGTGTTAAAGTGTATCAGCTTCTTCTGTTTGTACTGATTTCCCCTCACATACTGCTGTGCTTAGCTGGTGATCTGTGTAAAAGCATTTGCCAGTCAGGCTTGTCTGCCATAGTATTGTGACAGACAGGTCGGTAAGCATTTAAGCCTTGGTGATACTTTAAATCCCCCACTCAACAAAAGAGGCTTCAGGCAGTCTGCTGAAAGTACTGTAACCCAGTGGCCATATTTCTGCATCTGTAGTATTTAACTGCTACAAAACATGTCAGGCTTTAACTTTGGGTTGGGTTAAAGAGTTTGATTAATTTGTCTTTGCCTCACCACATGACTATCAGCTGTTGGGCCAGTTAAAGTCTTAGCTCAGGCCCGGTAGTAACAGCTTTCCACTGTGATCTAATCACACGTGGACATTAAGCTCAGGTGTGAAGGCACCTCATCCTGAATGCATCCTCAGATCCAATCACAAAAAAAACACATTCGGATGTGATTTGTGGACGCGCATACTTTTGCATGTATGAACACAGTGTATTACTACCTCAACAGCTGCTACTCCCCCAGATCTGCTGCAGTTTCTCAATGAACCTATGAGTATTTTTTGCATTTGTCAGTACCCATAAATTGATCTGTCCCTGGTTGCTTTATCACTATGGGGAGGATGTTCCATAACATGACTTTTATAAACACGTGTGTCATACCACTAAGAATCACCTTGCTGAGCTACTGGACACTAGAACAGAGCATACCACTGCTGAAGCCAAGAAATTCAGCAGCATGCTCCAAGATAAAAGCAGATGGCCTGGAGTTTTTACATTTTGATCCACTGGATCCAGAGGGCTTTCTGTAGAGTTACCTGCTTATAGCTATTACCATCATAAGCATGACCAAATTAATCCTGATGCTGAGATATATGCATCTGAGCTTGTTAAATGGGACTTCCCATGTTACATTTAAACTCCCACCAAATCCGTAATCTGTATCAGATCCAGGTGAAACTGATATAACATACCAAATTCTTTCAAATCTAGTAGTTCATTTGGACAGGGATATGATTTCTTATAAAATCCATTTATGCACAATGAACTGGATCATGTATTTGTATCCACAAAATGGATAAAACACACACCGATGGACACAAGCATAAAGACACATGTATTTTGGAGGCAAAAGGACTTTCTATCTTTGGTCAAGATAATATTGTAAATCAAGACTTTAGGAGGTCACTGCAAGATTATCCTCCATCCTTTCTATACAAAACTCCCATGAATTCACAAAAGTACTTTTTATTAAAATCGGCCATCTGACTAAGCACAACACAATTCTCATACTAAACCTTCCAACATGGATGGGAGCAATGTTTATGTAATCCCTATGGATGCTATAGGCTCATGATGAAACATGACCATGAAACACACGCTGCTGCTCATGAAACATTAACAGAGGATCACAGAGCATGTAAAAAGCATGTCAATCTCAATGTTCAGTGCCATCCTACATCTGAGGATGTATATACTGACACATCAATGCTATATTTATGCACTCAGGACAGGACTTAACTGGTGATTGAAACGACTCAGGAAGTGTCAGCTTTAATGTAAGAAGTGGTCCATGGTATTGATTATAGACAGCTTGGTGTTCAGGTAACCTCTCAAAATGCTTTTGAAGATGAACATTACATTGACTATAAATTGGCAAAAAAAAACAAAAAAAACACAAGGATCTTCCTGACGTCTCTCATGTTTATGGTTAAGCCTTCCCATTTCTCATTATAACCGCATACATTAACATTTGTATGACGTAAAAATCAAGCTACTTACAGGAGAATATACTGCACACAGACATCCAGCAGTCTGACTGACTACTGAGTAATACATGTAGAGGATATATGTCGAAAATAATAGAATTGAAAACGGTTCATTTATATCCCTTTAAATTAGCCAACCATTGGTATCCTGTATCCTTATAGCTTTGGCACTGTGGATGAATCGCAGCATTGTTTGCTCTTATATAACTAATTGCAACATTGCATAAACATCATGTAATTCATATTTATAAGCTCTTATTCACTCACTTGCACCCTACCAGGACCCACAGTGCTGTGTTTACTGTTTCACTGGCCTTCATTCCTCTCTTCCCATAAAGCAGTATGTTTTCTGTGGAGACAGCTTCACTATCAGGTCCTTCAGAACCAAGTAATATAGTTTGTTCTCTTTTTTAGCAGGAGATGACTCATTTTTTTCCCTTGAAGTTTCCTCATGTCTGCTGACAGAGGAAGAAGATAAAGCTTTAAAGGGATCAACAGCATCTGAGGATGTTTTTTTTTAATGATCAATTCAGTCACAAGGACAAGAAACAGCCTGTCTTTTTACTGGCTATGGCCATCTAGCCCTGTGGTGACCTGTCAAATAATTAAAGCTAGATTTAAATTCTTGTGTCCACTTGTCATCAGCTATCTAGGAATGTTTTCAAATATTGCTATTTACATATAACAATCAGCTTCCTAATATTCCCAACCAAATGTGAGCCATCTGCCTAGCAAATTGCTTCCTGATGCATCAACAAACAATTATGAGTGTCTTAAGGGAAATGCAAGATTTTGATTAACCTGAGTCCCCAACAAATTGCCCTTCTTTGTTGATGTAATTGAAACAGCTGTTTAACATGTGATTTGTTGAATAAAGAATTCATTCTTCAGTTGTATAAGCAGCTTTTGTTACAGTAGTATTGGGAAATGTGGTTCAGTATTAGTGTTTAATGGTGCAGCCCCCCAAAAAGTTATTAATAAACTATTACATTAATTACATTATGTAATAGTTTATTAATAATTATTATTGTTATATACAGTATGTATGTATGTACTGAATGTATGTGTATATATAGGAACAGCCAAGATTCTGCACAGAACCCTCAAGCTCCCAGGCCTTTGGTGGACGAGAGAGGAATTTTATATATATACAGTTTAAATTGAGTTTTGGTCTGGAATTTAACATTTTGGTAAATCAACACTTTGGAAACAACACCACCTCCAACTCCAAAGCACATTTACAAGTGTCAGTCCTCTGAAGAACTCTTTTAGGACAAAGCTAAAATTTTATCTGGAATATGGGTCATAGGCAGATCCCAGGGACTGAAATTTCTGAATCATCTGTCTCACATTAGAAAAGTACTAAAAAGTGACACAGTCATTGGAAGTTGCATCTCCCAAACTCCATCTCTGATTGTCTTTGACTAGGTTGTACATTTGCTGTAAAGCATGTGCAATAAAAACACAAAAATATTCTTATTTCATTTATAGAGTACACATTTTGGCAGCACATTCAAAAAAGCATCACATTGCAAACAGGCAACAATGATGTGAAACAGCTGCTTCTAATGCTGAAACAAGACTCTACTGATCTGTTGAATAAGTCGGCTCCCTGAATACTGAGGTGTTTATCAGTGTCAGTCCAATCACCGGCACCAATAACACCAACGGGCTGTGAGCATCCACCATCTCCATCACGCTTAACTCCAGCTAGGTTATTACAGCTGCTGTTGCCATCTTCTTCTATGATTTCATTGCAAGGCTTCAAATGAAAGTGTTCCTTATATCCTTCCCCTTAGTCCCTCTTTCAAACAGTGACAAATTTATGATAACTGCTTGAACATTATTGAACATTGAAAAGGTGCAACGTTAGCATTTCAAATGCCACAACAAAAAGAGGAAATGAGTGTCTTCACACAGGTGTCGTGTTTCCATCCATCATATATCCACTGCTGACTGGAGCAGAAACTTATACCTATTGACATTTAATCTTAGAGTAGAGAACTGGTTGGATCTGCTCCCAATTCCGACCAAAGCCACATGTTTATTGGTGTCAGTGGGTTTTCTGACAAAATAAAAGGACCCTCAAACTAAATGGCTCATACTGTATCATCCCAGTTCTATATAAAGGTCTGCTTATAAAATGCTGATTTTTGTTTATTGAGCAAAGATTGTTTAGGACCAAACTACATTTCTGATGTGGTGCTATGTTATGAATCTTCTAGATGTTTCAGATTATCTGGGGCAAGTCTGCTTACCTTGCACCTTTTTATATTTTATGTAAAGGCTTCTAAATTACTATGTTGTTCAATTGTTTTATGCAAATTAATTACAGTTCCCTTGTCTGAATTCATTGGCTTATACAGACGCCCAAATGATCTGACCTGGTAGCAAGGTCTGGATAAAGATACATTCTATTTTAGCAGTGAAAGTCAGTTAGTTCTCTCCTAAATCGTTCTTTGCACTGTAGCTTCAGACCAGTAACACATGAGCCATCTGTGAGCTATTGTAGGAAATGGCAAAATTATGAAATACCTGCAATTCAGCAATTACTCATGTGAATTTGCTCCTCTGTGCATTCTGTCATCCATGAGTAATGACACGCTCTGAACACCTTGCAGAGCAGGTGCATTGTTTTCCACGTGTTTTATCATTTGGTGTTATGCCAAAGTTCACACCACTATTAATACGCTTATTTTCAAGCTTTATTTTCATCAAGCATTTATTTGCTAGATTCTCCATTTTAATTGTTGTGTAGTTGAACATGGGTGACAAATATCTCACAGCTCAAACTATCGATTTGTGGTTAGTAATTGCTTGATTTTTTTTTCATCCTTGAAAAAAATTGACATCGCTGTGGAGCTCTGTCTTTACCCAGGTCATTTCTGGCCACTGTACATGGATGCCCTCAAATCAACATCTTTTCTCCTTTAGCTGAACAAGTGGACAGCAGAGCCCTGACCAGTCAAACAGGCTCTTCTGTGTTGTGATTGGTTGTTTTGTTTCCACATTGCACAGGTCTATGCATTCCTTACTGAGATGAACGGCATACAAAAACTCTTGGGCATAAAGAGAACAAGTAAGGTCACATAGGCCATCTGCGCCAAAACAGAATAACATCACTAAACTGAGTGTGTGTTTCATGACACCAACCATTATCCACTTGTGATGCCGTCTTCAGATCTCCCCCTGGACTACTTAACATTCACACACGCCACAACTTATGTGACACTGACACATGTGACATTAACAACTTTCAAGGTGTTGATGATCCCACAGAAAGTTAAATACTCAGGATTCCATACCGGTCAGCTGGAAAAGAAGCCAGGAGACAGGTGGAACACTTGAGGCTCCACATGCAGGTCCAGGTGCATTAATATTACACTTGGACATAGTTACCTACGAATCCTCATAGACATAAAAAACTCAATGAGCTGATTTAATATGGAAGGGAAAGAAAATTGGACAGAAAAGACCCGAGGGTACAAAACAACCCCGGTAAAGATGTTACATTGATCCTCAGATTAGGCCCATCCCATGCTATTGTAATCAAGGGGACACAATTTCAATCACAAATTATTATTACACACTGTATAATCGACTTCCATCTACAAAACATTTAGCCTCTTGACCTTACCTCCCATTACATGACACAAACTCATCCATTTCTTTCCTTGGTGCCAACTGAGATCTGCAGGATTTCTGTCAGTGTTGAGATTGGGACTGTAATTTGACCAGCAGCTACAGAGCCACCAGGGTTATATAAAGAAAAGCCTACATTAAAGTCCCGGCAAGAGTGACTGCTGATGTACATCTCTCACTGTGAGTAACAAATGACTTTGAGGGACTAAAGTAAAGAGACAACAGAACCATGCTGAAAGATCACTGATCTACAACAGATAAAGCAGACATCATGTTATTCTTCACAGTCTTTATTTACATTTTCATTTTCCTTTAAACCAGGGGCCACAAGGGATGAGTCAGGACATCCTAGTCAGGACATCCTAGTCAGGACATTCTAGGTCAGTGCAGTGCCAAATTTGATGCTGTTCGGTAAAAAAAATGCAAGATATAACTCACTAATAGAGATATAGAGATATAACTCTATAACTCTATAAGGGTGGTCATGGTGCCAAGAGAGAGCAGGCTAGAAGGACAAAAATGGTTTAATGGTGAAAAGGGGGTAAAACTCAGCCTCAAGCTGAACTCGTCCTCTGCCTCCACTATTGTGTTCTCTCACTTTGATAACTCTTCATATCCTGGCAGAACAAAAGTTCTCTGTGGGCCCCAGTGGCCACTTTGCTCTTTCCCCATTGCCTGCACATTAAGAAAAACTGAAGAATGTCGTGAGAGTGGGTAGTGAAGCACCTCTTGCAGAGCCATTCCAAGTCATTAGTGCCTCTATAGCTGCGGTGCTAGTTGCAGCTTGGCCAGCACCTGCTAATGATGAGAGATGGCAGTAAAAGGAGGAGGATCCCCTCTGTGCGTTGAGCAAGAGGCTTCAGTAACCTCATTACTGGAAAATGGCGTCACATTTTCACTGCAGACCCTTCTCTCACTTCAAGCCTCCGACTGTCCTAGATCCGGGCGACTGAGCTGCCTTTCTCTGTCTAGATGAGTTCATCATTGTGCTTTGTAAGAACCTGTCATAACACAACATGGGCAGGCAGCCCCCAGATTGCTGTGATTGCAAAACGTGGCTTAGTGCACTACTATTCCAGTCCATCAGGGTATGTTTTTGTTTAATTATCTGCCAACAATAAGGCATGCCGGTCCAGCTGTTATCCAGTTACATGATGGAGATGTTGTTTCAGACAGTATGCCACTGGGAGCAACACTGGCAGACAAGGACAGCAGCAGGAAAGAAGCAGACCATATTGTGCAACTTCAAAGCTGAGTGCTATTTACAGGGCCTCTTCTTAATGAGTTGACTTAAATTGAGAAATTGGCTTCATCATTTGGGTACCTTCAATTTAATTTAATCCAGACCCACTCTTTTGTCTATTTCTTTTCACATATCCGTTGACTTAAATCGACACTGAGTTGTTCATGGGGGGGGGGGGGGGGGGACAATAGACTCTGAAACAATATATTTGATCTGGTTAGTCTTAGATTCACATTACAATTTTGTGAGCACACTTAGCAACATCTTGTCATAATGACATCCTGCTACCATTATCTATATTTTCTGCATCGCCATACACAACTTTGATCCAGTCTCTTTCAGCCTCTAAGAAAATAACTGTGTGTGTTTTCTATTTTGGCTTTTAATTTCTTTGTTGCAGGAAAAAATATGATTGAATATCCTTCTCCTCTCCTCTGTGCTTCTGCAGCTCACTTATTCTCAAATTACTCTATCATTTCCTGTATGTGGGATAGTCTCAGCCTCCTGCTAGTCACAATTTCTGACCCATCCAAGAAAGTGATTTCACCCTGCAAATCTGCAAAAGAAACTGTGATTCTGTTTGATTAAGCCTGAAGAGGCTCCTTTAATACCTGTCACTTAATATCAGACCAAATAGAGAATGTAAAGCACCCAACAAAAGCTGCAGTATAGCAACCCTGTGATGCTGCACTGCTTTGAGGTAAATGATGTCAGTGTTAAAATGATGGTGTTTGGTAAAAATGTCAGGCACAATTTTCAGCCAACGTTTGCTAGGTAGCATTGAACACAGCAATGAAGCTTTTGAAAGTGTGTCCAACATGAGTTAAGACATCACAAAAACCTTGGTGCTAGAAGAGAGACCTGGGACAGTCATGGTAAACTATGCAATCATTTATAGATGTTTCAAGTTTGTCCAGTGTTACACCGTCAGACAGTGATCATCACATAATAGTACAAATCTATCAAACTGTAGTATGACCTGAAGATGCATTGTAAATGGGAAGTGCCAGCTATTATGGATGACTCTCTTTTGTGAGAATTCTTTGAATACTTTCCAGTGCTTTACAAAGGCCTCCTGGGTGTGTGTGACAGATTCTTTGTGATTGTGGTGTACAGGTAATGAGGTGCTTTTGGCAACGGCCACACGCATACACAAACATACACGCACACGCACACACGCACGCACGCACACACACACACACACACACACACACACAGAGTAATCAGGTTGACCACACACATGCCCATAATGCCTTTGATTACCTTGAGTGACTTTGGCCAATTAAAGTCTTTTGAAATCAGCTGCTGCAGGCACAGAATTGTTGGAGTAAATTGGGGGGTTGGGTCATAATATACACAAGCATAATATATACAAGCATTTGCACCATGACTAGTGCATGTACTAGCTTGGTGATCATGACTAATTTTCAACCCAGTCCCATTGATATACTCCTTACTTTTTTTATTATTAATTAGTTATTAAGTGCTTGTTGTTCATTGATTTAAGTCTAACAAGTGACCAATACATCAACTTCCAAAGCTCCACCTTAATGCTTGTGTACCTCAGCAAATACAATCCACACGATGGAGCAAAACAAATACAAGATGGGCTTTCAGTGCGTATGCATCTGCCCACAATCCTAGGTCAAGTGAAGGTCTCTGATGGGATGTTGCACTTGCTCACCTCCGCCCTGATTAGTATAGTGTCATAGTGCCTCTGTGGAGGCCCTGACACCCAACCTCCCTATATTATCACGCACCCCGCTTCACATTCATTGGTCCTTCACTGGAAAAGAGCAAGGTTTTGCTCTGCAAGCAAAACTGGCTGTCAGTGAATTTTATGTATTATTTTAATATTACTATTGTTATATGATTTTATGAAGATGCACTGCCCTGCTGTGAGACTGATGCTGTTGCAGCCTTTCACATGTCAAAAGGATCTGTCTGATAAGGTGACAGTAAATTGATAATTTTTTTGGTTGTTCATGGAGGATTTTCTGTCATCATGTGCTTTTATTAGACATTTAAATATAAGGTTAGTTTTCATGAGATTAATTGCATAAATGAGCAAGAAAAAAAAATTCAAAATCACACGTTGCGGTATTACAGTACAGGGATTTGTACTTTCTGAATTGAACTGACAGTTTGTTTTACTAGCCCAGTTTGGGATCCATCTGGCAGGACACTGTAATCATTAAAACTGACTGAGGAAGCTTTTTGGACTTTGTGCACACAGAGAGATCCAAGTGATTAAGTAAACATTTGAAAAGTTATTAGGTAAACTACCGAAATGCAACACACAAGTATACCCTAGACTACCCACATCAGCTTCTCTACTCCACTTTAATTTTTCTCCTGCTTTTCACTTTTTCTATGCAATACATCCTTAACACATGATTCTTAAAAATATATATACTTCTTAAAACCCCTCCATGAATCATGGCTTTAAAATTCAATAAATTGGTTAAATGCAGGTTTTTTAAAGGTACTGTGAGACAAGGCACTGTTTTTAGCAGCAACCTCTATGCATTACAGAAGAAAGCCCCTTGTGTATTTTTATGTGGTCAGTTACTTAGAGTTACATTTTCCAGAGAGAAAAATCCTGACTCTCCATCAGGTCAGAAACTTAGTGGAGTTATTTAATTTACATTAAGGAAAAGCCAAAACCTCACAGATGACACAGATGTAATGTAAATGCATTACATCACAGATGGCCATTAAGCATCCATTATATACTTATCAAATCATTTGTGGTTGCTGACGTTTTTAAAGCATTTACTGGACAAGTTCATCAAGTTCACTTAATGGGAGTGTTCAAAGGAGTGAAATAAATGACCTCGCATTCATACAAAATTTCAGGACTCTGACAACAAATATTCACCCCATCACTATAGACACATTAACATATTGAATATGTATACTTTCCGATTGTCAGTGTAGATGGTGCATTTAATGCTGCAATTGTCACATTTTAAAGGTGCAGACAAGTGATCCAATCACATGTTGGAAATTGCAGATGTGACCATTGGGGGCATAGGCCTGTTGGGGCCTCGAGAGAACATTCCAAGCAAGACCACATGAGACAGCAGTGGCCACTGTTGTTTTCCCACTCTGTGAAATATATTCATAGCAGAAGCCTCCACTCCCATAGGCCACCTATGTCGAATTTCCTGGAAATGGGGTGTGGCGTAAGCCCTGGTTGTGGGAGAAAGAGGCTATAGCTGGCAATGGGATTTAGACATTGAGGGCCTTCACACCTTTTCCTTGGGACCTTTTGTTTTTGGCACTCACTTGCTATTTTGAAAAAAAGCGGCAGCCACTCACACCGGCAGGACAAGACTAGGCTTGTTTTGTTCATCATCAAATGATGTACAAGTGCATAGCAGTCCATTAGAATCACATATGATTAAGCTAATCAATTGCAGTCTCACACCACTGGCAAACACACGCGCACGAACCATTTCAACAGATGACCTCCATCCCAGAATATGCTGGATGTGACTGTATAGTAAAATTAATATGCTGCATCATTGAGCTGCTTCATATACAAGAATGCAACGATAAACTCATCTTGTTTTTTCCCCTCGTCTTTAGTTGCTATTATAAAGGAGCTACATGACAGGAAAAACACTGTTATAAGTCAAAACATGTTCTTTAGCGAAAAACATGGGTTGAATTAACAATCTGTAATTATTATGTGTTTGCTGAGATCAGTATCTGACCAGTGCTTTTTTTTTTTTCTTTGTTTGCATGAAGACTATTCTCTGAGGGCATGATGCAGAGATTCTCCATCCACAAGTGCATGGCAGAGGCTGACTCTGTGCCCTGACCGGGAGAGCTCAGATTTCCCAACAGGTTTTGAATGTTTGGCAAATGTCAGTTCCTATTAGTCCCAGATTAAACTAAAGATTAAAGCTATTCTTTTCAGTGTTTTTTTTTTTTCATTTTTTCGTAGAGTTGTTGTTTGATGAACTGTTTTTAACCAAGGCACTTGTTGGGTTGGACTTCAATTGTTATGAGGCAACCAAAATCTTGGAGCTGCTGCCATGTGTGGAAGAAATGAACTTGCTGTGACTAGGGGCATCCCATCCTTCACAAACTGCTTCAGGAGCTTTGTTGGGATGATGGAAGATTTAGAGCTTCTTTGAGGCCAGTTTGACCTACTTCTTTGGGCCCAGTATCAAACGTTGCACTGAAAACATGTGCTACGTTAAAAAGAGTTGAGATAGTTTCATTTTGATGTAACACTAACCCACCAACTTTTTATTTGTTACATACAATTCATATATTTAATTAATTCATATATTTACGTTTTCATCTGTGTTTATCACAAAGTTTATCGGTTGACATGGTATCACTCTTTTTTGTGCAGGCATGTGACGCACACCTCCCCTGAATGAATGTGTGCATGCAAAAGATGTTACATGCGAACAGCCCTTAAACCCTCTTGACAATAACAGACTAAAAAAAGTCACATGAATAACCAATCAGAGTTAACAGCCACCTTTATCTATTGCATTTGTTTTTTTCATGTTTGGTCACTCAAGTGGACTCAGGCAGTTTGTGAGGAGGGACGGCAGCTGTTGATGAAGCTTTCTACATGCAAATGTCAGATTCCCCGTGCAAATCACCATGTTGAAGAGTTCATCATCAAAAGGAAATTTCTTGACTAGTCATCCCAGAATAGGCTGATGGTTTGGTGGCTGTGTGTGGGGTGGGGACGGTGCTCTTCACACAAGATTAAATGTGGGCAGCAGTGCTGATTACACAAGGGGCTGTGAGGCAGACATAATCAACGTCACACAGCTTAGTTTGTTTCTTACCCTCTGCCATACTGGAGAGTTTCCATCTCTCCAGCCAACCAGACTGGAGAGATGGAAACTTTGCGCAGCAAATGAATGTGAAGAGGAACAAGCTGTTATAATGACCATGCTGTGAGGAGGCAACCATCTTGTCTCTGATGGCTCCAGTATGTGCATTTGCTTTTACCGTCTGTTATTGGAATAAAGCTGTTGGCCATAAAAGAGCCAAAAGCACACTGAAGATACTTAACATTATCTTGCTCCTCAAAGCGTGAACGCTTTCCTCTGTGGTGCACAACAGACTGCTTTACATTTATAGAAATGATGACGTTGTATAATAGTGCTCTGACAGGACCGATGGAGCCGAAACAGTTTGGTTTTGCAGCGGTGGTTTGTACATAATGCACGTCTCCCTGAATGACTCTGATTCTGAGTTTCTAATTAGAGCAATATGTGCTCCCTGCTGTGACAGACCGATGTCAGGAGCAATCTGTTGATGTAGATTTTGTGGTCAGAAAGATGGATTGCAATTAAAGTGATGAGAAATGATCAGTGTCTTTAAAAACAATTTAAATGATTTTGTGCACAAAATGCGAGAGATTTATAAAAGGTCACAAAACCAAAAATTAGCTTCCATTTAAAATTAATATACTAATAGAGATTAATCTACTTCAGTGCACAATGTACAGAGTAATAAGTCTGGGGTTGAGCCACATTGTCATTACAAGTTCAATTATTTGGTTAATTGATGTAAAATATTGACAGATTAATCACAAATGAATATAATGGCTTCTTTGCAGTTGTATACCCAGCTTGTGCTAAACACTTTGATGAGGTAAGTTATTTTTAAGCTGCTGTTTATTGTTAAGTCTACTTTGCAACAACAACAACAACAACAACAAAAAAGCAACTCCTCCTCCTCATTTTGTCCATGTCTTTATTTCTCTCTGCACCATTGCTAAAGCTGTGACTGACCTTTTCTGTGGCAGCCTGTCTGACTGCCCTGGCGTACATGAAAGCTGGAGGATAGGTTTTAATTGACGTGATAGCATTCCTAAGGTTGGACAAGGTGAGGTAGAGGAGTAGGTAGAGAGATGTCACAAGTGAAAAGGTTACATGCTTTGTGAGGTTTGTGCTCTGGGTTGGAAATGTCTCTTTATGAGTTTAGTTGACAATGATGCAATCGGACAGCTGGATAACTCTCTGACAAAGAATTTTCTTATTTGGCATCATCTCTACAGCATAATGTAATAATTAACTTTATTTTAAAATGAGAAATATGCAACTGCAGCAGTAGTTGCACAGTTGATTTTAAAAAAAGTAAGTTTGAAAGTTTTGTGGAGAACCATGTTGCTTTGCCTAACTGCACTCGATTAAGATTGAGTCTTTTCTGCAACCTTATCACCGGACTGAACTGATTTTTATCTTTGCTCCATGAATTTAAATCAAAACAACAATGCCAGACTGGCTGCAAGCCTGTGGCTTTAAGTGCCCCAGTCTTTTTTAAAAATCTCCCTCATTTTCACTTAAAATAAGATAATTTATTTTAAGTAAGATCACAACTCCGAGTGAACCTTGTTGAATCAGTGTACCTTTGCAATTTTTATCATGCCAATATCAAATATAGACTTTATTGGATTTTTACGAAGAAATCACTGATATTATTTTAATGTTGCCGGAGGGTTTGATTATCATCAGATAAGCAGAGGTCAATCAATGTTTATCAGTTAAACAAAAATAGCAGAGTGTAAATCTTTACCGCAATGTTGCCTGCTGTCCGTCCATCCTTGTATATAGTCATATCTATTCCAATATGATTCAAACTGGGAACATTATATAAAAATGTTTTCATCTAATTTGTTGGTTGTAGTTGCTACTAGAGAAGGATCATCGTTGGAGTCTTTGTTTTTGAATCTCATACTAAAAACATTTGATTGTCATTTTGTGAAGTGAATATAATTATTATACAGGTGACTTTAAGACTTTGGTAAATTTTAAGAAAGGATGCAATTAATGTGCAGCTTCATACTCATCAACTACTACTACTTTCATGACTAGGCTGTGATTTTCCTATACATTCATTTTAACATTATTACATGCATCATGCAATTCAATTTGTTTATCAGTGCTTCATTCAGACAAAGCTTCTTTGTTACAGTACATTGAGATTCAAGTGTATCTGAGGATGTAAAAGTTACACAAAGACTGCACAGTTTGAAGATAAGGAAAGGGAACGCAATGTAAACACTTAATCCTATAAAATCCTATCAGAACACTAAAAAAATAAGAATAATTAATTTTTATGAGGACATGACAATCATCTAGAGAAGTGAGTGCACAGATACACTGAACCACTGATTGAAATTTAAGCTTGAATATATCTTCTATCTTGAATATTGGATGCTTACGTTGTTGCACACAGTTTGCTAAATTGGAATGACCCAGTCAATAGTTAATATCTTCTGAATTAAAAGGGCATAGAATGCCCTTTAAAATCTGCTGTGTTCAGAGTGTTTTGTTTTTTCTGATGACAAGTCAAAAAGGTTAAGTGGAAGTTACAATGGTTAGTGTCAGTGTATTCATTGTACAGCAAAATCTCATAAGGGAAAACTGTTGGGTGATACAATACAAGTCAGGAAATTGTTTAACTATATTTTTATATGTGTATACTTTTGGATAAACTGGAACATGCACCATTTTTTCAATGCCATGGAAAAAATAAGATTGAAACATCACACTAATATCTCAGTAACGCAGAAAATTCAAGAAGAATCTTTACTGTCATTACACAACGGAAAATTGTACAATAAAATTTTGAGGTCAGTGATGATCAGAGCGGCTCCAACTGAGTGCTCCACCACACAATGGACCTAACCTGTGTGTGTGTGAGTGTGTGTGCACATGCATGTGTTTACAGTCTAATGTGGATGTGAGCTTTTACAGTGCTTAATCCTATTAACTTTTACATTTAAATCTGACTGTGTCATTTGATAGACCATGTTCTCTCTCTCTTATACACACACACACACACACTCAACCCTTAATGGAGCATCTTTGTACGTTGACATCTGCTTCTCTTTCTGCGTATTCAAGGGCTGCAGATAATCTCTTTCAAGAATTGTGGCTGCTTGATGATAAAAGAACAGCTGTCTTTTATAACGTTTGGATTAAATGGAATGTGTTAAGGTAATGTTATAATTAAGTTAAGTTTTCTCAACCTTAAACAAAGATGATCCAGAGTGTCCACCAGTATGACAATAGTTGTGAGATTGTGTGCAGTATGTCTAGGGGAAAATATTCTACAAATATTTTAATTAGAATCAACACCAGCACATTTTAATTGAATAAGTTTTTACTCCCATCCCTCATACAGGTAAGAGAAGCAGGATGCTTTAGTCTAAACCCTTTTCGATTTACCACAGAGAATTTAGATTTAATGTGTATACAGAATATTTATGTCTCTTGAACCTGAACCTAAACCTGAGTAAACTAAATAAATAAACCTGAATAATAGTTTTTTCATAGACATTAAAATTGTACTGGTACTTAATTGCAATCATTTTCATCACATTTTGTTCAGGTAAAAATTTAACTTTTATAAGAATAATTGCTTCCTGCATAGATTTAGAATACCTTGCTTACTTCACGAGGTCTCGTACGAGCCAATATGTCACTTAGGTCAGTTGTGATGACAGCTGTAAGAAAGTGAGGTTGTATCAGTTAAAATTATGTTTTCTCAGAATCTGCAAACATTTAGGAGTATTTTTTTTTATTATACAATAACTGAAATGTAAGCCTTTTCCCTTGGATGCAGACACTACCATTGTCTCTGGCAGTGACAGATTACACTGATAGAGGAATGAATTCGAAAATACAATGGGGCAGCATTTGTTGATGTCACTGTCTGTGGAGCAAAGCAGATTACTGTTGGTGATACGACCTGGCACCAAAGACAAGGTGATATGAAGAGGCTTGTTTCAGCACCATGACCCAAAATAAGATGGAATATTTTTAACTCCACCATACAGTGGGGCTGAAGTTAGTTTAGAGCTATTACCAGGTTCTATATACAACACTGTTAATCATGGAAATCTAATCAGACAACTATTTTAAATATTATTCAAGAAACATTATAAGCTCTTTTCTGTCCAGGTAGTGTGTGATTTTAGATGAAACACTGACCTCAGGCCATAAGCCAGCTAGCAAATTATGTCTGCATCCTCATATGAACATGTATGTATCATCACTCACTTAGCTGCCAAGCAGCAATATTCATTCCCTGCATGTACTGTATGAAGAGAAACTTGGGGAGCAGGGCCTTTGACCTCACCCATGGCACAGTGCTGCAGCCCCTGTCATGTGGTGAAATATGAATCAAATGTCCGAGCAGAGCCTCATTATCTGCACTCGTGTGAACATGCCTGCCTGCTAAGGGGCATACAAATGCATAAAAAAAAAGCAAACACTGGCTTGCAGGTACTTAATGTGTAATAACAAAAGAAACAAACACATTCTATGTTTTTCACCTACACACATAAACAAGTTTAATGTGACATTCAGAGTCAGTTTTCTGCCTGTGGTAGTGCTCCAGGTGAGCAGGTCAGTGCTGCTCTTCTAATGAAGCATCCCTTTACTTTAAGTCTTCTCAGCTGGTCTATCCTTGAACTCTGCATATGTCCCATCTGCATAGGCAGCTTCCCTCTCAGCTCCACTGTGCAGCTCAGCCCTCAACTTCTGCCAGGGAATTCATTATCCAAGGTCTCATAGGTATTTATAGAAATGCAAGGCAATTTCTACTCACTTGCTTCCTACAGAAGAATACTTTTATAGAGAGCAGTCTGTGAAATACACTTGGAGAGTGTTTGAGATACTTGGTGAACAACTGAAGGAAAGTAGTGTAATTTGATTTCCCCTTTCCTTCCTCTGTATACATTTAGAGGAGCACTTAGAGGAAGGACTGCAGTAAATCCATCAAAGCAAAAAAAAAAAAAAAAAAAAAAAAAATCCACATTCACCGTTTTTCTCTTTCTGGAAAGCAGTGTTCAATTGCTATATTTTTCAGCTGGAGTGTTATTATCCACACTTTTACGCTACACATTTTTCAGTCAGTGTGTACAAATAACATCAAAGCTTCCTATTTCCACTCCTGCCTTGTACACGACAGCTTTGGAGACACATTATCTGTTCACATGGCAAAAAGCCCTTGAAATTAATTTAAAGCTAATTATAGGGGCTTCCGTTTACATGTCATTATTTTGACTTTAACAGATAAAGTGGTTGGTGTAGAGCATGGCTATAAGTGCAGGGCTGTGAGTTTTGAAAACTGTCATTTGTGGTGAGTATGACAAGGATGTAATTGGCATTTGTGCGGACATACTAATTGATGTGATAATATGCTGACCTTGGTTTATGCAGGGCGCTCAACTGCAATTATCTGACAAGATCTGGAGAAGAGCTATTGTGTTGGGTGGAGGGTAAAGACAGAGTTTTTACAGTACAGCCTCACATCTAGAGGCAGGATGTCAGGAGTTGGCAAATCAAAAGATGAGTATCTCTGGTGCTTGAGGCGTGAAAATGGATTCTCTCAGCAAAACACGGAAGAGGATAATCCATAATGGAGATGGAAGCCTTTGGATAAACCTCACGTCTTGAAGTGAAAGGAGGGTGTGAGCTTCAACTGTGTCATGTCCACCACATGAGAATGATTGAGCAGGAGGAAATTTGTGAGTGTGATATTTTAGTGATATATATAAGTTGTAAGTAAATAGTGGTTGTTGTTTTGTTTTGTTGTCTGTAATTTTGTATCAGTTTGGACATTTCGGGGGTTGTGTAAGGGAACCAGTGTATCACACACACACGCACGCACGCACGCACGCACGCACGCACACACACACACACACACACACACACACACACACACACACACACGCACACGCACACGCACACGCACACACACACACACACAAACTGGTTTCCATGACTTCAGAGGGCATTCATTTGACTTACATTCATTTCCTGGAGACTTACTCTAACCTTTACCATAATTACTGGTGCCCTAACCCTAACCCTGACCATAATCTCAACCTAACTTTATAACATGTCTTGATCTTAGAATGTATTAATTGCAACTATGGGGACTTGATTTTTCCCCATAAGGAAGGCAAGTCCTCATAATGTGACTGAGTAAACTGATTTAGGTCCCCACAACATAAGGAGTACCCAGTACACACGCCATGAATTCACAGGACATTGCGTTGACTTACATTCATTTCCCAAAACTGTAGTGTAAAGAAGCTTAGAGTTGTCATTAAGACTAGAGAAGTGATACATAAATACAGACCATTTCCCCTTTGAGTTCTCAATTTATTGTATTCACTAATTTGTTCATCTCAGCAGCTCCCAGGTTTTAGTTGCTTGGCAATGGCAGGACTGCCTCCGCTGAAAACACCCCTGGCTTTTCGTATGTGCTTTTCTTGCATTTTTAGGCACTGCATGTGAATGGCCACCTAATCAGCATTGTGTGAACTCATTTGACAATAGCTTGAATGTAACGGACATTGGTTGATGTTTAAAAGTTACCCACTACAGTTTTAAGACCAGAAAATTAAGTGTGGAGATTTATCTATTATTAGAACATAATTATTGTAGATCTGATAGCCAAACATCTTCAAATCAGGCTTGCATCTGCTGTAGTGCGTATAGTGAAGTGCATATTTGATTATCAACAGCTCTCATCCATGATACCCCATATCTCCCCAGAGGACCTAACACATGCTCTCTCCACTCCAAGGCTGAGACGCCTGGTTTCTGCTGCAAATTAATTCCCAACTGGAGAATGACTGTTATGAATGGGTTGGGGGCGATAGATAGATGGGCTACCCATTCTTCTTCAAAGCCCTCTGCTCCCAGTAACAAAGATGCTGGGACTTGTCCTACTTTTGAGGGAGGAAATATGTGAATTTGTACACTAGCTCTGGGGACTCTCCATGTGGGGCTGTAAGGGCTGCTGTGTTAACAGTCTTGAAGCAGAAAGACACACAGGAAAATTACAAACAAAGAGCATGATGCAAAAGCTGTGAAGTTGTGACTTATGGGTGCTACTTAGTTATCATATCCTTTTAAAAACAAAGGCTACTTTTTTTGAGAGGTTAGGCCAGATCAGTCGCACTGAAATTAGTTTAGGGCTAAGAATGTTGTATAAAGCTTGAGCTGCTTCTCTGCTATGTTGTAGGCAGCAATTATCCACTGTGGCCTCTTCTGTCAAGACTAACAGAATAAAAATAAGCAAAATAAGTTGGACGTACAGTAGGAAGCTAAGGTGAATGTTTTGTACTGACAAAATGTCAACTTAATAGATGTAGATGAAAGTACAAAGAGCACACGGAAATTTTCAACAAACCCTACTGTATATTAAGACTGGTGAGGAGTGCTTTATCGTTTTGTCCTTTTACACAAATGCCACCTATTAGAGAAGGTGAATGTGACATTTTCTCCTTCATTCGTTGGCGATTTGTCTTGTTGGTATAGTAGGAACAGTTTATTTTAAAATTGGACAATACATTGGTACATTATTTAGAGCTGTGCATGAAATAAAAGAAACTGCTGATGGTTTGGCCTAGTGTTAAATAGCACCACCATCAGCAGCATTGAAACCTCACAAACACAAGTTCAGCTCCATACTTTCATGACATTATTTTCCATTGTGACATGTTGTTTTCACAGCAACATACTGAAAGACAAGCATGTAAATGCCTCATGCTGATATCGACAAAAAGTTGTATATTAGTCATTAACAAAGCATTGCTTGTTTAGAGGAATGGAAACAAGGAAAACCTGCCAGTGATTTTTGATTCTATGCATTAACATAAATTCTTGGATAACATGTAAATGTAAACTATTTGTCAGTCAAATTGATGAAAGGTGGTTCAAGAAAATCTATAATTGTGGGTCAAATTGTAATAATCATTAATAGAAGGGAGACTGTCAACAATGTAAAAAAGGGATTTTTTTTTTCTCTCAGAGTCATTGACTTGTAATTTTTAGAATGAACTGGTCCAACAGACTTACATATTTATTTATTTGTTTCATATTGTAGATTTATATAATGGGCAGAGTAAATGAGGAGAAAAGCAGAGCACACATTCATATATAAATGGTGAAGTTTGGACATTGTAAAATTCAATTTTTTCATGAATTAATGCTTGACTTCAGGTTAATGAACTTTTGATTGAAAATGCAAAATAGTCAGTGTTTTCAGTCAAAAAAAAGACTGATAGGATATGAATACTCAGGAAAGCTAATCTCCTCATGTCAATCCAATCATGCCTCTGGATTTTGTTAGTGTTAAATCAGGATATTAATCGTGGATGAATCATGGGCCACACAGTTGGTGTAGTGGTTAGCACTCTTGCCTCTGTAGCAAGAGTGGTTTGCATGTGTGCGTGGGATTACTCTGGGTTTTCCGGGTTCCAAAAACATGCAGAGTTGGAGATTAGGCAAATTGGACACTTTAAATTGCCTGTAGGTGTGAATGTGACATTGAATGGTTGTTTATGTGGCCCTGTGATGGACTGGCGACCTGTCCAGGGTGTACCCCACCTTTTGCCCTATGTCGAGAATAGATAAATAAGAAATGAATGTGTTTATGTTACCACTGATGCCCATCGGAGCTGAAGTTAATACAAACGCACATGCAATGCAGAGTCATTTGACCTGGGATTGAATGCCAATTAAACACATTGCCACTGGTGAAAAAAAACATTTTGACCAGTGGGAAGGGGGTATTAGTCTCCCTCTAGTCTGCTTTATGAGCTCCGAAGCTTTTAGGGCCTCTTTCTTGTCTTAACTACCCAACAGGGAGGAGGATGGAGATTTCCATTATGCCTCCCCACTGTCACCACTGACTGGGGCTGAATGCCAGCCATCTGAATGAGCACAGCAACACATTCAAAATCCTTCAGAATTTTAACTGGTTTCTTAAATGAAGAGACCAGAAGAGGCAGGCAATATACTTTACTATGTCTTTTTAACATGTGTCTGTATTCATATATACAGTCTGCAAGTCCTATGATTGGGAGAAGTTTTTATCATTTACTGACACATCAACAATTTGGTAAGGAACACTTTCATGGGAAATGAATAGGCAGGAAGAACAATCTCATTCTTTCACTCTCAGCTCATCTCATCTCAGCTCTGTGTTTTATCAGCGTAAAGGATTAGATTCTCAAAGTGAATGACACACATTGGAAATGTCATCCACTTTCATTTTACAGCGTCCATAGCAAAAGCCTTATTTAAAGTAGGACTTTGTTCCATTTTTGTGAAAATGTGAATCATCCTCAACTCTGTTAGGACAGTCGGGACATTTTACGTCATCTTCATTTAGATTTCACCACAGTGAAACCTGTGCTGTTTTATTCTCCAGCATTGGTCTGTTTTTTTAGCTGCATCATCTCTTTGAAATCATTCTTTTGTAGATGAAGTGTATTCTTCTCCTTTATTTAAATTTAACAACCTGCCAATTTCCTCACATTTTCGTGACGCTGGGCTCCAAACCAGAGCAACTGCTCGGTTTTTGAGCCCATTGTGTCTGTTAGATGTTTAGTTTCTTGCCCAGCCTCACATTTTCCACAAGGAGTGAGAGCAATAACTGTCTGTGGAGCGTTTGTTCCAGCCGGATACCACCTGATTTCACTCATTACCCTGGCTCCTGAAATAGGCAAGCCTATTAAATTGTTCTTAATCAAGACCATGGCTCATTGAATCAAGGGGAGTTTAAAGCAGTCTCTGTGGGGAAAAAAAGCTTTCAGCACCTTTGTTATGGCCCTATGCTGACCATTATGGTTATGAGGGAATTCTTGATAAAATCCATCCTCGTGGAAGATGGAGCTGGAAGTAGAGATGGAGCTTTAGTGGACTAAAACATCCATGGGTGACTGTGCAGCAATGATTAATGATCCTTTGTATTGCTTTTTTGAGGTGCAGGCACATAAAGGCACCAGAGAGTGGTTTTTACTGTGTCAAATGTTGGCTGCTGGTAATTTCAATAGCAGTTGGCATCCAGGTTGCTGCATTAATTCTTTCTTCTGGATTTAATCATCTATTACATCTTCCACAAACATGTGAGACATTTCTCACATGTTTGTGGATTATCCCGTGACACCTGTGGAGGCTTTCCTCAATTAATCATAACTTACTTTTGTGACTTGCAGTGATTAGAAAGGCACACCATTACTGTCAATTAAATGTGCCTTAATATGTCAGAATCATGGCTGTTTCTAAAAGTCAAGTTTGAATGAATTACATAATCTTATGGTCACAGGAGGTTGCTCATTTGTTGTGATGCCCATCTGTGATGCTTTCTGTCCTATTTCACTTGGGTGTAGCTATCATCTTAATTACATCACATCATTACATCACATCATTAGTTTTCTGATAATCCTTGACCATGCTGTAATTGCATCGCAACAGTCTTTTTGGTCTTAAGGTTTGATTTAGAATTGTCCCTCTAATAGGTTGAATGAATATTTGAATGTTGTACAAAATTTACCAGCCCTAGTCAGTATCATTCAGCCTGAATGATTTTAGGTAAGGCTATGGTGCCCCTTATGGGAATGTGTATTAGCTTCACTGAGGAGGCATCAAGAACACACAGGGATGCCCCAGATTACCACAAATTTTGTTAATAACAATACCCAGAGGAGAAAAGACCTAATTACTCTGATGGATGACAAACTCGAAACAAATAATCCTTCACTTCACTGAAAGAATCCACATGAAATAATCAGGAGCTTAATGAAAAGATGGAATGAATGACTGAGATCTTAAGAGACTTGATATACTTCTGATCAGTGATAGCATCCATCCATGACCTTTTCCCTTGGGGGAGTTGGGATATGGTAATCAAATTATGTAATCATGTTGTGCTTTACAGAGCAAATATCCAAAGGCTTTGGAGCATCACATTCATTAAGCCAGGTTGTCTTTTATACTCATAGTGCAAGTGCTTCCATAATTAGGTTGACTGTAAAAATAAATATCAAAAAAAGGTAAAGCACTTCAGCAATTACAGTGCAATAATATCAGATTGTTATGGAGAGGTTTAATCTATAGGAGCATATATGGAGACAATCTCAAGGTCCTTCTTATGTGTAATACATCAAAGCAGGAATATACTGACTGAAACAAGATCTCGCCTGCACATGAGCAGCCATGCTGAATCAGCTCGCCTCGCAGCATCTTCAGTTGCACCCTCACAAAAAAGAGCGATGCAGCTGACATCTACACCTCCAAATTGCTTTACTGTAACTGCATTGATCAATCACTTATGACAGTGTTGTGATCATCTGTTGTTTTTACTGGAACAACGTGCAGTTGTTTTTTTAATGCATAACTACTGTATAGGACACTACCATTATATACAGGGATGTATTAGCCAAGAGATAAATGAGAAAGTCAGCATTTACTTACAAAAGGGGGACAAATTAAATGTTGTACAGTGTGTTATAAAGATGGATTTACCAACATATTTAGATTAAAAGTGGATGACTGTTGTTACATCAGAAAAGGTACATTATGAATTTTGGGGTTTTTTTTTTTACTCAGAACTCACATTTCACCCTAAACCCCCCCCCAAAAAACTCATTCTGTTGTCAGCCACTGAAATACAAGCAATTTTTACAACATTTAAATCATTAAAAAAACACAATAGAGACACAAATCTGTGCTTCGACACTAACAGTGGATCACAGCCAGACAATTTTATTAATGCTGTATATTTTTGAGTGTAGTCGTTATGCGGCAGCAAAACCTCACCCGTTCACAAGAGCAATGCATCATGTTTTCAATTTATATCTGACAAGGGTCTGGCTGTGTATTATTGGATATATAATTCCCCTGATCAGATAGTCATGATTTCTCATATTCACACACACGCACACACACAAAAAAACTTACACACCTGACTTCAAGGAGAAAGTGTAGTCAACATCAAAATGAATGCAGCAGTTACACAAGCCAGCATCACACAAGAGATACATTACTGTCAGGCACTGCATCTGCTTTGCATTCACTGGACATGGATAACTTATCCCCATATAAAAGCTGATGAAGAACAGCATCTTCTTTCATTTAAGGCACAGTGATATGACTGACATGCATGTGATGAGAGACATTCAAAAGTGTTGGAAAACTGAAAAAACTAACAGGATGAAACATGTGATTTAAATAACATGACATGCACATGTTTAATCATTGATTACACATATGCCATTTAAATAGCTTGAATAAATGTTAACTTAAGGAATTTCATTGCGCCTTAAAAAACACACACAACTAGTGTAGTTCAGAAAAGAACTGCCAACTGCCCATTTGTGCATTTTCAATGAATACTGCAGCTTGAGTAATATATCATGACATATTCAATTTTGGTGTGTATGCTGCAGCTGTGGCCTTTAATTACACAACCAGCTGTCTGGAGGTGAGATATATCTGTCAATCAACGGTATTGACTTCAGTCCATGCAACTACACAGAGGGAATGTTTTCATGGACCGCTGAGGAGGGATTACTGCTCTGCACTGTGGGCTGCGCTGGACTGTAGGTGAAGCATGCATTGTTAAAATCTGATAGAACTTTACCGCCCGCATTATTCATCTGTTTTGACATTTAATACAATGCGCCTTCTTGTGCCACGCTTTGGCTGAGTTTGAGTTTCTACTCCTGCTGCAGCATTAAGTTAGTGTTGTGTATTTTGATGTGAAAAACTGACTTCGGATTGCATGGTGTCACGCGTGCTTAAACATGCATGTCATCAAAGTGGCGAACAGTTGCAGAGCAGATGAGCTTGCATCCTGTTTACTGTACATTTGACATGCAACTGCTTAAACGTGCACCTGTTTAAGCAGCTTTAACTTTAAGAACCCGCCATTTCAGAGTGATGAAAATATTAAAAAAGCTGACAGCTACTTATTTGCATGTGATACTCTTGTTGACATTACTTCATCTGTTCCATCACTTCGCTATCATGGTAAATAAACATCGAGAAGACCCCGCCTTCTTACCTGTGAATGCCCCTGGTACATATTGAGCACAGTCAGTCAGTTCTCTCCGTCAGTGGATGTTGGGACTTGTTCCAGACTTGCAGGGGCACAGTCAGAAAACGCAGCAGCAGCAGCAGCAGCAGAACGCTCAGGTCTGGAGCAGGAGGAGCAGACACGGAGGAACTGTCCTCTCCGCAGGTGCTGAAGCTCCGCGCACTGCGGTCATACAGGATTCCTCCAGGCGCGGTGACTCCGAGGCGCGCCGGGCTCAGAAAGACCGCAGTTTTTGCAGGATCGTCTTGGTTTACGACGATGGGTTTTTACGAGGCTTAGCGTTTTAAGTCTTCATCTTGAACGCACTGTCGTTTCCCTCCTTGGATTTGTCTCCCTCCCTCCCTCGCTCTACTCACTTCTTATCTGTCTTTCTCTTGGCTGTGGTTTAAATGTTTTTACGCTCCTCTGGCTTCTTTCTCTTCATAGAGTGCGCTCCTCTTCCCTGTTCACCAACTATTACCTCTAACTCAGCCCTCTAGTGCCTCCTTCAGTGCTGACGTGCTCTAAAAGGAGGAGTATCCCAACACACACACACACACACACACACACGTTTGCGCTTCTATCAAAGTGAGGACCCTCACAGACATAATGTATTGCCTAACTTTAACCATCATAACTAAATCCCTAACCTAAACCCAATTCTAATCATAACCCTGAAACCAATTCTTAATCCAGAAAAAGCCCCTTAAAGGAGTGAGGACCAAACAAAATGTTCTCACTCTGTAGGGTTTTTTGGTCCTCACACGGCAACAAATACAAGAACACACACACGCGCGCTCACAGTCTTACCGTAGTTGTAAGGACATTCATAAACAATGCATTCCCTATAATCTTAATCATCTCAGCTAAATGCCTAACCCCAGTCCTTATCACAGCATAAAACTAATTCAAAAACATTCAGACTCGTTCATATTTCCCCCCTACATGTTATCTGAATGAAATATCATTACACATTCATGCTCACGTGATGTGAAAACGTGTGCGTGCCGTCATCCTGTCATTAGAATTTCACTTGAATCTGTGTTTCTCACACAGTCTCCTGGTGTTGACAGACGAGAAGAACATTATTACCACGGAGGTTATGTTTGGTTTGTCTGCCTGTCTATCTGTTAGCAAAATGTCTCAAAAAAATTATGGACGGATTTTGATAAAACCTTGAGAAAAGGCGTGTAAAGGGACAAAGAACAGATTTTGGTGCACGATTTAGGAATTTCTTGAAGGACTCTTTCTTATTGCTTGGCGGAAGTCTGTGCTCTCCGAGTGCTTCTAGTTGATATTATGATGATAGTCATAAATTGAGTCCTGAATTCCATGTTGCCACACTGGCTCTGCAATTTTTCCACAACATCTCAGGATTTTAAATTTTGGTTACTTAAAGAAATTTTGGTTTGTGGAATATTTAGAAACTGATATTTACCCCAGTGATGGAGAAAGTTTGAATTTCACAAGACAACAATAACTGTCAACCAAACATTGAAGGTTGGAAATGGCAACAGCATTTGATTTACATATGATTTCTACACTGGCATTTTTGAAATACACACTTTATATTAACTTGTTATCAGTCCAGGTTTTAAGATCCAGCAAGAGAACTTAGACTGTTTTACTGTTGATTTTAAATATGGTTTTATCAATGGTTTTGGAAACAGGTAAAGTGGACACTGGAGAGCATAACTGCAGCTAAGCGGGAAACCAGACGGGGTACTCTGGTCAATAGCAGGACAGATAAGCATGTAAACTATAGTTATCCAAGGTTTGGGAAGATCCAAGGCTCTTTTCCTTAGTGCCAAAATATTTAAAATATGGTTGTATTTTAAGTAGGTATAAATGCTTTGTGCAGTAGATTTGTCTCCTCGATGACTGGACCGTTTACTTCTTGTCATTTGCTGTATATATTTCCCTTTTCGTTTTTTCTTTCGTCTTTCTTCTAGCATGTTATTTGGCACAAATGGCCATAAACAAACATGCTAGCACTTATCCAGTATTTTGATAAAATGACCAAATACCTTCTAACATGGTTGTAAATTATAAATCTGGTTTTTGACTTGCAAATTATCCAAAAGCATTTTGAATGCATTTTAAAATACTTCCGAGGTTAAACAAAGACACTGAGAGTCCAACACTGACTGTGGATGGAGTTAAAGCATATTTTTCAGTACATGGTTATCGCACCTAGTTTGAAGTAATTAAGTTGGTTTTATTTTTTACAGCTCATCAGTGTCTGTTAAGCTGTCCTCAGGTTTGGGGGGTGTTGTTTTTAGCATACATCAATGAGAGCATGAATACGTACAGTGCGTGTGAATTGTGTGAAAAGACACTAATGGAGATGATGTAGTACCACTTCTTGTGAGTGCTGCTAATCATTAAAAGCTGTGATACACATCTTTTGATCATCACCATCAACGGCAGCATCACTATTACCTGTGCTAAAATACACTGTTTGCACTTCAACAGGCTTTTTCCACACATTACAGAAAGAGCTCCTTACATTTCTAAAAATATAACTAATCTCAGAAATACAGTACAGTATGTCAGAATTTGCCGAGGGCTATATTTCAAATGACAGAGTGCCTGAATATTACAAATAATTTAAAAAAAATTAAGAGGACAAGTAAGGATGGAGTTAGTATTATTAGCCACCTTAGCCCAAATGTTCATTTGAAAAACGTGTATGATTAAAAATTAAAATTTTCATCTTGTTCCATTTATCATTTATGGGCTGATTGATGTTGAAGTAAGACTCCCAGAGAAATGTTCTACAACTTGAACATAAAGAGAGGTTTTTGTCAGGTTTAGTTTAAGTGAGAGTGAAGTTCAATAATAGTTTCTGATGCACTGCAAGGAGGCTATACCCTATTAACGTCTTGAATAGAATAGAATAGAATAGAATAGAATAGAATAGAATAGAATAGAATAGTTTTTCATTTTTCAGTTAACAAGATTTAGAGCTTCACCTTTTAACGTGCCGTGCATCACAACAATCACCTCCCATACCAATTTCCAGACCCAGATATATTGCTAGGTATATCCTGAGGTTGCACACTCATCAAAATTATTTTACAAGTGATGGGGGGAGGAGGAGAGCAGAAGAAAGAAGAGGAGAGGAGAGCTCTGCACTAATGTATAATAATGTAAGAGTTCAGAGCGGTTGTGGGACTGGCACTGTTTTTGATTCTGTTTGTTCTGGTTCTGATGCACCTGTAGCAGCTGTCAGCAGGTCAAACAGGAGGAAAAACCAGAGTGTGAGCTATCCTTCACAATGTTTTTTTTTTTTTGCTCTGCTCAGGGAGTAAGAGTTGAAGAGTCCATCAGGGAGGGGAGAGGGCAGCCAGTGATCTTTTCTGCTGCTTTGATGACTCTCTGAAGCCTTCTTGTCTGCTTCACTGCAGCTGGTATACCGCACTGTAATGCAGTAAATCATCAGGTTCTCAGTAGCAGAACGGTGAAAAGTCACAAGCATCCAGGTTTTTGCTGTGCCTTCTTGACGACTGCTGTGGTGTCTTCAGTCCATGAGAGATCAGTAGAGATGAGACTGTGGTATTTTAATTTTTGGGTCCTCTTCCGCACAGTCATGTTTATATAGAGGAGGGCAGGGTAAGCACTGTTTCCCCTAAAAATCACCGCAACCATCCACCTTAGTGTTTGTTCACTGAACACCACGCATTATACCAGTTTCATGATATCATCTCTGTAAGCCGGGTGATGAAATAAGTCCTGTCACCACAGTATCACCAGCAAATATGACTATGATGTCACTCAGGTATGCTCGACTGCAGTCATTAGTGCAGAGAGAGTACAGTAGGGGGGCTTAGCATGGAGCCTGTGTGTGCAGGTGGAGGACCAAGTTTCAAAGTCTGGGGCACCTTTTTGAAGTCTTTATTTAGGAGGAGGTGAGTGAGGGGATACCTAAGTTTGACAGCTTGGTGATAGAATGTTCTTAATGATTGTGTTTTAACCGATAAAGAGAATTCTAACATAGATCCCCAAATGTTCTGGATGGCTCAGTGTATAGTGAAGAGCTATGGCTATGGCCTCCTTGGTGGATATGTTTAAGGCATTACTGAGTGCTACTGGACAGTAATCGTGGCAAATGCTTTTTCGCACAGGAATAGCTGTAGCTGATTTCAGGAAGGGTGGGATGACAGTCTGTGCCAGGGAGCGATTGAAGATATTAGAGATGGTGGTGAAGACAGGTGAGAGCTGCTTGGCACACGTTTTAGTCGCTTTCCTGGAAGTTCACTTTCCTGAGCACCCGTCTTACATCATCTGAAAACATCACCCAATACAGCATATAAAGCAGGTGTTATTTCTTTAAAGTGGCATTTTATCTATTCTGTCACATGTTGCTCTCACTGCTCAGCTTGTGACTGTCATTTCCTGACAGGCACGATAGTTGTGCAACCCCCGTTGCAGGTCACAGACTGCGTCACTCAAGACAATTGTCTACCTCAGCTTGTGACTGAATGGTAAATGCAGCTGTTCGCTTTTGGCCATTTGTCAGTCTGGGGTGTTTGTTTTTGTGGCACAAAAGAGAAAAGAAAATGATGTCATCATAAAGATTTGTTTGCTTGAGTGGGGTCTGACCTTCAGTCAGTGTCACCTTGCAATTTAAAAGTGCATGTGTATTTTCACACCCACCACTTTCAGAGGAGGTGATTAGAGGAGCTGAATGTCTACTGTGTCTCAGAGTACTGTTCAGAGGAATAATCTGCCATTAACCTCATTCAATAATAATGAATTGTGCAGCACAGACTTGATTATTGTACTTCAGTTTGTATGTGCTTTACAGTGATGCTGTGAACAGTGACATCCTGCTGTTAGAGAACAGGTCATTAGCAGTGACACAACAAAACACATAGTGGCGTGTGACAAAAAAAGTTAATAGCACAAACAAATTATGTGAAATGATTTAGAGCAGCAGACACAATGTACGGAAAATATTATTCTCCTTTCTGCTGAGCCTGGGGTATGATCATAATCTTTTTTTGTAACCTCACAGTGCAATAATGTTACTGCTATATCACTGCAGGTTAAAACTGTTTATATTGTGTACTTTGATAAAATATGTTGGCATGATCTTATTTTAATACATTTCCTGCCACCCTTTTACTGGCACAAAGACATGAAAAAAACAACCCTTGCATAAATGTATGTGAACTATGCCATTTTTGTAAAGATTTAGTATTTCCTCCAAGAATAAGTTTCATATCAAAACAGTGACATACAGTAGCATACAGTACAGTAAGCATTTGAGGCAAAAAATGTAAATTATGAGGGTGGAGGGGCTGGCTTCTCTTGCCATGTGACAAAGTGAGCAATAGTGAGACCAATGCATTTTACCTAGTCCTGTTTTTGTGGAGAAGATGGTGACAACAGAAAAAACATGAACTTCCAAACTAGTTTTCTTCAATACCTAAACCTTACCAGGCAGTGGTTGACATCACCCTCATTTCTGTGTGGTAATACCAAGTCGCAACTGGTAGTGAAAGAATTTGAACACCTGAAGTTCACAGACATCATTTGCAACCAGTTTCCTATTGGATAATACCAGCTGCCAATTACCCTGGTGTATCATGCTTTAGTGTCAATTTACCAATTTGATTTATCATCTATTGAGGAAGACCTGGGGCTATCAATTAACCCTTAAACTTCCAGCACAGCTTGGTGGCTATTCAATATATTTTTATTTCCAGATTGTCTTCAACCAGTTATCCAGAGGACTAGGTCCATTTTTCATATACGGTCTCTGGGTAATACACAAGAGCCACGTATTTAGACTATATGTTGCTTTGTATTGTAAACTGATTTCTGTAACCTCATTGACCTTAAAATGTTGAATTAAAAAATGTGAAGCTGCTTCCAATTATCCTGACAACCAGCAGTCAGTGAGTGATCTTTGTTGCCTCAGTGCTGTAATGACAGCCAAGACTTTCTGTAACAGTGGTGTACTGTATCTTCATCAGTGCCTGTATTCAACTGACTCCAGTTGGAGTTTGATTAAACAAGTAGTCTTGGTTATCCGTGACATATTAGAGGAGTAATCGCTCTGGCCTTGTTCTCTGCTGTGATAAATTACAGCCTGATGCACATCTGTAGCCTGGTTTTATAAACAGGGATTAGGATCATGTAAGGTTAATGTTACAGAAAGATTGGATGGTGTGGGCATGGATGCATCTCATTGCACCACAAATGTCTAAATACATTAAATAAATACAGTAGATGCTTCACAGCAGAACAGTAGTATGTATCTGAGGCCATACATTGCCTTTAAAGATGTGTGCTTGTGCATATTTTCTGATGCATATCATGTTTAGAACATGAATATCACTAAATGTCCAACATGAACAGGTCAGAAGGATATGTTCAAATGTCTGCACATGTACTTTTGACACTTTGCAGTAAAGCTTACATGTGCCCTCTTGTTACATTAGTCTTGCTCTGGCAGCTCAGGTTCCTCATAAGCATCAGCCCGATAATGCTGCCCAGATAATGCTCTTATCTCTCGTGCACTCACCCAGCATTCTGCTCTAATGTCGGGCTATCACAGCGTCTGAATCTTTAATGCCCAGATGACATGTCCACAAAAGAACCGTCCTCTTTAAATATGTAGCCTATCCAGTTGTTCTGCCAGTTTCATTACCACAGTTACAGTATCGGTGCCTGGCATGAGATTCATAATTCATGTTTGTCAAATATTCCCTGAGTGGAAGCTTACAGAGAAGTCCCATTCATCTCCATTGCAAATGCATACTTGCATTCCAGTTGAAGTCTTCCAGATTAACCAGACTAGGAATATTCCTATGCAGAAGTATCTATATTTCAGTAAATGCAGAATTTACTTGATTAATTTGAAAGTAGATCAAGGGGCTTGCAGTGCTTTGATCTCCACCAGCTGATTGTTGCCACTGTTTAGAATGCAAATATAGCTGCCTGCTTTTGCTCCCTGTCATTGTTTGGTGACTGATAAAAGCAGGTTGCATTCACGAGCCCACTGAGCTGCGCGAGCCTTCAAACAGTTTTGACCTCTGAGTGCGTCTCCTTTTATCTGTGTACTTTACTATTTGTGGCAAGGTCGTTTACTGTAGCAGTAGAGATTAGTTTTATGTTATTAAATGAATACTTTTCCACTAGTTTTGCAGAAAAAAATAACTCAATATGCATAGCTAAAATGCAGCATGGACAGCTTTGAGTCTACAAAGTATACAGTTTATAGTTTCTTGTTCAAGAACCTGTTTTGGTTCTGCCTGTAGTGTTTGGTGATAACCAGCATATACAGTATGAGCAGGTTCATTCTGGGTGCGGATTGGTTACCACAGGTGATCTGGTTTCTCAGACATGTTAGGTCACCAGTTTATTGCAATAATCATGTACAGTAAATGTATTTATTTTATGGTGAGACCAAAGAAAATGTCTTCTCTGGAGTTTGGGTTTCCCTGTTCCCACTTTTTCTATAAGATGTAATAGTTTTAAAACTTATACATTTCTGGTTCAAAGGGGTGACAATGATGTGCTTGATAAATCAGTTAGTAACTGAAAGAAACATCAAACCAGCCTGTAAATATGTCTCTCATTCCACCATGCTTTTTGATTGTTCCAGTCATGTGACTCAGTTAATCCTCGTCATACCCTCATCCGATAACCCACCCCCACCCGTTCTCTCTGTAATTTGCTTTTCGGTCCAAAGAAACCTGACACCTGCAGAATGAACAGATGGAGATATGATGAAATGAGATATTAGACCGACAGAGGGGTCCATAACCTGAATGTGTAGAATGGAGTTGTGAAGTAAAGCTTGGCTTGAAAAGGGAGAGAAAATGTAACTCTCCTGGTTAAATTGTGCTCCAAGTGATCAAAAATATGAGAAATGTCTGCAAAAGCTGCCCCAGACATTTGCTTGAACTTTTCCTACCAGCTCCCTTATCAAATGTCTGACTGCAAATGGAGAATGGAAGCATCTTCCATTTGTTACGGTCTGCAGTCTCACTAGTAAATGTGATAAATTTTTACACTCTAAAGAGTACAGCTAAATATGTTTACATTTCAACTGTTTTTGTTCTGATGGATGTCATCAGCTTTTTTAAATTTTCTAGTGAATGAAAGATATTTTCTGATTTTTGATATAATGATGTCAAAGCTTTTTTTTTTTTTGAATTTGACTGCTTTATTGTAAAAACCGAAATGGTCTGATGTACAAAAAATGTTTATAGCTACCACACTCCACCAGTTGTTTTATAAATATTTTATAACTCCACATTTTGTGAGATCTGAGCAATAACACATTTGGGCCAAGAGTGACAGATATTTTTATATTTAACCTGTGGGGTAAATTCATGATTATATTTTGCTTACAAAGGATTAGACAATAGTGATTTTTTTTTTTCCTTTCCTGTGTGAATCTCATCAGAGCTGGATAAATGGGTAGATTGTGTTTTGACGTGCAGTGTATTCAGGCTCTCAAGCTGACACAGAGGTGGCGTGATCATCTCTCAGTGCTGCCTGTCATCAGTGACAGCCAATAAGACATCTGTGACCTCTCAAAACACAACAACACAGTGGTATAATGTGCTGGACAGGCTTATATAAATACACACATGCATGATTCGGGATGAAAACCTCATAATGCCAGTTTCTCACCTTACCTCTGAAGCTGAAAGATATTACATTACTTAAGAATCATAAAAACAAGGTTTGAAGTTTGCAGAAATCCAGCCGAAGCTCTGGTATATGGCAAAAAACATTACCATCAAACATTTCTAGCAGCAGAGTAACTTTCTCTTATGTGTTATTATTTTGTCTTACTATTTCAAATAGATGCCAAAGTATGGTATATCTGTTTAAACAATGCTATATTATGCTCATGACACTCTAGGTAATATATCCTGTTTTTCTGTTGTGTGTCAGCTGTAATAAATAGATTTGACAGACGCTGCTCTGATGTTTTCTAGAATCAGTTTCTTCCTGAAAGTTGCAAACGTTTGAAAATGTTGCATCATCAGATTAAATGCAACTCCTGTTCAACCACATTGAAGCACCAAAGTGTATGTTTCAGTCTAACTTTTTTGTTGAAGCAAACAGGATGAAAACTCTCTTTTATTAGACCTTCTGTTCAGCAATACTCTTGAATCTGCATATAAAATGCAACAGAAAATGCATAACATAAATATAACATACTTGGATATATTAACACATCTCAATAGATACAATTAAGATTTTCACCATGTTCCTATCTGTCGACCAAACTTCAGATGCTTTTCGAACAGACACTGATGATTCTCCGCAGATTGTGTGTGTGGGGGGGGGGGTCTGTATGTGTGTCAGCAGAAGTTGTTCTTAAGATTCTGGAGACTGAGGTCATGTGAGAACCCAGTGGCATAAAATCCACAGGATCCATGGCTTGTGTCCTGCGTTCTCAACGCTCAATCCCCCTTCTGCTGCTGTTTTGAATGTATCTCACTCAGACAATCTCCTCCTGCGTTCATCGTACGTGAGTGGCACATTCCCCCGCAGTTCATGTCTGAAAATGTCTTCAGTATTTAGGTGCAGAGTAGCAATAAAAGAGGCTTTCTCCCTATTACATATTTTTATATGTAATTTTTATATGTATATTTTTACAAATTATTATTCTCCAAAATGATTTCGAGGCTGCAATTTCTTTATCAAGATTCCTAACAAAAGTAGCTTAGTGTTACTTTAAGCTTCATTTGTCAGTTCTCAGAAGTAAATTTTAAGGGGAGTCTTAGATACCACCTGTCACTTAAAGAAAGTCTGCAGTATAAGAAATATTGTTGTGGGATTTTCTAACATAGAGGCTCTGTAGATGGGGTTAGTCAACTTTTGTCCCTTCAGTCATTTCTCATGCTTTTTAGCCAGTTCTGACCTTTCAAGAGTAAACTTCCCACTTATAGACCCTATAATCCTGGCTCACTTTAGACTTGTTTACTTCAGGGTTATGAACACGGCTCAATAGGCTTAAAAGAACCTTAATGATTAATTGTCAGTACTAAAGGTAATGATGACATGGCGTGTGTTTCATCCTCCAGGCACAACTGTACTTTCTGTACTTTTTTATGTAGCTTGTAAAACACAAAATCATGGCATTTTATTGAGCACATCCAAGTCCGCTATTTAAAAACAACCAAAAATACGGGGTGCAACTGAGGAGAGCAACAGCTGCTGAATAAGCAGGCAGCCTCCACCAGTCAACAGAATGAGGGAGCAAAACAAACAACAACATGCAGACAAATTCAGGTCAGTTGATGATATAGAAAGATGTTCGCTGCGGTAAAATAATGAATTGGTCTGGCACATTTTACAGCTGCAACAATAAAAGAAAATCCGACTCACAGCAAAAGCAATTGTATTTTTTTTTATTGCAATCGTTCAGTGTTTGTTCAATTTAATGTTCAAAAAGTAAAAGGCTTTGACTTTTGGATTTAATAATCAACTGCAAAAGTCAAACTGAAGATTTGATTTTGCAGATATCACAGAAACTATATACACCCATAAGCCATGCTTTTATAGTATAGTATTTATATGTTAGAGTGTACTGGAATGAAATCCACATATTATACCTACACAACTATATAAAGTTCAGCCTGTGGTTGCTATACAGTAGACCACAACAATGAATCTATTGTATAATGATTATTCAATTATTAAATTTAAAAAGTCACAGTTTTAATTAATTGGTTGGAATGTTTTTTATCGCACTTGTTTTGTGGACAAACAAAATCAATTTGAGTTTTGGGAAACATTTTCCTCCCTTATCTGCATTTTGTAGACCAAAAACAAATAATCTGTCCATGTTCATACACATTTCCTTCTTTTTCTTCATTCTTCTTTTAAAAAATTGTGATTATATTCTCATGTGGGAGCTGCACAATACTCAACATCCATCCCAAAAAACTACTGGCTGTTATGCAGGTCTCAAGAGCATCCGGATATTGCACATCTCAGTTGTGCAGTATATTTTGCTGTCAGCTCTGGAAGTGTTGGGCATATGTGGTGTCACAGTCAAGCTGGCTGCTGTTCAGACAAATTGACAGTGGGGACTTAAACATGAAAGTAAGACTGTGTTGATCACCTCACCATATGGAATTGTGTTTTGGTCAAAACAGGCCTGTCAGTGTGGTGTGTTTTGAGAACTTAATCATGCACATGTGGTATAATGTTTAGATAGCAATTTCCATCAGTCAGTTGATTGGTCAGTTAGGCCTTCCCTTTGGTCCAGACCAAAGTTTTTTAGCAAACAAACTAATTCAATTAAAATTGATTTAAGTTCAATTCAAAAAACATACAAATTTGGGGATTAGGCCAATTTGACACTCTAAGTTGCTCGTAGGTGTGAATGTGAGAGTGGATGGTTGTGTGTTTGTGTGGCTCTGCGATGGACTGACGACCTATCCAGGGTGTACTTCGCCTTTTGCCCTATGTCAGCTGGGATCAGGCACCAGCGCCCCCTGCGACTCCCCATTGAGCAAGCACTTGGCAACAGTGGAGAGGAAAAAAAGCACTATTACTTCACTATCATCTTCATCATCTTGTCATCTTGTGTGACATCATGCCATCATGCCTCTTGTCCCAACATTATTTGGGAATGGTTCCAGCTTCTCATGTTACCCTCACGAAAAGTCGTCATAGATGAAGGATGGATTAGGACAATAATAAGGTTAACACTGTAGCTATATAATATACAGTATATGCCTTTTCAGAGCGGAGTGGTCTATTTGGATAATAAGGAATAATCATCTCTTTGATATATGATGGGGCCTGATCATTGTGTCATTTATGTGTGAGGAAGAGGATTTTAAGTTCCATACTAAATTTTAGCCAGTGGAAAGAGCTCAGTACTGGAGTGATGCGATCTCTTTTCCTAGATCCCATCATTGCTGCTGCATTCTGAACCAACTGACTTTTTAGAACATCCTGATAATAAGGAACTACAGCAATCAAGCCAAGATGTAATAAAGGAAGGATCAAGCTTTCCAGCATCCTTTAAATACAGGATGCTTCTGATTTATGTTATGTTGCAAAGGTGGGAGAAGTCTGACTTACAGACTTGTTGTTTGTGTGAATGACAAATCTGGGTCGAAAATAACTCCAAGGTTCTTTACAGCAGAACTGGAGGCCATGGTAATGTCATCCAGGGTGACTTAGTGCTTCCCTGTCTTCAGTTTTTTCTGCATTAAGAAATAAAAAGTGACATGTCATCAAGGTTCTTATGCCTGTGAGACATTCCTGGAGCTTTACAGATTGATTACTATCATACGACTTTATGGATATGTATAACTGTGTGCCATTTGCATTAAAATGAAAATTTAGGTTGTGCTTTTTAATTATACTTCCTAAAAGAAGCATGTACAAGGTGAAAAGAATTGGTCTGACAACCAAACCTTGTGGAACTCCATGTTTAACTCCAGCAGGTGAAGACAGTTCATCATTTACAAGAACAAACTGGGATCTCTGGGATGCCAATAACATGCTCCAGCCTCTGTAATAAAATGAAATGGTCACCAGTGTTGAACGCAGCACTAAGATCTAATAGCATCAGTACAGATACAAGGCTGTAACAGAAGGTTGTTGGTGACTTTGACTAGTGCAGTTTGTATGCTATGATGTTTTCTAAATCCTGACTGATATTCCTCAAACAGATCATTTCTGTGCCGTTAATCACATAATTAATTAGCCAGAACTTCCAAGTCAAGTGTGGGTTTTTTAAGCAGGGGCAAATTACGGCAACTTCTGATGCAGTATGGGCTTGTTAATTATAGGTAGAACTTCCTTTAACGTTCTTGTAGGAATGTGGTATATTTGTAGAGGGAAACTCTTATTATGAGCTACTCTTATTATGTGGTCCCAAAAACACATCCTGAGGGTGTGACTGACAAGGTGAACATAATTACTGCCAAGGTTGGTTAACTCTGCCAGGCTAAATCTGATGAAATCAAACGAGATGGAAAAATGATGGGGCTCAAACCCAGCAATGTCACAGCCACCCTTTTATTTGCTCTCTCTCTCTCTTTCTCTCTCTGTCTCTCTGTCTCTCACTCACTCACTCACTCACTCACTCACTCACTCACTCACTCACTCACTCACTCACTCACTCACTCATTCACACTAGCCCCTTACCCTAACCTTAACCATCACAACTAGATGCCTAAACCCTAACCCTTACCCTAACCTAACCTAAACCCAATTCTTAAGCCCTTTTAAGGGATGAAAAAAAGTGAGGACCAGCCAAAATGTCCTCACTTTGTCAAAATGTCCTCACAGTGTAGGGTTTATACGATTTTTGGTCCTCACTCTGCAGCAAGTACAAGAACACACACACACACACACACCATAACGGGTGAGCCGCAGAAAAAGTGGATGGCAGACAAGCATCACTGCTTTTAGACACTTTTGTAGGTTGTTCTGATTTACTCTCTACCAGGAAAATGACAAAAATCTTTCAACTAACTTGTGTTATTTACAACAGCTACTTTATATATACATATAAAATAGCCTATAACAAACTAGCAGTACGCTACATCTGTCACAAGCACCGACTATATTTGTGTACCTGAATAAATTGTTCAAATAGTGTCCAGTCCTGTAAAGCTTAGTCAGTTGAAAGTATTTTTATTATGCAGGTCACGAGCAAACGCTAAGTTCAGACCAGTCAGCAGTTTACAACACAAAATCCCACAGGGTGAAACAGAGGGAGCCAAACCAGGGTAAGCAGCAGCTGATAAATACAAGAACATATAAGTGTGTCAAACTCAAAAAAAAAAAAAAAACTATATCAGTTGTTTTTATATACAGATTTAAACAGACTGGTGGTGGCTAATCAACCATTACATTATGGCCATTGATTCCTCATCCTCATGTGGAGAATAAAGTGGTAGAAAAAACAGAAAAGACATATTGCTAATGAAACAAGTCACCTCCAAGAAACATTCTCAAAGTTGCAGATAAAAATGTTTTGTATGCTCATAGCCAGATCCACTGGCTGTCATTGGATTTACCATGTAACATGTTTTGCTGTGGTGGCGTTCACTGTTGTAAAAAGTCAAAACTTGGCATCAGCAAAGAAAAAAAACACAAAAAAAAATGTAGCATCTTGCACTGTGGCTGCTGGTCCAGTATTAATAGGTTTCATCTCCATTGAGAATGCTCCTGACTTCACATCAGTTACACGCTAACTTTTTGGAAATAGAAGTAGCCCACTTAGCAACAATAGGTGTGACCTTGCAGCCACTTTCCTGATGTTGTATATCATTAACATTTTTCCTCTCCATGCATGCATCAGTTTCTATATGCAAAAATGACTGACAACTCAAAATTGTGTGTACCTGGTATTCCTTATGTTGTGGGGACCTAAGCCTGCTTACACAGTCACATTATGGGGACTTGTCTTCCTTATGGGGACACATTTTAATGTGAAAATATATATTTAAAAGTTAGGCTGAGGTTAGGGTTAGGGTCAGCATTAGAGCACTAGTAATCATGGTTAAGGTTAGAGAGTCTCCAGGAAATTGATGCAAGTCAGTGCAATATCCTCTGAAGCCATGGAAACCTGTGTGTGTGCGTGTGTGCGTGTGTGTGGTTTCTTTAAAGGTGAACTCTATGATAAGCTGGTGACCTCCTAACAGTTCAACCTTCCCTTCGCCCAGTATCTGCTGAGATTGGCTTGAACCTGACCAGCATGACCTTCAAAGAATAAGCAGTGTAGCTGATGGATGGGTGGATGAATAAATGAATAGCTGCTGGCCATGGTGCTTGATCCACAATGCTGTTCATCTCGGATGGTTGACATACATTTTATCCAACCAATCAAACCTTCTTCAGCACTCCCCTATCACTCCCTGCCAAACTCATCTGTCACTGAGCATAAAGCAAACTATTTTTAACAAATCAATTTTGGGTAATTAGTCTCACCAGGGAAGTGAAGGAAATTAGTTAGTTTGATTTCTCTTGTCATCACCCTCATCATTCATTCCCTTTGAGCTTTGTGATTTTGTTTCAAGTCTATGCATGACTATGTTCTTCTGTGCATAGTGTTTTACAAAGTGCTGGTGCTCAGGAATATACTGTACCTGATGCAGGTCAAACAGACCATCACATCATTTTTATAATATATTTTCTTATGAAGCACATCACCAACTAACTTTTATATTCCATTCCTTTTAAACATATGTTGGCTGTGGGTTGCTTTTTTCCATTTTCTTTTTTTTCTTATCTAAATCCATATGAGTCAATCAGCACTTTTATTTATTTATTTTATTTTATTTTTTGCTTGCTTTTAAGACAGAACCAGTCTGCTTTTTTCCAAAGTTGTGAAGAGTGATTTGCATAATTATTATTTCCGCAATTCGGGTTTTTTTGAACTGCAGCAATTGTTTGAATCTATCTATAATTATTTTCTTGACAAAAAACACTGCTCTTGTTTTTCTTGGCATATAACCCTAAGTCTTATAAACAAACGAATGAAATGTGATGGGTCCAAGAGAGTTAAGATATGAGAATATTATAAGGCATTTGAGTAGTGGGGGAAAAGACTGTTCCTGTCGAACTGGATAATTCCAGTCCCAGTGGTCCATCCATCCATCCATTCATCCATCCATACATTTTCTACATCCACTTATCTTGTGCAGGGACACAGAGGCCTTAAGCATATTCCCAGAGGTTAAGTTCAACCTTTCAACCTTCACAGGTCGACAGTTTGTCACAAACCAGCACTTTTTTATGTTGCATTTCAGGGTCACTTTATATCATGAATCACATTATCACAAGCTTGATTCCAGTGCAGTTTACTGTTGTGGATAAACTTACAGTATGTATGTGTTTTTTGTGACCCTTTACACCACAACTGTAGGCTTTTCATTTAATGATGATGTTATTTCTACACGAAAAAACTGTAGTTTATTTTCTGCAGCTGTGTTTTTTTTTATGTTAAACAGTCATGGTGAGGTTAACTGTGTGAAACATGTGTAACATGTGTGATGAGTCCTTGCAGGTCAAATGAATCTCAGTATGACAAAGTTGGCCACAGACTAAACAAGGAGGTGATGAAGATGGTGGTTTTAAAGGACTAATATGTGAGACGTTTGTAATGGAAAATCCTATATCTAACAGTGTTTTCAATATCAATATCAACCTTTTTATATGTTTGACTTTTGAAAATGTCCTGCTTAGCTCATGTGCAGAAACGCACATGCACATAAAGTCTGCAGCTCTTCACCGCACAACTAGGCAATTGTTTCATTATGACTGATAAGATACACACGTGTGACCTTGGACAATTGCCGCTGCCCTAAAAACTTCTCTCTTTTTCCCCATGACTTTGATTACTTTTGCCTCCTCCTTGTGTAGCTTTGTTTTGGTCTATAAGACGCTGTGATTCACTCCACCATTTTGAACTCCTTTGCAGACCACCTTGTGCTCTGTAGACCTGTTCCTTCTGCAGAATAAAATATAAAGACACCTGGTGGACTCTCAAAACTCTTTATTTCTCTCTCTCTCTCTCAGGAACACAGAAAATTTCCACAACACATTATACCTAAGTGTCTATATAGTTAAATACTGATGTCTTGAGCAGAAAGTACAGTAATGGCTGGTTCAGCCTCCAAAATTTGAAATCAAAAGCAATCACTGAAGCTTAGATTTCATCAAATTGTTTTACAGAAAGAACATTATAGCAGCATAATTGATGGTGACGTGACATTAGCTGTCAGTTATTATTGTATTTTTTTGCCTGGATGTACCAACAGTGATACACCAGAGTAAGGGCCACTCAAAAGTGAAAGAAGAATAATATAAAAGTACAATAATATAAAAAAATAATATAGAAAACAGGAAAACAATAGTTGAGAATTCCATTCCAATTACTGGAGTTGACCAAAAAAGACAATCTTTTCAAATGATAGTTGTCAAAAACAATGTCAAAATAATGTCTGTAATATTTAGGAAAATGAATTGGCAGAAATTTAATATACTTTATTACAGATTACAATGTTTGCAAATGGTCCTGTGTGTGCTCAACAAGTACTTATTCTTCTTCTTGAAATGGTGTCCCACTTGGAGAAATTGGATTAGCCTTTGCAAGTCTGAATTTTTTTTTGTTTTTTATCTCGTCAAGTTTTTGTATGTTATTGAATGCTGAGTTTCTGTTCTTTTACTTAGTTTTTCCTGTTTGTTTCTTGATTTATTTCCTGTTTTATTTTGTTGGCTCTTTTCTTGTCTGTCTTCACCTCAGCTTTACATCCTCGTTCCACTTATTTTTTTTATCTGTGTCATATGTGCTGCACCTGTGTCATGTGCCTCATGTGTGCGTTTCACCTGTGCAGGTCCTCCCTCCTAGTGAATATAATCTCCCTACTCCCTGTATTCCACTGCCAATTTATCTTGTTACCTGTGTACTTTTGTGCCTCAGCTGTTGTTCTTGTATTATTCTGTCTGTGGTTTTCTATTTTGGATTTTTGTTAAATATTTACCTCTCTTGAGCCTTTCTTTCTTAATAAGATTATATTTTTTCTCTTTACATTTGCCCCAGTAGACCTGTATTTGGATAATGACTATTTGCAAACACCTGGTAACAGACTACATCACCCCAGACACAGCAGGGAGTTTCTGATGTGTCAGGTAATATCCTGGTGCTGCATAGTAACTGACTAAGCATAACTGTTTGGAAGAACCAGTGAATAGGTCCTTGGTGACTAGAGTGGAGGGAGATTACAATTGATTGCAATGTGATTTTCTGGCTACAGGCAAATATCAGCAGCGGGTAAAATGGTTCTGTGCAGCATGGTTGTTCACACAGGAGTGTCAGCAACTCAAAAGAGTCTAGTTGTTCTGTTAGAAATATAAAAGCTGCGTGTTTACCTTATATTTGACTTACTTCACCTGTATGTTGCTAATCTTTTCTGTGTAAATTTGCCACAGCTGGTCTCTGGAACCTGTTTTTAGAAATGTTGAAAACTGTAATATCTATTTTTTTCTTATTAAGGCTTCACTCTCTTTTTGACCCACATAGCAGTCCTGTGGGCAAGAAGAACAACAAAAGAAAGAATCTCTTAATTGCAACTGGCAAATTAAGAACCAAAAGCTTTACCACTAAATGTGGAAGTTGAATGACAAAGTGTTCTTTTGTGTCCTGAATGGTGAGCTAATGCCTCACCATTCACTGGGGCATAGAAGGTGAAACATCCCATTAAGTCAATGACACCATTATTTCTGCTGACATCATAGTCCAAATTATCCACAAATATCTAATACCTCCCTCTAATCCACTGAGTCACAAATGAACAAAATCATGTGTCCTTAACTTTTAAGTGCTATAAGTACTACTGTATCCAGGTGTTTCGATTTTAATGAAAGATGTTTTAAAATATTCTCAAACTTGTTCACCCCTGTTCAGATGGATGGCACCTCTGCCTAAGCAGCCAGCCAGAGTGATTCTTAGTTCAATCAGACGAAAGAGAGGACGGCAGGGTAAAAATAGACTCATCTCTCTCCTTTTAAACACAGCTATTTCTGTCTCATTTCCCTGACAAGTCATTATTTGAAACCATTATTTCCTCTTTGTTTTGGCAGCTGGGTCATTGGCGTCATTATTCAACATATCATCCAAGATTCATCTTCTCATCATTTCAGGCAAATTTTCTCTTCTTTTTGTTCTGTAATACTAACACAGGATCACTTCAGCAGTTAAGATATTTTTGTATTGTTTAGTCCATCAAACCAACTGAATCATGAGTAAGAAGCATGAGTATTAATCCTCTAGCCGTCCTCTACATTCATCCACTTGTCAAAAATAGAATTTTAATATTTAGTCACCCTTTAATCATCCTTTGTATCCAATCTGACTCTGACCACGTGCCACCTGTTTAATATAAAATAATCCAGACATTTTTATGTTCACTGGTGTCTGTATGCTTGGAAGGGTCAGGGTTGTATTATACAGAATTTACTGTATGAAGGATTTTCCCATGCAACAATAGAAAAAGCTCACCTGGTGTATAATATATAATCATTTGTTTTTATGACACTGTTTGACTTGAGCATTCATTACACTGTATTTTTGCAAGGTGCAATAAAACTGCGAACAGAATTACAAATGTGTTGGTAAGTTTCTGCATGTGTCTTTATTTTTTTTTCTTTGATATCCTTACGACTACTACTACTAATAATAATAATAATCTTGATTCCCATGCTGAGTCTCCCTCAATATCTGCTGGCGCTCAAAGTTGTCTGAAATCTTCAGGGTCTGCTATATCTACATTTCTACATAAAATTCTGTTTGAAATAGAATTTTTTTTTCAATTTTCCAAAAACATATAGTTTATTCTCTGGGCAAATGTGGCACCATGCAGCAGTACAAATTTCCACACCTTAGTTTCCATTTTAAGCAGCGAGTGAGAAGGTGTCACGGTGACCTCGGCTCCATGTTGCTGCAGCTCGCCCGGGGGGGGTTCAGCTGGCTGACCGAGATTGGATTCAGCTGGCACTGCTGGAGACTCCTCGGGTGGGAGGTTGGTTTAGGGGGTTGAGGCAGATGTGTGAGATACCAGAGCCAGAGACCTGCCCTTCCTGCCATGTCTACCTCTGTGAGACTGAGCTGTGTATACAGTATGTTCTTGTTTCTTATGAAAACCATTGCATCAGTGGCGGTCGTGCTAACAATGCACTGCTCCTCACTTGATATAAGAGCAAGTGATATTTGAGTTTGCAATAAAAGGATTACATTTTTCACACTATTAACATTAGAGTCACAGATTAAGTTAAAAAAAAATGTGTGCATTTATATAGAAAGGTCCAGTTTGTAGGAATTAGTGACATTAACTGCAGAGTGTAACAAACAGAGGATGCCTTTGGTCAAACCCTCCTTTTCCCAAGTGGTCTTTGTGTGGTCTGGGTGCTCTTTGCACATGCCACAGTTCCCACCCCTGGCTAATACCCAGAAATAATAGATGATGTTGGTACAAAGGATAATAAGCATGGCAAAATCCTGGTGAAATTCAGGCCAGTGTACATTTTTTTGGACTGACAAGAATAGTGATTTAATGCTCTGCCAGTTCAAAAAATTGGATATTTTTTACATTAGATGGTAAACAGACAGAATGTTGCTCTCTTTGTAAACAACCAGCTGCATACTAACCCAGAAACTGCCTAATATTAACATGCTAAAAGGGGGCACTAGTGGAAAAGAGGTGAACACACTCCATTCAATAAATCAATTCCCCACTAGTGCTATACTGGGACAAGGACAGTAGTCTAACCCTAACCCTAACCCTAACCCTAACCCTAACCCTGACCCTGGCAAAATTGCTCTGCAAAACTCTGCCAAACACTTTTGTTTTGAAGCTATTATACACATATACAAACAAAATTATGAGTTGCATATTCTATTTCTGCAAATAAACTCTCCTAATGTTAACCACTGGCCCTTCAAGGTTTGAATAGTACTGAAATGTGTATATTTTGTCATACTAAGTATAATATCACACATTACTGTTTGGAAATTAGCATGTTTTTTTATGCACAAACTAAATGAAATAACATTTTTATTATTGTTTTTGCTGTGCCACTGTAAAACCTAACACAGCATTGTTATGATTGATAAAATAGAGGATTAAAAGTCACAGCAGGAAGTCAAAAGTTGCAGGTGCTATATCTTTACTGAATATGGCATGTCATGAGGACACCATGTGTTTTTATGCAAATATCATTCTTAAATGAGAAATTTTAATGCCACTACCCTTGGATCAATATAAGGGAGGCTGTAAGCTAAAATATATGCTGTTCCAGTCCTCTGTGTTCCCATTGTGCACAGGAGGACACTTGTTTTGTGCTTTTATGCTGTTAGTAGATCAAATTCATCTCAACATAAAATTAACACAGTTTGTTGTTTTTCGGGGTCTCTGAGCATGTTGATATGTCTGAACTCACCGTCAGTCTGTGTCAGCCATGACAATCCAAAGAGAAAAAAGTGTCATAACCGTCTTCTGACAGAAATACTATATTAGCCCAATTCATCTGTTAAAAGCGTGTTGTACCTGGCTAAAAATAAAACAAACATCTGACTGCAGAAAATTCAGCGTTGTTCCATGGATTTAGATCCGATGACAGAGAAGCCTTCTGAGGTTCATTCAACTCGATATCATGCTTTGGACATGGTGCACTTTCATGCTGGAAGTCAGATGCAGCTGGAGGATTAGAGAATGATAAACTGTGGCCATAAATGGATGCACATAGTCAGCAACAATACTCAGAAAGGTTGTGACATTCAAACAGGGACTGATTGGTGTTAAGTGTGCCAAGAAAATCACCACCAGAACAACACCACCAGCAGCACCTTGGGCTATTTACACAAGGCTGGGTCTAGGCTGCAGTGAAGAATTAGCTTTTTTTTTTTTAAATTTCTTATGCATATTAAGATGGAGGACAGCAAAAAATACACATAGTGTAAACAATGCACAGAAAATAATCACATTTCATTTTAGAAACACATCAACTTATATAACAGGCCAGCCAAAAAAACTAAAGAAATAAGTAAAATAAATAAATATGAACAAGTGATTAAAAAACCCAAAGAATAAAAAAAGCAAAACAGTAACATACAACAAAAAAGAGAAAAAAGAAAATATATAACTGCAATATATAACTCAGCTACATAATAATTATGATAAATTAGTCTCCTGGAAGGGCCACACGGTGGGTGTAGTGGCAGGCCCGGGTCCGTGACCCAGTTGGAACAAAGACCTTTCTGCATGGTTTGCATGTGCTCCTCATGTATGCCTGGGTGTTCACTGGGTTCTCCAGCTTCTTCCCACAGTCCAAAAATATGCAGAGTTGGGGATTGGGCCAGTTGGACAGTGTGAATGTGGAGGTGTGAATGTGAGAGTGGATGGTTGTTAGTCTCTTTGTGGCCCTGTGACGGACTGGCGACCTGTCCAGGTTGTGTCCCACCTTTCACCCTATGTCAGCTGGAGTTAGGCACCAGTGCCCCCCACGACCTTCATGTGAAGAGTAAAAGCGTTAGAAAATGAGAAAGAGAGTCTGCTGGAACTATTTTTTAAAAAGGGTTGCAGGCATCATTAACACAAATATGTTTGTGTCTGGTGGCAACCTTTTTTTTTCTAGTTTAACGTAATGTAACACATGATGGTATGTCGGCAGAGAGATAACCAATTCAGCACAATAAGTTAAGTCAAATAGAGGCTCTATTAAGGGATTAGGATGAACATCACTATTAAAAATGTCCAAAAAGGATTTGAATATTTGTCCCTAAAAATCAAAAAGTTGTCTGACCTAAAAAAATGTTGCAGCATTGTAAAAGTCATCTCAAAAATAATTATGCCCATATGTGCTTCCCCTACAAATCCCCTAAGGTTTATATTGACAGAAAAGCAAGGAAACCAGGAAATATTATATATATTATTACCTATAGAAAATTTAATGCAAAAACTGAGAAATTGTTGAGAGACACTCAGTTACCAAAATGGTTGGTGATCAATTTAGTAGTTAATAACCACTTATTAACAATGTTGCAGCCTGATTTGGGTCTGTGTATTCATGCTGATGAATCCGCTGCTGCCATCTTTTTCCCCAACCAAAATCCAGGTTCATCAAACTAGATGGCTGTGAGTATTCACCAGAGATTATCCTGCCAGCTTCCTGATTTAATCCCTGTTTAATGTTCAAGTTAATTTATGAGAAAAAGAACAAGGAGAAGCTTCAGATAATTCACAGCAGATGAGTGGACGAGTGTTGTGGCTTGCAACATGGATTCTCCTGCTGCTGTGGATACATCTGACCTATAGACTGTCTTCTGCTGTGTTTGTCATATGTGAAGGACTCTTTCAATTCGTTTTAACCTGTTATTAAAAGTATTTATTTACAGAGCTGCAAAGCTCCACATACACTCACTTGCCCTCAGTACTGTAATATGTCACCAACATGTCGATGATCAGTGTGATTGGAATTGCATTAAGTAACTTTTCATTAAGTAACTCATGAGTAACCTTCACTGTGGTACAGTAAATAGTTATTCTACTAGAGGACAAAGCATTTTCCCTTATCTTCTTCTTCTTCTTCTTCTGGCTTCTCCCTTTAGGGGTTACCACAGTGGAATTGTCCTTTCGCCTTATCTCTTTTGTCTTCTTCGGTTACACCGACAACTTCTGATACAAGCATTTTCCCTTATATATATAATTTTCATTATATAGCCAGGAACTGAATGTCCCCTTAAGTCTTCTCTCAGCTTTTATTGGTAATTCATGAAGCAAGACTTTATTGTAAAGATGTGAACTATGGTGTGCAAAAATCTATCAGCCTCATCTCTATCATATGTTCCTAATGACTATTTAAGTCATTAAGCCCAGGCTGAAGATCCACCTGCTTACTGCAAACTATTTTCCAGTTGAAATCACTTAGTTTGGCTGTAATGGGCTCCTCCTCATTTTATGATCTCTTATATTCTTCAGCACGTTGGCCTTTTCACACACAATTACCTCCTCAGCTCCATACCTGGATCATTAGCAGGACATTCAGGCTTACCTTTTCCTTAAAACAGAGGTTTCAAGAACAAAAATCAAAAAATTCCACTATACTAAACTGGTGTAGATATGGAAAGAATCACAAAGAGATGAATTCAAATTTAATATCATTTCATCAAGTTAATGTAATTGCATTTATTTGATTATTCGAAAATATTTATTTATATCACCTGGGTGCAAGAAGCATCAAATAAAACATAATCCTACCATTCTCTCTCAACTTGTGACATCATAATACAAACTGACCCATTTTAATACAAATCAGGATTCTTTAATCCTGGACAAATCCTGATAAGTTTTTAAATGAACTCTAGTGTTACCTAATTATTTATTTGTTTAGTATCTATATTTATTGATATTTAATTCATTTTCCAGTTTTATTAGTTTTTCAGTCAAACATGTCCAATATTTTTGTTTTTATATCCAATATTTATTTCTAATGTGATCAATTTTAGTCTTAATGTCTGTTTAAATTTGACAACTGATTTGCTTTGTTTTAAGAGTCTTCCATTGGGGCATATCTAAGTTGTGGGACCTGTAATCCTAGTTCGGATCACACCTGTTTAAATATGAAGCCATTTTATTTGATTTGAAACCAAATACCAAATGAGTTTTCACCTGCAGCTTTACCGGGAACATTTTAGCAAATGCTATAGTTTAGTGAATGTTCTTTCCTTTGGTGTCTTGTGTTTGCTGTCATACATGATGCTGAAGCGCCCTCATGTGGAAGAAGTTTGCCATGTTCCTTTACCTATTCTGTTCCAGCAAAGGTTGCTTCAGGACAACTAAAAGATGTAAAGGATGAAAGGAACTAAAGATTTATTAATGGCTCAATATGCATACTTAACTCACTATAGGCATAGGTTTCCCTAACCTGCATTACTGCCTTCTCTTACTTGTATCTTATCTCTTAGGGGGAAAAAAAAAACACAGAATATGAATTTACCAACAAGTCTCTTGAGAGAAAGACCTTTATCAGGGAGAAGTATCTATGTGTGTATAACCTCATACTCATTTTCAGTGTCACATTAATAAATGCTATTTTATTTGAAAACATTTCTTAATAAATAACTAAATGAAACATTCAGAGAGCACAATGTGTTGAAATACTCAAAACTCAGAAACTACATCCCCCAGAGATTCATCACAATCTGTTTTTTTAAGTTATGCTGCTAACCGACAGATAAAAACACAACCTCCTGGGCAGACATGATTGTTTAGTGTCTATGAAGATGGCTTGGCTTTTAAAAATTATTAGCTGTCTCTGTCTCCCTCATACACACACACTCATTTACATGTACAGTGTGTTAATGAATCTGACCACCTGCTTCGTTCCTCTTACTGTGTAATAAAAGGCCTAATTAATGTATTTAACCTTCAGCTATCAGGCAGGCGTCTCTACAAAACACAAATCCAACCCGACTCCTGCTCACTGTTTTTTTGTACTCTGCTGCTTCATTTAATTTCACTTGAGGGCTTCATATGTTAATCATAGAGACATTAGAGAAAACCGCTGCCTGCTTAAGTTATTTGTATTGGTTTCGGGGAAAGAGACGATAAGTCTTATAGATCCATGGTAAACCCTAATGCTGCTGCAGGGCTGTGTCTGATTGAGTTTTAGTAATGACAATACAAACACATACCAGCACAATCATTGCATTTGAGACATACTGTCTATAAAGCATATGCCACCTGTGTAGTATAACCTTTAAAAATGTTTGTGTTAAATATATTTATGTTAATGTTTTTATCCACACATATCAATGGACCATGAGGTTATTTTAATATGAAAGTGATTTTGTATATGATTAGTACATTGATATACTTACTTCAGTGGGTGACATGTTTATACTATATTGTTGACAATGTAGAAAGGATTACAAATACCAACAGCAAACATTTCAAAAGAAAAACTACAAGTTTAGAGTTCAAATCTAAGCAAATGAAATCATTTAACAATTTCATAAATCAACAGTTTAATTTAATTTGGTATAAAATATTTCTTTTAGACATTTTCTGTCTGGGAGTTTATACCTTCCTGAGGAGAGCAGTGGATGAGACAAATCACGTGTTATGTCATTATCATGTATATTCTGTTTACATCCTTGTGTTCCCATGTGGCCAGAAATGAATATAATTTTAAGGGTGCTTTGTCAGTTGTTATTTACCATCAGTGTCGAAACCAGTGAACTTTCTGTAAAGTGCAGCTGTGTTCAAAGTCCTTGAGTCTCTGCCTCTTGCACAGGCCTCAGGATGACCTCTCTCCGGTAGGAGAAGTGGGTGAGTTTGACTCGGTGAAGCAGACTCTCTCTGCTCTGCAGCAGGAAGTAAAGGGACATGGTGAACTTAGCAAGCACCAGTGTGCAGATGATCTCCACCAGCAGCAGTGCAGTATAGATCATCATCTGACTCTTGCACTGCTGATCTTTGTTTCTGTGCTGATTTGTATAAGGAGACACCTGAGGAAGCAGTTCCATTGGACACCTGAAGATCACTGGAGTGGTAGGTAGAGGAGGCTTTGTTGTGGTTGTGGATGCAGCTGTTGTCATAGTAGTAGGAGATATAGTAGTAGTTGTTGAAGTGGTTGTCAGTAAAGTTGTTAAAATGGTTGTAGGTGCGGTTGTTGTTATAGTGATAGTGGTTGTTGGTGCAGTTGTTGTTATAGTGGTTGTAGGTGCGGTTGGTGTTATAGTGGTTGTAGGTGCGGTTGTTGTTATAGTGGTTGTTGGTGCAGTTGTTGTTATAGTGGTTGTAGGTGCGGTTGTTGTTATAGTGGTTGTTGGTGCAGTTGTTGTTATAGTGGTTGTAGGTGCAATTGTTATAGTGGTTGTAGGTGCAGTTGTTGTTATAGTGGTTGTTGGTGCGGTTGTTGTTATAGTGGTTGTAGGTGCGGTTGTTGTTATAGTGGTTGTAGGTGCAATTGTTATAGTGGTTGTAGGTGCAGTTGTTGTTATAGTGGTTGTAGGTGCAATTGTTATAGTGGTTGTAGGTGCAGTTGTTGTTATAGTGGTTGTAGGTGCGATTGTTGTTATAGTGGTTGTAGGTGCAATTGTTATAGTGGTTGTAGGTGCAATTGTTATAGTGGTTGTTGGTGCGGTTGTTGTCATAGTGGTTGTTGGTGCGGTTGTTGTTATAGTGGTTGTAGGTGCAGTTGTTGTTAAAATGGTTGTTGCTCTTGTTGTGGTAGTAATTAGTGGGGTGGTGGAGACGATTGTAGTTGGTATTGTAGTGGGAAGTGTAGTTGTAGATGATGTTGTTGTAAAGATGGTAGTGGTTGGTGCTGTAGTTGGCAGAGTGGTGGTTGATGTTGTAGGATGAGCTGTAGTTGTAGTAAGTGTTGTGGTTGTCAATAGTGTAGTCGGGAGTGTTGTGGATGTGGTTGTAGGAATTATTGTTGTTATGGTGGTAGAAGGTAGGAGAGTAGTCGTGGACGGAGGGGCGGGGCAAATAAATTGATCTTCTGTTAAGGATTTGATTTCCTGGCCTTTTAAGCTTTCTGGATGCTCACAGACCACAGGAGAAACCATCTTGTCAGAGTTAGCTATTAGCCAGAGGTGAAAAGAAACCAAATTACAGTCACAGTGCCATGGATTGTAACTGAGGTCAAGTTTTTTCAGTTTTGTCAAGGGCTCAAAAATATCCTTGGGCAGCGTCTGGAGCTCGTTGTGAGCCAGTTTTAGTGTGATGAGGGACTCTAGCTTTTCAAACACATCTGCATCCAGTGATGTTATCTTGTTGTTCTGTAGATTGAGCTCTATGAGCGCCTCAGGGCCTTTAAAGTTCTCAGCAGACAAGGTGACAAAGTGGTTTTTAGACAGGTCTAGCTTTCGGACCTTCTTCAGTGGAGTGAATAGTCCTTTAGGAAGAGACATGAGATTGTTTTGACTAAGACTTAAGTCTGTCAGTGCAGGCATTTCTCCAAAAAGCACTGGAGGTAGGTTTCTCAGTTTATTCTTCTGTAGGGTCAGACTTTTGAGCACAGGGAAACCAACAAAAAGTCCTTGAGGTAAACTAGTCAGGAAGTTGTTGTCTAATGTGAGCTTAGTTAGTTTTCCCTTGTGTGGAAATAAATTTGGTGGCAATTCTGCTATTTTGTTGTTCCTCAAGGAAATTTCCTTCAAGTTTGGTAATGTCTGAAACATATCCTCAGGAATGGTGGTCAGGCGATTCTCATAAAGCCGCAGTGTTTGCAATTTGATGAGGTTTGAAAACAAGTTGGTAGATACAGCTGAGATATTGTTTTTAGCTAAATGAAGTAACACAAGATTCTCAAGACCATCAAATGTCCCATCCTCAATCGATTCAATCTCATTCCCATGTAACTCAAGCAGTTTTAGATTTTTAACGCCATCAAACAAGCCTTTTTCCAGGCTTTGGAGCTTGTTAAACTTCAGTATAATCTTCTCCAGGTTGCTGAGGTTTGTAAAAACTCCCTCTGGGATAAATGTCAGCGGAGTGGTGGAGATCTCAATCTGCTTGAGGGATACCAAACCTTCAAAAGCTCCTGGCTCAATAGATGATGTGCTGGTGTTCATGAACTCCACCTTTTCAAGCTGCGGGTGGTTCACAAAAGCTGCTTTGGGGATTTTTTTAATCTGGCTACTCACAAAGAAAACCTCTGTCACACCTGCTTTAAACTCCCGAGGAATTTCAGTCGTAGTTGAACTAAAAACTTCCTGGTTCTCTTTAAGGCAGTCTGTCTCCTTGTCACATTGACTTAATGAAGACTCAAACAGTAAAGAAAACAGAAAAAAAAGGATGATTTCTCCGCTTGACATTATCATTCTCTATGAAAAGACAAAAACAATTTGTAGGAAAAACGTTATTTTTACAGTTCAGTAAAAAAAAAAAAGATTTTGCTCAAACCAAGCTTTTGCAGTCAAGCGGCAAAGAAACTGACATACCTGATTATTTCCAGTATGAAGCAGTAGGTAGTTAGTCACGACACATAAACAAACAAAGTCTGTGATGACGGTGGGCAGCAGGTCTTGAGTTTGGTACATCCCACCCAAGGCGTGGTGTAACGCACATCTGCAGGTTGTGATAAGGTTTTTTCATGTTTAGGTTTAACTGCACAGCTCTGCAGCGTGACTTTTTTCTCAGTAGCTGAAATTCCATACCCACAATCTGAATATACTAGAAGGTTTTTTTTTTAAAAAAAATAATGTGTTCTTTTTAATGTTGATTTTAAATTTAATAAATAATGTTATCAACTTGAACAGTTGTATATAAAAGAGACAGCTAATATTTATTGCATACTTTTTGCAAGAGGTGGAAGTAACAAATTACTTTTACTCATGTTACTCTTACTGAGTAGTTTTTCTTACTTATGTTTTATTTAAACTCTTGTACTTTGCTATATTTGACATCACATTTAGCTAAAACAAATGTAAATGCCTCCTTGGTGTTGGTGAAGAAAAGAAAGATGGTTTAAAGAATTTCCAATTTAAACCAACTTGAATTATTGAAAATGTTGTAATGTGTGTTGGTATGTTTTATTTCATTATGTCATTTGTGAAGATGTTCCTTTATTTAAAGACACCTAGTTTAATTATCTGCCTTTATCCTTTTTTTGCATTACTCGTCAGATATCTCCCCTACCACTGTTGAAAATGTATCTATTACTGAGAAAGTTCCAAATTAGGCTTTTTTTTTTACTTGAGCAAATATTTAGACCAGTAATTTTGCTTCCAAATTATGAAAACCAAAACCAGAAACAAAGTAAAACTTTAAATATCAGTCAACATGCTCCAGTTGGTTAATACTGTTTTGTTTCTAACTTCCCTTCGAGAACATTGTAATTCTCAGTTGGACAACATTTCTCATTAATTTGTTTTGTCTGTTCTCGTTAATTGCAGGAGGCACTGGAATCATTGGATTTATGCCAAATACTTTGCAACAGCTTTTGTACTCTCTTCCAGTAGATTGCAGATCTTTATATAGACTTTATATAGATTTTATTAATCAAAGAAAAGTTTTTACCCATGCAAAATATGCACTGTTATTGCATAACTTAAAGTCAGAGATTTGTGATCGAGCACTTACTTTGACTTCTGGGAGATTTAAAAATGTAAAATGTAAACCAAGCACTGAAACTGGTAATAATTTGATTTTAACCCTATTTTAATTCAATTACTTTTTTCAAGTTTATGGCTTGAATAAGTAAAAATTACACACATCTGCAGAAAAAAAAAACTGTTGTTGATTGGTATAAGGTGTTTAAACAGGATCAGCAAAATGATATGTGAAATATTTTTCCACAGTATCTGCTATTATTACAAATTATATCATTATTTATAATTATATATTATTACAAACTATATCACACATAACATGTAAATAAAGTTTATTGTCAGATCCTGAGTAATAAGTCAACTATTTGCTCATTATTCTAATGAATAGCCTCTTTGAATAAATTATTATTAAAGTACTGTATATGATTGCTCCCACTTAAAGCTGTGGATTTATTCAGTGTTTGGTAACATGTTACATAGAATTTTTACAGTGGACTAAACATTACATTCTAGTTGTTTTGCAAAAATGTTAAAAAGGTCCCAGACTGTATTATTGTTATAATACAAAAATGCAACAAGTCATTGTCAAACAGCAATAATGAATGAAAGGAACAAATACCAAGGTCAGTCCTTTTTTTTACTATAAAGTTATCTACTGCAGTGCAATTGAGTGTTTACATCCAATACAAGGTCCCAGCTCTCCACAAAACAGTGAGTGTTTTTACAGATAGTGTATAAGATGTATTTTTTCTTAATACAGCACACACTAATGACTGGTTAAAAAGCAGAATGCTAAAGAATCTAAAAAACAAATCTGTTTCATTTGTTGTTCAATGTGATGAGAAACGATGCTTGTTTTTACACCTATGTTCCTTGCTTTCCAAGAAAACCCATAGTCATTAGTGAGTAATTTAATTGGCTTCAAAGGTTTGGTGGTTTAGTCTACAGCACAGCATTCCTATTCCTGTCGCCTATATTTCCCCTCCCTCTCCTTTTCCTCGTCCAGCACAGACAGATGATGATAACCATGCTGATGATGACTGTGGCCACCACCGCAATGCTAATGATGATAATCAGTGTCGGGTTTGAAACTGTTTCCTGTTCCCCTTGTCCACTGCTGGTGACCTCTTCATGCTCTGAGGTGGGTGTGGGTAGGTGCTTCACAGGCTCTTTGGTAGAGCTGAGAAGCATCAGGTCCTCATTTTTCAGCAGTGAAATCACCTCACCAGTCAGATTAAAAGGTGATTTACACACCACAAGGGTTTGGTTGACCTTAGACGGGTGCTGGTTCATCCAGTCCCTCAGAGGCAGTATATCCTTGTCACACCTCCAGGGATTCTGCTGTAAGAGCACTTCCTTTGTTATGATGAGTTCATCTAAACTTTCCTGTGGCAGGTTGCGTAAGGAATTGTTTCGCAGGTCTATCTGTCCAAGGTGGCTTAGGCCCTGCAGAAAACCCTTGGGTAGTGAGCTAATGAAGTTGTGCTCCAGAGAAATGTTGACCAGGCTGGGTAGACCTTTGAAAGTTCCAGCTTGCAGAGTTGTCAGTAGGTTGGTGTGAAGCGATACCTCTCCCAGCTGCCCCAATCCCCCGAAGGCCTCTGTGGAAACATGGCTGATCTGGTTGCGACTGAGCACCAGCAGACGCAACTGAGTCAGATTTCTGAATGTGTCCTCCTCAACACGGCTGAGCTTGTTGTCATACAGCCACAGCTCCTGCAAGGGCATGGGACCAAACACCCCTGGACTCAGACTTTCCAGGTGGTTTTCATACAGTGAGATCTGTAAAAGTTGGGGAAGGTTTAAGAAGATCCCTTGGGGAAGAGATGTAAGCCTGTTGTTAGAGATAAACAGCTTCTTGAGCTGTGGTGTCTTAGAGAACAAGTCATGGTCAAGGTGAGTGATTTGATTGTCATTTAGGGATAGTTCAACAAGGTTTCTGAGGTCATCCAGACTACCACTGGGGACTTCCCGCAATGAGTTTTTACTAAGCCGCAAGAGCTGGAGGTTAGAAAGACCCTTGAATGTCTCTCTAGACAGATGACTGATATTGTTTCCAGAAAGCAAAAGAGAGATTAGCTCAGTAAGAGGGTGAAAACTTTCCTCAGGTACAGAAATTAAATTATTCTTACTAAGGTCAAGAAATTTCAGATGTGTCAGTGAGGAAAACCAGGTAGGTCGAAGTACCGTGAGTTTGTTGCTCTTCAGAATCAAATTCTCAAGCTTCTTTTGATTTTTGAACAAGGACTCAGGGAGATCCGGCAATAATGTGTCAATTAAACCTAATGAAACTATATTCAGAGCTGAATCAAATGTGCCAGGGTGCACTTCCCGTAACTCTGTGTCCTTAATTAGAATGGTGGTAAGGGAATTAGATAAATCACTCAGGTCCTCTGGTTTCAGAAGGTGGACACTAGAATTGAAGATGGTGATGGCAGTGGTAGATGAGGGCAAAGCCTTGGGGAAGTTCAAGAACCCACTGCAGAGTAACTTGGTTCCAGGACATTGGCATCCATCCGGACATGCCCACACAGCAACATTTAGTGAAGAAAGAAGTAGGAACACATGAAGGGTCAGTGGCAGGTCCATTTTTCTGCTAAAAAGAAAAAGAGAGTGATGAGGGTGGTTAAAACGTCTTTAAGATTATTTTGGTCTGAGTCTAACTAATTTCCTTGAAGTTTTTTTGTATTCAGATGGGCACATAACCATCAGTGTCAGTTGTCAAATTGGCCACTGGTTTACTCTCTCAACATTTAAATAGCTTTGATGCCTTGGGGGAGGTTTTGTCAAATTTAACACAATTGTTCAAGTAACACTGTGAGTACCTTTGGGTTGGGATGGTACACATTTCCTAAAAGAAACCCACTGATTCAAATGGTGAATATGTGCTTGAAATAAGTTTGAATTTGATATGTGAACTTTGCATAATAAAGTGCAAGTCTTTGTCTTTTGCATGTCACTAACTTTAAACTGAGTTCCCTTTTAAATTTTAAATTGTTTGTGAAGAAAACTAAACACAAAATAGGACAATAGTGGACACATTAGCATTTGTTATGTTTTGACTTGCGTGCTTCTGTGAGATTTGGTTTACAAAGGCTGTTTATTCCTGGGGTCTGGTTTTCTTCTCCTTTTGAGAACAGCCAAAAGGAGAATTTCTGCATTTTAAAACATTACCATAATAAGACAGTTAAACTGAAGGCAAGTCTAACTAGTACCAGTGCCTCCATGTTGCAGCCTCAGCATTCTTGTTCCACCTGAAAATGAGAGGTTAACATAAATTGATCCAGATTCCATGATTTTCATGGAGAATTGCCCATCAGTAGTACCAGCCAAATCCATTTAACATTCTGCAAGCATGAGATGTTTCTCTGTGGCTGAGGCATATTAGGTTGCAGAAAGAGTCTCTACAAGAAAGTAACTTTATAAAAGGAATTTCTTTCTTTCTTTCTTTCTTTCTTTCTTTCTTTCTTTCTTTCTTTCTTTCTTTCTTTCTTTCTCTCACAAATAGAGGGTCACAAAATATCCTGGGTCATTGCAGCTTTTCCTGTTTTTAAAACATTGTGTGCTCATTTGTGTTTTTATTCAAGAGGTGTGGTGTGAAGTCCCAGCTGTGGGAGAGAAGTTAATGCTTTCATTGTTAGTAGAACAATATTTCTCCGACATTTTGCCTTTTTTTTTCTACTCTATGTTTTCTTACTTCTGTATATAAAAAACCTGAAACTTAAGTAATATCATTTCCTCTCTTGTTAACTGTGTTCTCTGTGGGGCAATAACTATTATGGACTATTATGGTCCTTTTTGGTCCTTTTTTAAAAAAATCCTTTCAAGAGTTCACAATTAATTAAAAAATTAATAATAATGTATTTAAATAGACATATGCATCATGTATGTCCTCTCCTTGAGAGAAAATCACATAGAACTGTGAAGCTGGCAGCAGGGTGTGTAAATCATCACATGTATGAATTTAATAATGTTCAAATTTGAAAAGATCCAAACCACGTTTCCTCTCTGGTACATATTGTAATGTCATAGTTCCACCAAAACCACTGTCTAGTCTTTAATGGGACATTGTGGAATGGTCTGCAGTACACTGTGATGGCTAAAGCATTTCCTGTTTCACCATTAATTGCTTAGATTCCTCCACCCTGTGTGTACAAACTGAAGGACCACAATTTTGTCATGAAAAGACTGGACTAGCAAAGAGGGGAACAAAAACCGAGCTGTGCTGCTGATGCCACTGAGAATTTAATTACTTTATACATTAAATATGTTTTAAGTCATAAAAAATAACCCAATTTTTCCAACAGACAGCTTAACTCATTTAGTGTACTTCATTTCATCCATATTAGGAGTCACACGAATGCACACATTTCTTGGCAAAATCAACAACTTGAAGAACTTGACAACTGTGACACAGATTATGGTCACTGTCTTTTTAGTAACAAGTTTCCTCACTAAAATCTGTCCTTTCAAGTATGTAAAAGAAAGCACCAAACAGCCCTCTCTCAACCAGGACAAAATGTCATTTATGGGACTCACCTCCAGCAGTGGTCGACGATTCTGTGACAAGTAGCTTGGTGTGGTTATCTTTTATATAGTTCTCCTCCTTCTTCTTCCTCGGCTTCATAAATCCTCTGATCAAACTTCCCAGCACTTTCCAAACTTTCACGCCATCACATTTTTTCTGCTCTTTGTCATTACTTGTTTCCCCTCATGAGTCTGTTTTTTTTCCCTGAGCACATGAAATCTGCAGGTTCTTTCTGTGAACCCTTAGCAGCACTGGTGAACCCTCCCCACACTCTCTCCTACACAAGCACACCCATACACTTTCTGGGGATCAGGCAAAGAGGAAGCCCCACCCTCTAGAAGTGGTTTTATGTTAGTGCATGAGGGTGCATAATCTGTATGAGTCTACCCATTTGTTTTTCCTCATGTGATGGCTTTATTTTTAAAAAGTTTTTTCCATCCTCCAGGAAAACAAGTTATTACTGCATGTGACAGGGAGGGTGAGGATTTGGTTTATTTAAAGACGAAAGAACTGGATTCACATATGTGTCCCTTGCTGTTTATTTGCTGCTCAGATATTTATTTTTTAACCTTGGTATGCTTGTAAAGCCATGGGTTTGGCTCTTGGCAAATTTAAAAGTGTTCACAGATCCACTATAAGAGGATTACAGGTTTGAATATGATCCAAAAAACAACCATACACTCAGCACATTGGTATCCAGGCTCTCTCTCTCTCAGTATCACCAATGCAACTAAGTATTGTCTGTACGACAGAAAATATGTTTAACTGAGCGTTTCATTTTTTCTGAACATGGTCTTGTAAATACAGGATGATTTGGCCATGGCACTAACACGTGGAATATATCAGCAAAAGAGTTCTGTTGCTTTATGCATTCCTGTGTGGCTGTAAGTGAAACCATCTGTCTGACAAATGCCTTCTTTACCACAGACAACAGATGTTGAGGGTGGGGTAAAGAATTAGCCAGTCAGTTAATGCATTTTTTTTTCTAAAAGTTGCTGTCATGATAGAGAAACACAAGTGATTTCATCATTGACTAAACTGACCAGAGCCACCACACATTCAATCAGTTTAATCAACAAAATCTGAGATCAAGATGGCTGTGAAAAATGTATCCATATCACAAAATATCCACATTATAGTTTATAAACCTTGATTCTTATTTTTACCACAGGTATGTGTCTAACCTGTCATGTTGAGAGTTGTTCATTTATTTGTCATTTTGTTCCGATAGGTTTGTTCTCTGCTCCTGTCATGAACAAATGTTCCGTCCCATAAAGGACACCTGTCTCAGTTAAAATGCTGCTGCTTCCTTTTATTTTAAATTTTCAAGGAAAAATTACATTCTACTCTTTAGTTTTTTTTCCTCATATTGTAATATACATCCATACATCCTGCACGATCACTACAGCATAGCAGTCATGCACAGCCCACGCTCATGTTCTGGTCACATGACAGCAGGGGGTTTGCAGCATTGTTGCCTGTTTGGTGAAGCATTTACCTCACATTAGCGTTTAAAGCTCATACAGATCTGAAAACCAGATTGTATTTTTTACAGGTATTCAATCCGCTGATTTTGAGCGGAATTTTGAGCTGCTACTCACATGCCAATACTGAGTATCAGATTAGTATCACTAGTAGTTTGTGAAGGGAGAGGTAGCAAGCACAGTGCACAGAAAAGAGAAAAGAAAAAAATGCACTTAATCACAATCTATAAAGTATTCAAAGTTTAATGTGACAGTATAGGATTAAAACAAACAAGTGATGATTCCTGGCTGCTAACAGGTGCAAATATAAAATATGTGACCTTGGATACTGTAGGGACATTGACTTAGCTCATATTGACTACTACCAATAAACTTTGAAAGTACATTCCTTAATTTGTGGAGCTTTTTATTGAATTAGAGTGTTGCAACAAAACAATTTACACATGCAGATGCACAAATGAATGAATTGAATGAAGTGAATGACTGGCTTAGCTAAAAGCCTGTTACAGTAACAGCTATTGCTTTAAAACCATAGAGTGCAAAGACCAAAGAGAGGCAGAATAACACATGCAACAAAATTCACAAAAAGTTATGCACTGCAGCTTTAAGATGGGGATATTCTGAAGGAAATTAATGTAACTTCCCAAAACTGATCTATTGTGTGTTTGTGTGTGTGTAAGAGAGATAAAGAGGGACAGAGTGTATGTGTGTCACCGTGACCCCACTGTTGTGTGAACTCAGCGTGCTGGAAAATCCCAATCACTTGTTGTCATAGCAATGAACTTGGCCTCTGCTCACCAACCCATCCTCAATTGTTGCTGTTTGTTGAAAACCTTAATCTCATGGAATTCATGGCATCTATAATCAGTCTGTGAAAGTTCAAAAGCCTTAAAAGCCTTTTTGACCATCAGCTTAGCACTTTCTGTTCTTTGGCTGCCAAAATAAAAAATAAAAAAAGCAGTTCTTGTCAATATTTTATTGACATGGCAAGTGGTAACATTGTAACTGTAGTTGTATGGGTTAAAGTGATAATCTTCTCTATAGGCCATGTGAGGACAAATTAAGGATAAAATTACAGAGCCACGTTTATGCCATGAGTGTTCTTGGGTAATAAGCAGTTGTAATTGTAAGCACATTGTTGTGGGTTTGTTTTACACTGGAGGCTTGTAAAATTTCATAAGAGAAAGAATCATTTAACCTCTGACCTTGTGAAATCTGAGAGATGAATGTCTTTTGAAGGCTATTATAGTGTTGGTAGGATCTTCCCAGAATATAGGATATGATTCACTGAGGGAAATCACATGCTTTTATTTTAGGGGAAACCACATTTCTGTCATTCCCATTAAAGGAAGAAATCCAGATAAGAATCCAAAATAAGATGGAAGAATGTAAGCAGAAGCGCTTATCTCCAAATAAGGCTGGTGCCCTGGTTCAAGCTTTTTCAAATAAGCTTCATGCTTAAATACTGCATTAGGAAAACCCATTAAGTGATGGACTAGGCTATGTAGGAGAAAACTTTTTTTTTTCAGTGCTTTGGATTTGAATAGAAAAATGAAAAACAACAACTATAATTAAACTAAGAAGAAAACTTAATTGCATAACATGACACTGACTCTAGTAAAACATTCTAACCTCGAAAGAAAGAAAGAAAGAAAGAAAGAAAGAAAGAAAGAAAGAAAGAAAGAAAGAAAGAAAGAAAGAAAGTCATTGACTCTTGGTTCAAGCTTTTTCAAATAAGCTTCATGCTTAAATACTGCATTAGGAAAACCCATTAAGTGATGGACTAGGCTATGTAGGAGAAAACATTTTTTTTTCAGTGCTTTGGATTTGAATAGAAAAATGAAAAACAACAACTATAATTAAACTAAGAAGAAAACTTAATTGCATAACATGACACTGACTCTAGTAAAACATTCTAACCTCGAAAGAAAGAAAGAAAGATAGAAAGAAAGAAAGAAAGAAAGAAAGAAAGAAAGAAAGAAAGAAAGAAAGAAAGAAAGTCATTGTCTCTTCAGTTTGATTCTTTAGCCACTAGAGGGAACCATACCACCTGTGCTGTACAGTATGTTAGTGTCAGCTGTGTCAAACTCAACTGTAGAGGGGGCCAAAATGAGAAACTGTGTCCACACTGAGTTCCAGACAAGGTCAAATGATATAAAATTCAGAACAAACCATATGGATAAAATAAAGAAAGAAATCAGAAATTAATATAAGAAATCAGAAATTAATATAATATAATATAATATAATATAATATAATATAATATAATATAATATAATATAATATAATATAATATAATATAATATAATGTGTCAAGTGTATAAATATAGATCTAGCAATTCTAAAGCAGTAATTGGTGAAACAACTAAATCAGCTTTCAGAAAAAGAATGGAAAATATTCCTCTTTTATGACCTTCAGCTTGCAGAAAAGGACAGTTTCTCATGCATTTGGTCTTATAACATGTTTAGTTACCCTTTATTGTGTGCAAGCTCATGCCTCAGCTTATCCATAATTTTGTTGAGGCAATACATTGCATACATGGAAGCAAGAATGAGGAACAAGCCTGTGGTCAGCAGAAGCACATGACAAAACATGAGAAACCCAGCCCAGGCTGTATCTGAGGGCAGAAACCACAAATACACCCAACCCCTGTGAATGTTGTGGTGAACAAAGTCTGGCCCCTGCCCCATCACCAGTATGTCAGAGAAGACATATGACATGTTATAAGTCAAGTGAGACTCAGTAACAAAGAGAATGTCTTCATCGGGCAGACCACTGGTTTCAGTGTAGAGGGGTGTTGAGAGCATCACGGCATCTGAGGCGGTTGTTTTTGCAGGTTTGAGGGTTGCAGGGATGGTGACTTGTTGAGTAGCTATGGCATTTGACGTTGTTTTGGGGGGTGTGGTTGATGACGGTGATCTTTGACTATTGGGTGAAATGGTGTGAAATGACTGTGTTGGCTCAGGCAAAACACTGTGTGAAGTTGTATAGCTTCTGTCTCTCAAAGCATCACAAAAGCCGAACTCCTCATCGCGCAGAGAGCCAAGTGTACGGAGCATCTGGTAGTCTGGACTATGACACATTACATCCACTTCGTCAGTGACCACATGTTTATTGTGTCTTATCCATCTTGCAAGAGCTCTGATACTGCAAGTACAATCCCAGGGGTTGCCGCTCAGAGTAAGAGCTCTCAAAACTCCATTTGACAAAAAAATATCTCCTGGAAGAGTTATGAGAAAGTTGTTCTTCAAATCAATGACTGAAAGCCGTCCAAGACCCCAAAATATGTTTTCTGGTAGATCTCGCAACATATTGTCATTCAGTAAAAGTATGCTGAGAGAGGTTAGTCTAGAGAACAGCTGAGGATGTAGGTTACCGAGGTTGTTGCATTTAAGTGAGAGCTTCTGAAGGTGGGGAAGACAACAAAAAAGGTCTGAAGGTAAATCCCTCAGTTTGTTATTTAAATGTAAGTTAAGCGTCAGCAGACCAGACATGTTAGTGAATAAATTTTCTGGAACCGTAGTGAGATTAGTATTATACAGATAAAATTCTCTCATCTCAGGCATGTGACCCATCAGCTGTTTTGGTAGAGATAACAATGGGTTGTTATAAATGGTAAGCTTGCTCAGCTTGGGCATGTTATAAAAGCTTTTTTCTGGGATATTCTGAAGTCGATTGGAGGACAAAGTGAGAGTCCTAAGGTTCTGCAAAGACCAGAACACCTGTTGTGAAAGACTTGCAATCTGGTTGTGGTGGATTTTTAGCTCCTTAAGGTGGATGAGGTCACCAAACAGCTCAGCTTGTAGCACCTCAAGCATGTTGTTATAGATATAAAGGTAGCGAAGATTTGTCAAGAATTTAAAGATTGTCGGTGGAAGCCTTTTTATGGCGTTCCTGCCAAGGTTTAGAAAGGTAAGGTTGTTCAGTCTGTGGAAAACATCTGCAGCAAGGTCAGTCAGTTTGTTGCGGCTCAAGTCAAGATTCTGCAACTCAACAAGTTTGTTTATTGATTCGGGAGCAATGGTCTCCAACTGGTTTCCATCTAAATGCAGCTGTTCCAGAGTGGTCATTGGACTGAATACTTGAGGAGGAAGAGTGGAGAGATTGTTGGACGACAGCTTGACAGACTTGAGCTGCGGAGCGAAGTGGAAGGCCTTGGGATGGATAGTGTGTAGATGGCTGTGAGTCAAGCTGAAGCGCAGCAAGAGGTCCTGTTCTGCAAGGCTGCGCTCATTTATGACATGCATGCTGGTGTCGTTGAGTTGCAGCCGGAATGTGTGGACAGGCAGCGGTGGTATGTCTGTGATGGTGTGGCCAACACACTTGACGGCACCTTCAGAGTTACACATGCAGCTCCTGGGACAGACCATGTTGTAGGTGAGGTGTGGCAGGGCGAAGAAGAGGAGTATTACCCCCAGGGGCCCTGTATAGTCAGAATAAAAAATGCATTTAGATGTATACTGTATGTTCCAATGTGACATTACATTATGACATGACACACTGTAATCACAGTGAATTGTTAACAGTCTTCCACTGTGTATACAAAAGAACTAAAATGAAAGTTTTTGGAATTCCGTATTTCACATGCTTTTTCAAAAGGTACAAAACACAAAAATGTACATGTTATTCTCCCAACAATTTAAGATAAAGGTTATGAGAATTTTGAAATTTTCATTATTCATTTTTTAACCAACCTCTAAAGAAAGAATCCATCGCTGTCCGGATCATACTGTGATGATGATGTTGATGCATTGTGCTTGTCTTGAAGCTGAAGCTGTTTGCCAAGTCACACTTCCTCCTTCTTTGCCAAAATGTTGGACCACTGTCATTCCCACACTCACATCAAAACTATATGACAAGAGTGTGTGAATGTGCACCATCATGTGCAATACTGAGACACTGAAACTGGTTTAGCCAAATGGAATTCAGCCATCATTCATTGAATCGTTTACACCTGTACTTTTTCCTACTGTGACATGTCGGAGCATGAGCCGTGACATTGCTTTTGATTTGACTTGTGTGTTTGGGAAAACATCTTTTCTTGTCTTCGGGAGAGTTCGGGAACTGTGAAGAGACTGCTGATGCTGCTTATTCATTTCCTGAAGACTTATCTCGACAGGATATGTCACTCTACTCTGTCAGTACTCTGTGTGTTTGTGGACTGAACTAAAGCAGATAACACTCATCTCTGTGCCATGTCACTCAGCATGTTTTCTTTCTGGTGCCTGTAATGTGAGATATAATTTTTCTGCAATGAGTCGACTTTGTGTGTGCAGAACAGAAGCAGAAAACAATTGCATTCATCATCCAGGTGGTGATGATATCCTGCTCACAGTCCCTCCCAAATCTCAGCAGTTTTACAACAGGGTCCCATGGTGAGTTTTCCAAAATTACATATTAATGGTAAGTACAGTATTTGTTTTTGTTCATCCGAGATCTGATCATGATGGAAGAAAGAGATGTGTTGGTGTAAATTTCTGAAAAGTGTGTAGTAAAACAAGTTAAATATGGTGAATTGTATTTTAAATATGGTATAATCAATTTCTTTTCTCAATCATTTTTTATTATTTCAGTTTTTCCTTTTAAATACAATTACTCAAACATTCACTTGTATTCACACCAATTAACACCCATAATGTAATAATGCTTGCATGATGTGTGTGTTGTGTACATGTGACATGTTGATGCATGCGCAGCAAAAACACCCAATGATGTGCTGAGGATGTCACCCCTCTTCTTTGACGCTGCAGTTTACATTTAGTCACATTCGGACAGTTTCACATTTGGCCAACGCTTTTATCAAAAGCAGCTATTAAGTCTGTGAGAGTTGGTTTCCCAGATCCCCCTCTGTTCATTCTGCTCTGTATGATTCAGATCTTTTCACAGCAGTTTGCCAGTAACTCACACTACTGTGACCCTGTGACTCAGCTTTGTCACACTAGATCCAATCTAACAGCACAGTAAATCACTTGTCCCTGCAGATGAGCACTACATGCCTAATTCCTTAGCTCAGGTATTAATTTTACTGCTTAAAACATTTAGCAGACAAACTTAATAAAGAATAAATTAGATATTAAAGTTAAAGTTATTTATGTTACAGTATAGCACCAGTGGCCTCCTTTTTTTTTTTTTTAACAGAGAAAATGGTTCCACAGAATAAAAAAAAAACAAACGCAAAAGTGAGTCTTCTTGTTTATTTTGTAAAATGGATGGCAGTGCATTTTTTTATAAGCTGTGACATATGACTTGTATTGACGATTACAGAAAAGGTAGTGCCCACATTAGCCACAAGAGAGCGACATATACACAAGAAGAAACAGAAATAAAATCCCTGCTGAAATAATAAATGTCTTTGCAGATAAGTTGTCATATCTGCCCCTCAAGTATTTCCAGTGAGGTGATTATTTACAGATGAAAGATTTACAGCCACTGTCCTCAGACGTCTCACGGGAGGACTTCAGTGCAGTGGTAATGAATTTTTTTATTGATGACATTGATTATGGTACAACTCGACGTTGCTGCAATGACTGATGACACTGAATATGATCAAACTTGATATTGCTGGGATAGGTATATATGTGATTATATTACTGATGCTGTGAGTCTTAAGGCTCCTTTGGGCTTTGCAGCAAGATTTCACAGTGGTCCTCTGTCCTTTGCATCCACCTCAAACACAGTATTTCCAGAAGCAAGCTGCAGACAGAGGGAATAAAGACTTGGAATATGGCATCTGACATGTGATGTGTACAATATACAGGTGCTGGTATATTGAAGGAATTTGTAATATTAATATGTATATACAAATATTAATCATCTTGTCTGCCAGATACAAATGCAGATGGTGAATTAAGCTTACGTTCACCCCTCTTCTTAGTTATGGATTTTCCCTCCACCAAATTGGCTGTGATCTCCTGTTCCAGCTCCAAGTCTTCCTTCAACGCTCTCAGCTACAAGCAGACGAAAGCAAAGCATTCATTACACAGTCAGTACACCATCAATGAAATGGCCTTTGTAAACACCAATTAGTCTAAATGGTGTTTAATTCAGATCATGTGAATAAGAGTTGGATTTGTTCACATATCTTGTTGATATAACTTTTATATGCAAACACAAAATATTCACACTGAATTCACACTAAGACACATTTTTTTTCTGACGTTCTTTATTCTTACCCCCTCTAATTCAGCAAATTTATTGGCCACCTCAAGAACTGTGGATTAAAAAGAAAACATGTATCATCATACTGTATTTGTGTTATTTAATTATGTTTTAAGCATTTTACTTTTTAATGTCTCACCAAGAGGATTGTCTGTTTCAACTGGAATTAAGTTTTTGTGTAGTAAGAGCGCAAGAATCTTGCTCTGGGCCTCGGTCTCTTCTTTGGAATTAAAAATGTGGTTTCCTGCACCTATTTAAAACAAATACAAATGCAACAGTGAGCACCATTAATATCATAAAACATGAACAATGAAATTAAATTCCTTTTTAAAAGCAGACATAATTCATCACTTGTTGCATTTAGTTAAATCTGCAGCCAACGACAGTGCGCAGAAATCAATGAAATCTACCACATTTTTATTCTATGAAGACCTATAAAAGACTATGGGTGCATACTTACCGGGGTTAAGCATGCTTCTTCCATCCACATTCAGCACACCCTGCAGTAGAAACAAACCCAGGAGTCCTAAGAAATAATTCACAACTGTAGACCTGTCCATGGCAATCACTCTATATGGTCAGTGTCAAATGTTGCTCTATGAATCCTTCCCTCAACCAAGGCAAGCAGTCCTCTGACTTGGGTCCATTCGGTCAACATATTTATCCTTTCAGAGAATAAGAGGAGGGGCCAGTCAGCCCCTCACATACTAAATCAATAGCTAGTCATTGTGGTTTTCGTCAATAGACCACCTTTTTACAGGGTTCATTGAGCGTCTGAGTGAAATACGGAGATGTGACGTTGTAGGTGAAGCCACTAAACCTCAGTCACACTGACATGGGAAAATCAAACTGACAGCAAGTTATCAATCAGGATGCGGGTTATCAGAGACCAATATCAGATGTTCACTTGCAAAGGCACTTGCAAAATCTTTTTCTTTAACATTAATTACATCTTTATGTAAGTACATGCGTGTGTTGGTCTGGAGAAGGAACGGAAGTAAATTGATTCAGTCCCTAAGTGCATCGTAGCCATAGACACACTACTCAATCATGGCCAGGACTGATTTGGACCTGAGGTAACACCCATCACTGTGGACAAGGCAACCCCCCACCCCCGCTGACCTGGGCCGGTGAGGGTCTTGTAAACGCTTCTGGTTGCCTTTAACTTTCTTCAGCCTTTACTACAGAGCCAAATGACATTTGGTTTCTCGTGTCCCAGAATCTTTCACGTATCATTCACTAGCTGTTGAAAGTACAGCAACTCTAGGGCTTGATAATGATCAGATTTCCCATCATATTTAAAAATACATATATACATATTTAAATGTACATTGTGTAATTCACAAAAGGCATCGTGGGATTTGTTGTCTTATTTGGTTCCTCTGTGCATTTTCGCTTAACAGGGACAACTTCAGCAGTAGAATATGGAGTAAATGGCAATTAGTAGTCATGAACCCTAATAAGTGACAAATACAAACAATAAAATGAAGGGGGGAAAAAGACAACACACTGACAAGCTAATAGTAGTAAGCATTTCTTTCCTCTCTGATGTTAGAAAATGTTCATTACTTTGTATAGATATGTATTTCTTTGGATATAAAGAATGTTAGATTGATATTAGATTAATCAATCTAATATCAAAGTTTGAGCAGTGTGTAAATAGGTCCCACTTCCTAGGATACAGCCACAAGTCATGATCCAATTGATTCAGGGCCAGATCCTTTCTGTTTCTGTCTCAAACACGTTGCTGACCTTATAGTCCAGTAAACATTTTTTTTTAAATGTAATAATGTTATTGTAGTGCTGAATACAGACTGAGTCCGCGGGCATCTACTGATGGGATTATTGTTTGGCACTCAAATAAATCTCAAAATTGATAGCAACTCGAGACACGTGCATGTTGAAGTAATCGACACTAGAGGGAGCAGTTATATTAGCATAATCAGCCGCTGTTAGATCGCACGACTTACGTGTATTTTAGCGCGAATGAGTGAGGAATGAGCTTAACTCACTAAGTGTCACTGGTGAACGCATGTGCTCTTCACTCAAACAAACTGCCCCTATCTGTTTTGAATTCACATATAAAAGCCTCATGGTCCGTGAAACCCCTGCAACACACCGTGTTCCCTTCAGCTTCGTGGCAATTGGCTTCCTCTTCTTGCGGCTGCAGATGTCTACAGTCAATCACTGAACCGAAACGAGGGAGTTAGGTCAAGGTAACGAGATGACACAAACATTACACCGGAAGTGTAATATTTCGGCCTTCAAAATTATGTACGTCTGCCCCCTTTGAGAAACATGAATATGGGTTTGCAATTCACTTATCTCGTGGCTCTCCTTATTGTGAGGCTCTATTTTCATATGACAGAACTTCTAATTATCTAATTATCTATACTATTTTTTTTTTAATTATTATTTTTTTCCACCTCTATTAGATGAATTATGAAATGGACACTGAATGCTTGCATTTGCAAGCCTGAGAGTATTTTATGCCATATGTATGCTTTACATGTGTTTTTAATTTTTTTTTTATTATTATTATTGTTATTATTATTATTATTATTTTGGAGGAGTCATTTTTATTCTCTGTTGCTTCTAGTCTTTAGTCTACATTTAGGTAATTGTTTGGGGTGAGTTTGTTTTTTGGAAGTTGTTTTGGATGGCACTTTTTTATTGCTTTTTTTTTATTGATTGTGGCAGTTTTACATTTGTCTTAGTCAGTTTTGTGTCTCTTTTTCTTACTTTCTTTGTCTGCTTGTGTCCTGTAGACCACTGACCAGTGGTTTTCAAATGGGGGTCTATGGTACATTGCTAAGGGTTCCATGAAAAGTTTTCTGATTCATCCATGGCATGCTCAATAGCCACTTTTTGTGAAGGACTGGGTACACCCTGGACAGGTTGCCCTATGTCAGATGAGATTGGGAAAAGCCCGCCAGACCCCCAACCCTCATGTGGAGGATAAAGTGGTAGACCATATATATATATATGTGTGTGTGTGTGTGTGTGTGTGTGTGCGTATACCCCCACATCTTCTTGATATTTCTCAAGCTTCTTCCTTCTTCTTGATGTTGCTGTCACTTGGGATTGCCACATCTATCAACAACCTCTATGACATAGAAACTGCATTATTATTTTTAGTAAATTCATAAATCAATGTATACTCATAGAGTACTTATTATTCCTGGGAAATTTCATGAGGGTGGTCCCTGCAAAAAAAGAGTCTTCATATAGGGAAAAAGGGAAAAAGAGAGAGCTGCAGACTACGTGACACATGTGAGCTCTTATTTTGAAGTTCCTAAGAGAAAATCCGGCGTTTGTTGCGTCTGAATCGACAGCAGATTTTAGGAAGGAGGGACGCTCGTCGAGAAAATCTGACGCTAGCATCAGTAAAAGCAGCTGCTGAACAATTTCGACGGCGACGTATCGAGGGGGAGAGGCTACCGAAACTAATCAGCAGGGCCGTCCAGCGCCTGAACCATCAATCGGGTTTATGAGTCAAGGCGATCAATCAGGCTGCCGTTAACCTTCGGAAGAAGCGTGGACGTATAATTCACCGTCAGCTGGCTGGTTTTTTTTTTTAAACTCACTACCGGTGTCAACATGGCTGAATGTAACATTAGCATCGATCAGAAAAAACTACCTGGAGTGAAAGAGGGTAACGTCCATAACTAGTATGAGTTTAATGTAGCTAGTTGGCTAGCATTTGCCCCGAAGCTGATGCTAACCAAGTGAATACAGGTGTTTTATTCTGTCACTGTCTTCACCGCGGTAATGATGGTAGTTAGCACACCTTGCTAATGGATGCTAGCACATTAACGTTATTTCTTCAGGGCTAGAGCCATCATCACCGATGAGACTCATACTCTGCATGGTGCAGGTGTCGTGGCAGATCAAACGTGTATCCAGTCCAGGTTATAATATTATTATCCTGGAGGACAATGATTTGTGACAGTTTTTTGACTGTGGTGAGGTGGTGGCAAACCAAGTCTTGCACGACATGTGTGGTTTAAACCTTAAACACTGACTCGATAGCCTTAATACAGGTCATTGTAGGTGTTAGCCTGCTCTTTAGGTGTATTACAGTATCGTTCGGTTAGCGATCTGTGCCTTTGTGTCCTCTGTGTTTTCAGTTTCCTATCATATGTGAAAAATATCAAAATCTCACATTATGAAAACACCACCATAATAAGTCCAGGCTATGGTATTTTTTGCTATAGTAACGTAGCTCGTGGAGTACCCCCCCCCCCCCCCCCCCCCCCCCCCCCCCCCCCCGGAAAACCCCCCCCCCCCCCCCCCCCCCCATCCGTGATGAGTAAGATGCACTGATTTGGATCCTTTTGTAGAAGCTGGTTGTAGTGTTTTAACAAAGTATGTCAAAGATGCGATACTGTCACATATCCGAACACTTTGAGTTTGGCTTACGGGTCTGTAGAGTCCACTAAAATGCAGTTCTTAAAGATTGAACTGCATCACTACCACTCTCTCACATGACCTTTGCACCCCAATCCCTTACTACCCATTCCATTTCCCTTCAACAAAAGCAGGTTAAAGTTGGAGCTTTGACTCTGAAACAGATAACGGGTGGGATGCTGTGCTTGTGGAAAGGACTCAGCTGTTGGACAGGATGCTTGTTATTCTGGTCAGAGACATGCAGACGTCTCCGCTGCTTGCAGACTTGCCAGTCTGCAGAGGGAAAGACTGGAAATAGGAAGATTCAGTTTCATCCCTTGTGTATTTGGAACATAGTAAATATTGTGATCAGTTTGTCTTCTTGTAGTGTTACTCACAGATTAACTGGACTTGTGTTTTGATAGCTCAAGCTGCATGTCGGACACACTGACCTGTCTGTTTTGGTCTCGTGGTGACATTTTAAGTCTATTTTTTTGCCTTTACCCTGAAATAACTGAGCGCTGATTTGAGAACCTAAATCATATTTTGCAGATGTTGCTTGTTGAAAAATCCTGCTCTTCGTTACATACCGACTTTTGAGAAGTGTTCAAGTGTTGTTGTTTAAAAGCTATTAGAAGAAGTTGTCACACAAACCTAAGTGCAGTTAAAAAAACAACCAGCATGTTTTATCGTACTAGCCTTAGTGAATCTCGGTTGGCAGAGGTCTTGCCCTTCTCTTGAGGTATTACAACTACTCATCCTGGCTGTCATCTTCTCCTCTTCTGCATTCAGACAACATGCATTTCTAGTGATGTTGTCTTTGGGTACCATCTTGTTTCTATGTACTATGTACATAGAATGAACTATGTACCTTAACACATAGAAAATGTGTTTTTGTTAGACATAATGACTGCCTGAGAGCCTGGCAATGTTAGTTTAGGGACTTTGCAGGAAACCCAAGAGATTAGTGTCAAATAACATTTTTAAAACAGCTGAACAAACTGTATATGACTGATATTAATTATTTCTCAAAACAAGATTAGTCGAAAGAAATACAGAAGTCAGTAGCAGCAGGGTTGTGCATGGCTTCTTGTGACATGAAATCATGGCATTATTTTCTCTGTCTATTTTTGAGGGTGAGGTTTAGGTTTTGCAACTGATGAAATGTTTCATACTGCAGAGTTTTAACAATCCATTTTGACTGAACCGTAGATGCAGCTGCCATACTTTCAGTACGTATTGTAGGTTGTGGTTAGTTTCTATTTTACAGAAAACTGTCAACATTTGAATACTCATTGAACCTAAATAGTCAAAGAAAGAATAACCAAAAAACATTGTCTGGCTCTTATTACATATTAAATTGATGTGTGGTGATGGTGTTGGAGTTTTTATGAGGGAAAAGTCCCCACCTACAGCAAGCAATTGTTTCCAGAGTGAATGTTTAAAGCCCCGTGGCATCAGTGATTTTGAAACCATAAATGGAAAGTGCTGTAATTTAAATGTGGTGCTAAGATTGTGTGAGGTGGAAAGGAAGCAGCATCGTATACTGTAGATTATTTGGAGTATATTTCTGGTCAGTTATTGTGATAATAGTTTAGAAACTATTCATTTGGCACTTTTTGCTCATATGAGCACTTAGCAGGTTCGATGAAACAAATGCAGTGACTCACTCAGTACACAGTCATTGCACAGTAAGTGAGTTTGGCATGTTAGAGATGTTTATAATTGAGTACTTGATTTGTGATGTAATTGTACTTGTGTCTGAGCTTTGGCCAAATGATCATGTTTTCTTGTCAAACACAAAGCATTTGTTCAGATAATGGTTGCATGTTTCAGATCTACTTGTATTGCTTAGTTTTTTCAAAGTTTGAGCTGTAGGTTAATTTGATGAATTAATTGTGGTTGATAAACATATGGTATCATCAGCATTTTGCGTAGATCACATGTTTATGATACATTCAAATTCAAAATTCCTGTGCTGTGAGGGTGGTTGCACAAAAGATTGTAGGGAACTTTATGTACTTGTTACATTATTGGTTCTGGGATTTAATTGGCATCTTGTCAGTATCATGCTGTAGTATGTCTATCTAAAGAAACTTCTCACATGTTTTTTACATATAGTTGCTTTACAGACATAAATTATCTTATTGTAATTTGTCTGCATTTCTGTTAAAGCTGCAGTCTGTAAATAGTAATGGTAAATGGTCTGTATTTATACAGTATACTGCTTTTCTAGTTTTGATGACCACTCAAAGCTGCTTCACACTACAGTTTCCCCATTCACCTGTTCACATCAATTCACTTGCTTTTATACAGTGCATCTATATGCAGCGTATTTTCTATCACACATCTTTCACACCCATTCACATCCTGCCAGCACAGCCGCCAGGAGCAACGTGAGGTTGGGTGTCTCTTCAAGTGATCATGTAGGCACATGTGCCAGGTTTTGAAACATCTAATATCACAGTTACTTCTAATTTGACTTGAATCAGATGCATAGTTTAGAGTTGGCATGACTAAGCATTTGGTTATTTAAGTTTCACAATGTTTTTTTTTTTTTTACATTTCAATGTCTGTCTTTTTTTTTTCAGTGTGCCGAGACTTTGCTGTGCTTGAGGACCACTGCCTCGCATATAACCTCCAGGAACAAGAAAGTAAGGGCCTTTATGTCTTATTCCATCACAAGGGACATGTGACTTCTTCTTTCAAACATCTGTTTTTTTGCTTTCAATTCTCCTAATTATGACCAAATGGCCCGATGTAAAGCTACAGCTAGCATTTGATGGTTACTGTTCTTTGTTGAGGGGGGAAAAAAATCCACAGAGCACATATGGATACTTCCTTTCCCTTTTTCTAATGTCTGTTGAAACACTTAAGTAATTTATTGTCATACATTTTCCATATCAGACCTATAGTGCCGTTTCTTTTTCCCCTGCTGAATTCCTAGTTGGAATATGTGTTTGGATCTTAATGGTAAAAACACAAATGCTCCATTCATTTAATCCCTTTTGGAATATTTGTCAAGTCTATCAGTAAAATGCAGTAATCTCACTCACAACAGACCAGACCTGTATCAACAGGGCAGTGGCCGAACACAGTGCACTTGTGCATGTGATTTGCTGGGATCACATTAATAATGTGTGCTGCAGCTGTTTCACAGAGAAGCCTAAGTCTGGATCTAATGTTAAAACTGCAGTGACCTTGGTGAGGGTTTTTATCTTGAACTCGCTGACATTCTGTTGTCTCTATCTGTGTGAGTGTGTGCACACAGGGACACACTTCCTAAAAGTTTTGTGTGGTGCATCTCATGTTCAAGCAGCTGCTGCCTTTATGCAAACTCATATGTCATGATGCTTTTTTTTTTAAACGTGATTTTAAAATTATGTACAGTAGAAATATCTGATTTTTCACATTTCTTTTGTTCCATCAAACACATTAAGAGTAACTGATGTGGTCCCCCAAGTGATTATTATTATATGTATTTTTCGTCATTATCAATACCTTTTTTTTATTCTGCTAAACTTTTTTTTTGTTTTCATCTATACTGCCCTTGTGTGTTGGAGCAGTTAAGAAATGCAGTTTGCACTGTTTTAGTCCGTCAGTCAGTCTGAATGTTCACAAACATGAAAACGTTGGCTCAAGACTGTCAGCTGTGTGTTGCCTGACCATGTTAAAGCCTTAGGTGATCCCATAACTAAGGCTCATCTCCCTTTTGATTCTTTTGTTGTCCCACATTAACTGATATCACTTGAGCTGGAAAAATGTTTGTTTCCAATAGCCTGACGATCCTGATTATGCAGTTTCTTGTTTTTTCCTGGGTCACGTCAACAGATGGTTGTCTCAAAGGTGTCTTTTAACCACTTTCTGCAGCTATTTTCATTGAAAATGATGAGCATGTAAAAAGCGGCATAATACAAATATTGAATGGAAAATATTATAGCATGTTTCTGGCATCTTCTCTCTATGTTTAGTGTATAGCTGCTCACTGATATGTCTGAGGTTTAGCCTGTCGAACTCAACTTCCCTTTTTCTGAATGACGGAAACCTCTTCAAGGTTGAGTTTGTTAAATAAAGAAATGTCACAGTGTCTGGTCAAAGTTTTTTTTTTTTTTTTTTTCTTCTGCTATGAAAGATGAATCAATTATCTTGTTGAAAAATGTGGCAGTGGGTAAACGATAGCCTTATCCCGGGCTCTAACGTCAGTTTTGTCCTCAAATATTTTATTGTGGAGTCATAAACTTGTACAATTTATCAGCGTCATGCTAAAAAATAAATCAGTGTCAAACCTTTGACTTTTCACCAAGTTGCCACAGCTGTGACTCACAGTTTCCCCTTTCAATCTGACCAGTGAAAGATCAGAAACTTTATGGACCCTCGCGCAGGGTAAATTGCCAAATGTAATTTGGTGCTTTTCACATGAAAGCTGGGAACAAATCGATAGGCAGGTGAAACAGAGCTGAGCGAGTGAGTGATGCTTTCCATGCTTACAAAGCACTTGGAGTGCGTCAGCAAACAGGATTTATCATCTGTTATGGCCCAGTGTGCCATCACACAGCCTTGGAACGATGCCTCAGCTGTGAACATTCATTTTTCAGTGACTAAGAGCGCTCCCTGTTTATTACCAGAGACTGAAGTGTCCTGTCCTCAATCTTGTTCTCTACAGACCATCAAAACAAAGTAAGAAAGTCAAGAAAGTGTGGATCTGTAAATAAGCTCCTAATTGTCCAGCTGTTCATCATCAATCTAATTCCCCTTGTACTGCAGGACAGCCACCCGATCTACTCTGAGCAATGATAACGCTAATGTTTATGTGTTTGTGTCTACAGTTGAGAGCCACTTGGCGTCCAACGTCCATAAAAGCCGTCTGGTGCAGAAAGACCTGCAGGTGGCCAAGAAGCTGCAGGAGGAGGAGGACAAGAGGGCCAAGCTCCAGAGCCAGAAACAGCACATTGACATGTGGGTGTCTCTTAAACACCAAAAGACATGCGTACACACACACACCACATTGTTTTCGTAGTGTTTGTCTTTTTTAAACAAATTTGCTCTTTGAAAAATAAAATATTGTGGGTAAGAGAAGGCATGTGGCTGAGATGACTGACAAAATGTTTATAAACTTGCGATATAAAGCATCTCATGCTGTATAGAGAAGATCGTTGCAGGTTTAGTGTTTATTATTATACTTAATATGTAAATATACATATGTGCATAGCCAAAACTGTGCACCAGCCACATGTACTGTCCACATTGGCCTGATATAGAAGTATACATCAAGCTTCTTTGACCTCTCCCAAATAAAGCTGTGTGTTTTGTTGCACTTGGATTAAAAAGTCTTTCTAGCTGCTCTGTAATTGTATGTTCTTAAGCTCCACTTGGTCAATATTTCAAGCGCACTCAGATATAGCAAGCTATAGCAGAGGAATTGCACCCCTAGGAAGAAGGCAGATGCTCCATCACGAACGCTGGCCAATTCTGCTTGTCGTGATAAGAGCTCACACTGCCATCCACCCTGCTGCTCTTGTCAGTGCTACTTTACATAATTCCTTTCTCACATTTGATTTAAAATCAGAAAAACAGAAAGTTGCAGTTTAACTTGTCAGGGTGTAGTGATGAAAGCATGCTATGACGCAATAGTCTGTGTGCTGCTGTCTGTTTTTGGGGTCAAAAACAGGTGAGCCGCTGGATAGTGAAGCTGTTCTACTGCTCATATGACACTTATGTATGTACTGTATGTCTACACACGAACAGAAAAACAATGTTTGCATCCCAGCCCTCCAGGGAGATTCTGTTCCTGTCAAAATAATGTTTAAAGAGGTGAGCTGCCGAGCTCAGCTGTGCATCAGAAATTCCTGCCACTGTCAAAACAAATGCACATTTTTTCATTGATGCTTGATGCTGTATATTCAAAGCTGTTCTCTTGATGTGTACCCTGCTCTTAGGCAATATGAGTATTTAATCATAGATGGCATATTTTGATATGGGCGTGATTGATAGTTGTTTATTTTTGCCAGTGCTTAGAAAATCTCAGCCCTCCATATTAGGTCAGTCAATAATCTACATACGATTGAGATTAAAATGTATTGATAAAAATATTTAATAGATGATAACAGATAATTCATTACCTGTTGAACAAATATGAAAAAAGTATAGGAATATGTTTAAGGTCTATGAAACCATTGACTTTGTTTTTATTATGCTTCTGCGTCATTGTGAGTTGTATAATATAATGTAATGTCCACCCTCTTCTGCATACGCTCTTTACAACATGTGGGAATCTACTGGTACTTCAGCGAGCGCCAAGATAATGAGATTGCCCAGGAGATTCAGGAAGAACTGGCTCGACAGGCAGAACAACAACGACAGCAGGAAGAGGAGGATGCGGTGAGAAACGCGCACGCACTGTTAGGCATTTTTGCATGTACAGTACGGTCACATCTACCCATCAGTACATCCACCCAGCAGTGACTTGACAAGTGGATGTGTTGATTTGGGTCATTTCACTTGAACTGATGTACGTTAATATTAGCCGTAATAACAAAGTGTGAATAAAAAAAAAGAGATTAGGTTTCTGTGTTCTCATTAATAATATGACAAAAATGGCCTAACTGGCATAATTAGGTTCTGCTGTGTTGTTTTACTTTGATATTCATGTCAGACAACATCTGTAACTCTTGCCTTATTTGTTTGTAGGCCATAGCACGTAAACTACAGGAGAAGGAGATGAAAGAAGAAAAGAGGAGGCAAAAACAATTGGAGGCAAACTTCGAGGACGATTACTTCGAGGATCACGGAGGTGGGGAGAGCTCCATTGGCTCTTGCTAATGTGTAGCTGTGTATCTCATATTTATTTATTTTACCCATGTGAGTTTTTGACTTTAAGGACATGGGGAAAATATACACACATGTAGTTCTTTTTCTCAACATATTCTTTTTTTTTTTTTTCTTTTTTTTTTTCCAAGCTATGCCGTAGGTGACCATACAGGGGTCACCATACAGTGCAAGTAAGCCAGACCAGTAAAAAAAAAAATAGCATAACAACCTATAAACGACAAGATTTCCAATTCTGTCCCTTTGTTTTACATTTAATGATCTTTTTACAAAGTGTATTAAGGACAACCTGAAAAATAAGTGCAATTTCAACATTCTGCCTAAGTTTACCCTTTACATGCGCATTACAACTTACAGATCACAGCATTGGATCTACAGAGTCATTTAGTCACTGTTATCTGGAACTAAAAAATATAGTATTTCACATTATGACTCAATTCTAATCATAATATGAAATTTTCACAAATTCATCCCACGGGCTGGATTGGACCCTCTAGTGGGCCATTTCCGGCCCGCATGCCATACATTTGACACCCCTGATGTAGAGTGGGCTTTTGTTGCAGCACTGGAGGTTGTTGCTGAGTGACTTGACGCAAACATTTGAGTGCATTAATGAGCAGATCATTAGAGATTAGAGCACTAGTGTTGCAACCGAAGAGCAAAACCAACAGGAAATGGGTGGTCCAGTTTTAAGATGCAAAATAAATGGATATCAACCTCAGATATTGTATGAATCTCTAGTGAGGAACCAAATGCATCAAGAAAAATCATCACCATTGAAAGCACCTTTGTTCACGTGCACCTGCATTGTTAGGTTTCTGTGGCATTGTCTAGTAAAAGAAATCAACTTTAAACCTTTTCATGTACCTGAGCAGGATTCATCTCTCTGGTGACCTGTTCATTAAGAGTTTTAAGAAAAAGAGCAGATTATATTCATTTTAGTTTTTTTTTCTGAATTCTTTGTAAAATGTTGCCTCTTTTCAAGTAAACTATGCAGCTGACTGATTTTGTTTGAAAACCAGTATAGCACTACTTGGTTATAACCAGTTAAAGAGATGTACTGTAAAGGAGAGAATATTGGTGTAGTTCACCTTTAGGAGTGGCTGATTTGACCACAAAAAACAAATGACAGTTGACAACAAGAGCCAGATTCTGCACAATCTACTGTATGGGTGTGAACATTATCTTCATAACAGAAACCACTCTGTTCTCTTTCCTTTTTTTTTGTATTGAGCAATTTGTTTTTGATGACCAACAAGTAGATCGGCTGGTAGGTTGCTGTTATGTTGGTTTCTTAAGCTGCTTTTCTGCCTACAGTGATAGTCACAAAGAATTGTGTCACTATCAATGTGAACTTCTTTTTCCAGTTCTTAGGCTCTGGGGTTATTTGTGTAATGAAGCCAAGCAATGCAAAACAGGGAGAGACGACAGTTGTGAACAGAGAGACAGAGAGTATTTTCCTGGGTGGGGTTTGAAGTGTACACATCGTTGCATAGGCACAGTCATGTGACTTATTTGTTGACATAAACGCGACTAGTCATGTTGCTCCAGCTGTTGATCTACCTTTCCTGTGCTTCATCTGTTTCTATAGATGTCAGACATGCATGGTGGTCATGATGAAGCTTACTGCTAGGTTCTATGTGTATGGCGTACAGGGTTTGTACAGGAGCCTGAAATTCTTGGTAGTGCTTGGATTTTAAAGTTGTATTATCAAGGTTTGAAAAGTGCTTGATTTTTGCGTATATTTCTACAAATAGTGACCATTTTTTTGCAACAAATCTGACTTAATAGTTTACTTATTAGATAGTTTATATATATATAATATAAAATAATATTGAGTATGCATGTATTTGTATACCTTGAAGGGGCTGGAGAAGCATGAAAACTGACCCTAAAGGTGCTTGAAGGTGTTTTAAACCTGGATGTACAATCTTGTATGTTGCATAACCACCCACAACAAATGTCCCTGCTCAGTCAGTGTGTATTCAGTGTACATACAACTGCAGAGGTTTGAAAGATCTTACAAAGGAACAAGGATTCACTTCCTATGTTTACTCTCTGTCTAATACTTTAAGGGAGTGACCTCACAGTTAGTAGCGAGATACATTTTTTATCTTAATTTTTAAAACTGTTGCTTAAGATTGGTAATACACTCAGTCTTTGCCTTTTTTTCCCACAATCTAACACTACTTATTATGTGTTCCATAATTTCGACAAGCTTTTGAAACCTGTACACTCCTATGATATCATTCAGCTTTTAATTTGGCTGTTTCATTGACTGGTTCCTCCACAGAAGAAAATAGGTGGCTGGCTTTGTGTTTCTAAATCGGATGGATTATGGTTGCACAGAAATCAGTACGTCTCACACCTTTAAAAAGATGCAGCAGCAAAATAAAATATTTATTAAAAAGTGAAATAAGATGGAAGAAAGCAACAGCCAGCTGCATCACAATGTGGCAGATGTCAATCAGGCTGTACATGGCTTTTTAAACCAACATAAACAGAGTCGATTAGACGTTAAGTAGCAGGTTTAAATAGCTGGAATTCCATTGGGCTGATTCAGTGCATTGAAGACTTGCCTCCACGGTGTGCTTCCTTGTTTCAACTCTTTTGTTTTCATTTGAACTTTAGTCAGCCACAGGCTGACTCCCAGCAGGATGGAGTCTAACAGTCTAACATGTTCAAGTTTTACTTTTTTTTCTTATTTCAGTCACGCTGTGGTTATGGTGCTGTATTTTCCAGGTTGTCAAAATGTGCCACATTGATTTTCAACCATGTCTGTCAAATACAACATATTCAAAATTGTTTTTAACACATACTGGTTCTTCACCATGTCGCATAAAAAGTTTGAAGAGATGAGAGGTTTTCCACTCACAAACACTCACCCCCCCCTTTATTTTAATTTAAAAGAATAACCACATCTCTTGACATTTTGGGTGAAGTCTAATACCTACACTCTTTTGCTCATAGATACATTTATTAGTCTTTTCACTATCACTCGCCATGTCAGTGCAGTATCGAGCTCAGTGCTTTACTAATCACCTCAGCCTAACTCATTCTTGTCTGTGTCATTTTTCACCTCATGTTGTCATCAACCATCATCATTCTCTCCACTCTGCCCTCCTTACACCCTTGCTCCTTTGTCTCTGCGCTGCTCAGCTGCAAGAAGACCTCTTGATTTGGACAAACACACCCGTCATGCACATACTCCAGTGAGCTCACATCGCGATTACTCCCCAGATTACAGCTCAACAGAGCCCAAAAGGAGCAGATACCCAAGACAGGAGCCAGCAGCACCCCACAGCCGTTCCAGAAACCCTGAGCACTACATGATGACAGAGGGGGTGCGAAGCAGGCATGCAGATCCGTACCCAGAGCACCTGCTGCCCTCTAGAGGCAAGCATGGGGACAGGTACCCAGAGTATGAACCCACAGAGACTGGCAGATCCAGGGATCATGGAGGGGAGGACCAAGAGAGAGCAGTGAGGAGGAAGGAGAGACCACACAGACCACCTCAGCCACACATACCCTTAGAAAGAGACAAGGCCTGGGACAGAGAAAGAGACAGACAACGTGACAGAGACAGGGGCAAAGACCTTGAATGGGAGAGACGTATGGGAAAAGACCACAGGTGGGACAGGGAGCAGGACCTCAGAGTGGTGAGAGCAAGAGGAAGAGACCGGGAAAGATCCAGAGATAGAGGGCATAGTTTGGACAGACAGAAAGAGAGAGACCGACAAAAACAGAAGGAAAAAGACAGACAACATGCCAGAACCAGGAGCAGGGAGAGAGGACTTGACGAGGATTATTTAGAGCAAGGTCATAGCAAGGACTGGACAAGGGAGGAAGAGGATGATGTTGAAAGGGGGAGGAGAGCCAGGGGTCGGCAGCACATCTACACTGGTCATGAAGAGGTGTTTGATGAACCCAGGAGTGATGAAGGGAGAGGGGACAGCAGGGAATTCTTGGACACTGAGCAGGGGGAGGGTCCCAGCAGAGAACGCATTTATACTCATCCCAACAGCGAGACAGGTACCACCCTGAGCCTCCCTCTGGGCTCTGTGTTGGTGTGTGTGTGTGGTGTACTAGAGTTGGTTTCCTGCTGTCGCAAACTGGTGGTGGGTTGTTTTACTGCAATGTGGGTAACACTGATAAAGACACTCATTTTCTTTGTGCTCATGTGGACATTATAGATTTGATTGTGATTGAGGTTTTAATTTGATTTGAAATGATTGGGTTTGTTGCTTCTGTGCTGTGGGTTTTGTTCATTCTTGCTTTTTGTTAGTTGTTGTTTAACAGGGCAACACTGACACTGTGCTCAGACTGAATTGCGTGTTGCGATTTTTACATAAAACAGCTCTGCAGATTTTTGTTAATATGTAATGTTATCACAAAGGGCTTCATTGCTGGAAAGCTGGTTTAATTGGCTTTTAAGACACTATAAACACACAATAAACACCAGTGAAGATGCACTGCAGCCTTTTGGGTGCCTTATGTCTTTAATACAATTGTATTGTAATAATGATTGATGATTAGTTGAATGATTAGTTCAGTTAGACATTGACACAAATTTGTTATGATTTGAATTATTTAATTTTGTCATTATCAAAACGCACCTTTCAAAAAAGTTTAATTTCTTTATTGGCTTGTGTATAGATTTAACCAATCTCCTGTTTCACATAAATTTTGGTTGGACTTATTATTTTATATAATTTACTTATGTCTTTGGCACAAAACAATCAATTGAAATAAAAAGCTACTGATCATTTGATAATGCACACATTGGTTAGCTACAAGCCTTATTTGTTCCTTTTGTGTTATTTTCACAGGTCGGATTGTACACAGAGGGAGTGGATCAGTAGTTGCAGAAACTGAGTATGGGCTTAATGAGGCCACCAAGGGTTTAACGAAGCTGGATCTTCGAGAGCAGGAGCTGAAGGACATGGAGGTGGCCAGGAAACTGCAAGAAGAAGAAGTAAAGGTGGGTGAAGAAATCCCAAACTATTTTTGTTCATTTTTACTAGAATGCGTCTCCGGATGCGTTTTTCTGTCTGAACCTGATTGAGCCCCAGTGGATATTGACCAATCCTGATGGGTGTTGTGTATTGTTTGTGGAGCCAGGCATCGTTAGAGGAGGTTGCACCATACTGTCAGGCAGAGGATTGGTCACCTTTATTTAAGGTTATGGAGAATATTATATCCAGAAAGAGGCAAATATACAAAAGTCCCACACCTTATGAGTTATCACCAGCATGTATGAGTATAACAACATTTTGGACTCACCATAAAGAACATCAGTACTTCTTCATTAACATAATCCAAACATTGTGCTTTATTTCGAGTTGTGGAGGAAAAGAATAACATCCACAGTGGATGACTTCAATAGCATTTTGCGTTTACTCTCCTGTTTTAAATATTAACCACTAAACACAAACAATCAGGGTTTTTTTGTTTTTTTTACATATCACTTATTTTTACGCATTATCCATCTATTTATTAAATGTTTGCACCAAATTTTCAATGAAGCATTTTTTAAATAATGACTGAATTTGAATTCATCCTATTTTACTCTGTATTGCTCACAGATCTTGAAATTTCCAAGATAGCTGACGTGACCCAACCCGGCCCAAGCCCGATGGGTCCCGTCGGGTCCCAAAAGGCTTGGTTTGGGTATCGATGTTCTAATTTCTACACAGAAATGGAGCATTGACCAAATTTATGTGGAAAATTATAATTCAATCAAAATTTTATCTTAAGTGAAATGAAGTAGCATGGTATAATGTTTAGGGGAGTTCTAATGATACATTAATCCTCCAAGACCGTAATTGTGCATGTTAAAAAATGTTATTCTTATTTTCTTGTAGTACAAATGCTATCTTACTTTTCTAAACTGTGAACATAAAAACGTAAGATTTTTCCACATGTATTTTGAGAGTCACCACTGGTTAGATTCTGTGTGAAACAGGTACTGGAGTAGTATGCAGTGATGAAGTGAAATACTTGTGTTAAAATGTCAAAACAATGCTTTCCACTCAAGAGAAAATGTGACTTTTGATTGTTCTCTTTTTTTCAGGCAAGCAAGATGCATGTGCGGGCGGCTCAAGTGGCACAGGATGAGGTGAGAGGCTGGAAGTTTCTTTAGCTGTCTCTCCTCTATTTAATTTCCTGAGTGCAGCCAGTTAAATCAGCTTTGTCATATAATCCTGAGTATTGAGTAGACATCGTGTAAGTAGACATAATCCAAGATCCATAATCTAGTGTTACTAAATCATTTAACACTTCCATATTGGAAGATTTGGAAGTTTCCTCTGCCCTAACCCTAACCCTCTTGTCACTGTGTACAGTATTGAGTTTTTTCATTGTTGCAGGAAATAGCTCGTCTACTGATGGAACAAGAGAAAAAAGAATATAAGAAGAATCGAGAACGGGAAAAAGAGAAGGAACGAGAGAGGGAGAGGTTGGCCATGGAGAGGATGGCAGTGGAAAGGAGGCGGCAAGAGGGAGATTACAGGGTGATTTTCCACAACTATACTTATTTTAAATTATCATTATTTTGTGGTGAAATGTAAGTGTGTTTCCACTGTGGTACAAGAACCATAATCTCTGATGATCTCCAGCTAAATTCAGAAGAAGTCGTCCGACCTAGAACACGAGACGAGTATGAATACCAGAGGCAGAAGAACCACAACAAGGCTGCCAGGTACTAAACCACACATTCCCAGTCACCCAGTAAGTACAAAGTCAAGCACTGTATTATATTCATTTTCATCCTCTCTCTTCCTCTCCCTGTCTAAGGCCTCCTCAGCCTCGTACACACAACTATGAGAATGTTAACCCTGGCTATGGCTACCCGGACCACCCTGTCCCCCAACGTGCTCCTGCCAGACCTGAGGCTCCTTACAAAGGTATGATGCTCATGTGACAGAGGGGCTGTGTTTGTGTCATCCACACATAAAGTACATTCAAGTTAAATATTTTTATAAATGACGTATTGTATTATCATTTTCTATAGCTTATCAGAAGTGTGATGAAGGTGAGCGTCCTGACTTTACATATTCTGAAAAAGTATTTTGAATTTGTTGATAAAATATGCATTTGTTAAATGTTATAAAATCTTAGGGTGCAACAAACCGTTTTTACCATTTATACATTTTTTCTTCCCCTCTCTACTGTCCTATAATTGGTCAAAGCCTGTCTCTCTAAATTGTGCTGTAATCTGATGGTCCATGTCCAATGTCGCACTACAAAATTAGTGTGTGGCTGTAAAAGGAACAGCTGCTGTTCTATCTTAAATCACTTGATCTCCATTTTGTTATAAGGTTATTATTGGAATTAATATACTCTGATTAGACTGAAACTGGAGACATTTATGGCTTTGCACCATAACCCTTGAGTGATGGTGTTGCTTGGGGATGAGGGGTTTGTTCGTACAAGCAGCAGAATTAAATGCTAGATCTGACAGAAGGAAAAAGTGATAGCTGTCCAAGTGCAGTACAGAATACTGCATCAACCATCTAACTTGGTGCTGTTCGCTCCATCTCTTCTGTCTTTTCCAGGTGCCTATTACAAGCGGTGACTCAGGCTCTGTCTTCCACATCCAGACATGTTGGCCCATTGCTCTTTACAGATCTATAATATATATAAAATGTGTCTTTTTTTTGACCATACGCACTCTGTCGGCATTGGGACAATCTAAAAGTTTTGAAATTGTATTTTTTTTTAATGTACCTTCCAAATCTGGCCCATTAAAGAAATGGGTCTGCGAGTGCTGGAAGCACACTCGAGCTGTTTTTTTTTTTTTTCTTAAATTATGATTGATATTATTTCTTTTATCTGACTTGACATCAAGACATGCCAAAAGAGCAAACTTGTGATATAAGCTCCCATGATTCTTAGCTGTTGAAGTAGAAGAACTGGCTCTTCATTTGCTGTGCTCATCATGTGCTGATGTTTCATCTGTGGACCATGTCATCACAGGGGCTCACTGCTGGATTTAACCATACAGTCTCATATTTCCTCATGACTCTTCATGGGACATGCCTGTCTGGTCCAACATGGATGCTACAGTGTCTTAGAACCAACATGGCAGCTTCTTTGTATCACCCATGCTGCAGGTGTGCTCACCCGTCATGCTGTACTCTGAAGACTACGCAGGCCTTGTCCATGTGCCACAAAGAGTATGACTCTGGAGGAGTACACATACATCGCTGTATTACAACAAAACAAATAGCCTTTTATCAAGATGCTGGTAGTTTTGACACTATTACCACCTTGTTCTACAACAGAGTGGAGCTCTGTGATGATCTGTGGACATTTAAATGGGTGTCGGAGCTTTCAGCTTGTGAGGGCCACATTTTTAACCCTTAAAGGAAAAACCGTTTGGATGAAATTCTGTGTATGATTCACTGTTTCTATGTGCATGCTTACTGAAAGTGTACAACTGTGTACATGCATTTCAGCTTTATATCCAATTGTCTAGCTTTCTATTCAAAGTTTAGTCGCTAAGGGCTAAAGCCACAAAACGCCAATAATCTTCTTGTGAATGAACAAAGTAAGTGCTACAGTAGCTTCGGTACTGCTGGTTCATCTTTATATTCCCTGCCACTTTTTTCACAGCAGTTGCCGTTAGAAAACCTAAACTAGCTCATAACAAAAACAGAAATGAAATGCATGCACATTGCTTGTCTGTGTTAAACCTGAATTCATGCTCGTGCTTATGACATTGACATGTACGATTGAATATCTGCTTTTGTTGTGTTTAAATGTAATTGTTTTCTTATTTTTAATTTTTTTTTTTTCCCTAATGAAATTTGTGATACCAAATCACATGTTGTTGTGGAAAATACAAGATTCTTACGTCCGACTGGCAATCTTTGGTCAAAAGGGGAAACCTCTATTTCCTTCAGTATTTTGTTGCTCTTTCCTCTCATTGTTGCATTAGTTTTGTTCCACATAAAATGTCCCCCCATCACATCCAGTCCTATGGTCTTTGTCTCAAACTCAAAGGCAGAAATCACTTCCTGTCTTCAGAGCAAGCAAAACAATCCCACAATAGTTATTCATCTGGACAGAGGGAAATTCATCCAAGTATTGCTGGAAAATTGACATAAATGTATGTCACTACTTAAAGGGACCTATTTGAGTTTATTTTCTGTTCATATTGAATAGAGATGATGTAAAAAGAATATTACATTTTAAGCTTTTTGTTCGACTGAAACAGATTCAGGCTGAACATTCAGGTGGACTCGGAGCTACTTTTATGTTCTTTTGTAGAAAATTTTGCTGAAAGTATGAGTTGGGTTCTAAAATGTGTCATCTTTGTGTGTGTGAAATGTTTGTGTTACTGAGGACATGCAGCGGTACTGTATGTGCTGGTGTAATTGAACTGATAATGTTTTAATTGATGTTGATGGAATGGAATTTGTGCCACTCTGTTTAACTCTGGTTATTTTTTTTCAGGGAAATGAATATTGGAAAAGCTTAAAGTTGAGGTTGAGGCTAATCCACCCCTCACCCCCCCCCCACCACCACCACCACCCCAAGGTGGGTCTCCTACTTTATTATTTGATGAGAGCACCACCTTGTGGACACGTTGAAAGCTTAAAAGATATATATCAACAAAACGGATCTGATCTGGATGTGTCTTAGTTTATTCATGGATGTTGTGCATGAGACTGGATTATTTGAGTACCGCCTACATCCAACAGAGTGTTAAGTTTAAAAAAAATCTTTTATTTTGGGCTTGTATGCAATCTACCAATCATGAATCAACACATATGTGTTTGCACTTAATGTAACAGAACTTTTTTTAAAAAAAAAAAAAAAAGTGAATTGACCGTTTCCTTTTAATTCTAGCATTTCAAAATGTAATAAACTTTATCGGCATTTCCACAATTTATGTCTTAATCTCTTCTGTTAATGCGCTGAAATACATGAAACTTAAGTTACACAATTTCTGTTTTTCATCAGCCATGTTTGCACTTCACTGAAATTATTATTTATAGTGTTACTCAGTATTTTATTTCTAATGGTATTCGTGAATTACCAATTCACCATTTTTCACTAATATTATAGATACAAGTGAAAACTGGTATACTTGTGACACTGCTTGTGACCTAAAAAATCAGCATTTTTTTTTTGTAAAGGTTTGTCATCTGAGGCTAAATCAACACAGTTCAGGATTACACGTTTGTTGAACTTTACTGACAAAGACCCAGGTTTTCTTGACCATGTATATATGCCTAAATGTATTGAGTTGCTGCTATGGGATATTTGCCTTTGTGTATGCAGTTTGAACAGGAACAACTACATATTCTCCCCTCAACCACTGACCTTTGGGCACAGGCAATTCTGGTCAGTATTTGCACACTTTAGGTCACAAACACCACAGGAAAGAGAGACCAGTTTAACCAAACCTTTTGTGCAGACCTCCAGCTGTTTGCACATACAAATAACTCACTGCACAATGTCAAGCTACATTGGAAAGCAGTCGTGACTGCTGCATAAGTTTTTCTTTATTTCTCTAGTAGCAGATACACAATCCTAAATTCACTGAAAAAATGAAGTAAAATGCAGAATTCTCATATACAAAAATTAATACACATCTTTGATCGGACTAATTTTCTTCATCTTGGACTTGGACTTGGTTATAATCATGTGATTATCTGATTTTGCTACTTCCTTATACAATTTCCTTACCATCAGTGACAGGTAGCCTTTTATTGACAACATTTTGTAATAAATCATACCACTCTAAAGACAAGTACAGAGTTACACCCATCATTGGTTGATTGGAGCTGGTTTACCAACATACCTGACATACTGATGCTGCGTCTGCATGTGGTGACATCCCTGCCATGCCCTCAGTGGGAGATGTCCCAACCAAATTACAGAGCTACACCTCCAAAACCTGAATAGTAGCTGCCACAGCTACTGCTGCAGCCGAGAGATTAAATCCTCAGATAGGATCTCAGTTTCAGTACTGGTGAATGTGATGAATTCTCTTAAAATGAGACCCAGTTTGGCCATTGCCATTTTCTGCAGTCATTAAAAAAAAATCTTAAAACGATACACTGTAACTTAAGCATCCCAATTTAACAATAAGATAAATCCATTCCAATTCCTGTATATAGCTCCACTGCTGAGGTTTGAACGCACATTACACACACGACCAGAAACAATGACTGAAATTTTTACGCACAGAAATTCCCAGGCAAAGTTTCCAGCTGTGTGGGTAACAGACCTGCTGGAAACAAACAAACAGACAGACCTGTAGAGAGGAAAAACGAGAGTTACTGTTTTTCATATGGACACAGCTGTTGGGTGTTAGTGGGTGCAAAATTGACATGACGGCATGTTTGATCCTGCTCTGTCACAAAATAGGCAGGCAAATGCATTTTACTCTCGCTCAGGCTCTGACTCGTTTGATGTGAGAGTTGATTGAATTGACCCACACTGCAGAGCCCAACACCATCAGCAGCAGCAGCAGCAGCAGAGGAGAGAGTCACAGGCAGGCAGGAGACAGGTGTTTGCACTGAAGGAGTAGAACACGTTGACATGCGTTGTAACAAGCAGGAGCCCATGTTTGTGAAGAGTGCTAACATCCTGTAGCTGTACACGCACACACACACGCAGAGAGAGAGAGAGAGAGAGAGAGAGAGAAGTTTTGTATTTGGCAGGTAAATGGAACTTACCTGTCCTGGGCCTGTGGCTGCTGCTGTCCTGCATGTGCTCATTCACTTGAGCTGAGAGTGATGAGGTGGCCACAGAATCCACAGAGTAAGTTTAATTCTCTCTGAGGACTGAGTGTTTCTGCCAGTGTCTCACCTGCCAGGTTAAAAAACAAAAAGCTGACTGTGGCTGTCTATCAACTGTAGCACGCCGTGTTGAGACACGAAGACACACCCACTTGTTAAAGAAAGGGAGAGACAGAATTGGTGGTGGTGGGGGGGGGGGTTGTCACCTACCCTCTTCATACATGTCTGATGAGGTTAAGGCTTAATCAATATCATTTTTAAAAAAATAAAAGAAATCCACTGGTTGAGGAAGATACAAAAAAGAGACACCTTAGTATCAGTCTGTATAAGAAAAAGCATCTGCATTCTTCAGTATATTCCCTCTCTCCCTCTCTCTCTATAATTCAGCCTGGGGCCAATCTTCAGGAAAAACCGGTAGAGGTAGTCAGAGAACTATTTTGTCAGACTCTGAACTGTTCCAAGCCTCAACAGGGAAAATCTTTCTTTCTTTTAAGGAGAGAATTGTTACAGCCATTGCAAACTAAAATGTGTAACTGGAAAAAAAGAAAACAAAAAAAATGCAAACCTCAAAGAATAGATGATCTGATTCCTGACCCACCTTGGATTGTTGTCTGAAGATATGTAAGAATTAAGACCGCACCGTTTCGGGTTTTATAATCCGGTGGCTAATTATACGCTGTGACACTGACGGGGCAGCAGCAGCGCTGTCACTGGTACCACACCTTCAAACACACAGTCTCTTCCAAAATCAGCACAAAGTACTTCACAACCACAAAGTCTGACTCAGTGAAGTCAAACCTATCTCCACTGCACCTGCAGAAGAAAGAACACCTTGTACTTTTCCTAAAAAGGTTTAGATTCAATTTGGTAGATTATATTGGGGTGACAGGGCCTCTTAATGTACTACAGGCCGTATGTGACTGATGTGACATTCATATTTTATTTATATGGTCATCGTATCTATTGACTTTAATATTTAACCTTTTAATAGATTGCATTTGATGTGTGAGCACAGAGAAAGTGATAAATGAGGTCTAATGTGTGTGCTTTTCAGTAAAATCTCCTTAATGTAGTGTTTTTTCTGGTTGAGTATAAACAGAAAATTTGACTTTGCTATAGGAAATGTTGTTTACCATGTCTGGGAGAGGAGCGGCAGAGGGTTTTATAAAAACCAAGCTGTAAAATAATCTCAAACTTTTGTAACGAGAATGAGAACTGTAATAAGTTTTTTAATAAACCCCCTAAGGTTGGACACTTTGTGCATGACACTGGTCAAACTATCAATCTGATATGAATGTGACCATATCAAGGACAATACTCTCTGATACACAAGGTGTGTTTGTTGTGCTTTTAAAGCTAAAGTGGCATGTAGACGAAAGCAAACATTCTCATAGTGAGGTGTAAAAATTGAGCAGGCCGTTTGGCCCGAGGCGCACTGTGCTGTGCCTTCTGCAGGAATGACATCGGACTGGTTTGGAGCAGCACCTTAGCCCATCTGTGCAGGGAGTCACCCTTGTTTGTATGCCAACGCAATCCTTAGGCACTTCAGGTTTGCTCAGAGTGAAACTGCTGACAAAGTACGTACGTATGACTGCATTTATTTTGGAATGGACAACAATCCACTGCTGCTCTTGTAGTTAAAACCAAAGCCACAGAAAGACCTGCATGTACAATACAGGTAAATGTCACATGCCGAGAGAGAGAAAGTATATAATACTCACGTATGTGTAATCAGTATGTACAATGTGCACTCGTCACTCATCAGGTGTGGGGTCAGAAAAGCTGCCAGAGGCTATTTAGGTACTGTCCTCCATTTTCAGTATTCTGGTAGTGTTCCTGCAATATATGTTCACACACTGATGGACCGTATCCATTTTAAAATGTTAATTTGTCTTTGTAAATGTTTTATTTTTGTGATCCCTTACAATAGGAGGCCACTTTTCAAGCCCCTCAAATGTTTGTCGAAAGAAAGAAAGAAAGAAAGAAAGAAAGAAAGAAAGAAAGAAAGAAAGAAAGAAAGAAAGAAAGAAAGAAAGAAAGAAAGAAAGAAAGAAAGAAAATTTTTGTTTAGTGTTAAATTTGTGCTGTGAACACAATAGATGATATTCTAAATAACCATACTTTCCTGAAATGCCCTTTTTTGTGAGTTTTTGTCAGAAATATATGAAAGACTGCTATAGAGGTCTTTCAGGTCACAGAAGGAAAAGTGTAAAGAATCAAACTAATGACGGCTGAGTTCCATTTAGCTTCCTCAATTTTTAATGTGCATGCTGGTTCACTGGTACACACTTTTTGATGAACTGAAATGTACTGAGCCATTGCTAAAATTATCACAAACACCATGTGCTTTTCCTGCTAAAACATGTCAAAATGTGACAGTTGGGGAAAAAAAGGGGGTTATTGCTAAAGTGGTGCTTAATACCCTCCTGTTCAGTATTTCAGCAGCTCTAAAGAGGAATGACAAATTTTTGTTAAATACTGTGATTATTTTCTCCGGAAAGTGCTCAAAGAAGGTCAAAATCACATCACACCTCTGTCATGTACTTATGACACACTTCATTTCTTTTCTTTTTTTCTTCTTCTTCGTCTTTTACACTATGTGGTCGTACAGGAAAAGCAAAGGTGTGTCTAAGACAATCTAAGCTGACTCTGTTGCATTTAGGTCTTAGTAAACCGTAAATAAACTATGCTGGCGTAGGTTAACGCCACACTGATATGTCAGTCTTTAGTCTATGTATGAACCGAGCCACACAATACAACCCTTTCAAATGAATTTGCTTCTTTACTGAGAAGTAAAACGAAGAGCGTGATAATAAGTGAACTGATGTCAGTTCAGCTGCAGTAGATGGAACTGTGTGTCCTCAGCTGCTCCTGCAGCTGCCGCTTGTGTTTCCCAAATTGGACACTAAGTGGCATTGTCCCCACATACTGTGTTATTGTGCTATTATTAGGTTGGCTCTAGTTCTCTGTCAAAGTTGTTTTTGTTTAGTTTTTTCTTAATACTGTGTAAAACAGTCCAATGCCTTCTTGATATATATATATATAAAACAACTACTTTTATGTTTAACCAAGTCAAGTAACTCTAATACCTTGCTACTAGAACTGAGATTATTCTGTGGTTCCTTCCTGGTGTGTGTGTGTGTGTGTGTGTGTGTGTGTGTGTGTGTGTGTGTGTGTGTGTGTGTGTGTGTGTGTGTGTGTGTGTGTGTGTGTGTGTGTGTTTCCGCCTTTTGTATGATTCTGGAGAACACGAGGCAGCACTTGCAGGACGTCATGCATTCTCCTGGAATCCTGAGGAGGGATTTGTGTGCAGGACATGTCATCATTATGAAATCATGACGGTAGTTTGTGTTTACACAGAAGTCCGCCTGCTAAAGCATGTCAGCATATGTGTTGATATTCAAAGGAGATAAGAACATTTCTTTTCCCATAAACTGTTGAATCACCTCAGAGGACTTTAGCTGAACTCTGTATTAAGTCAGAGTCAGAAACATTTACTGTCGCCTGGTAATAAAAAATCAGCCCATTTTGTTTGGAAACAAGATGCGGTTAAACCTAATTTGGCATTCAGTATTAACATTTCTTAAACAAAATAGTTAAATCTTAAAAAAAAAAGAAAAGAAAGTACAGCTTTTAATCTTGTTTGCACCGTTTTGTGCTGTTTATGGTCCAAATTCCAGGACGTCAAGTTTTAAATGTGATCTAAAGGGTGGAGTCTGCTTGTGTTTAGCTTTATGTCTCACTGTCTGTGTGAAAGAGTAGCTACACAAGTTAAATGGGAAAACTAATTATGGTTTCATGGAATAAAACTAATCATAAAAGCAGCAAACACAATATATATGTTAACATTAACAAAGTTAGGTTTTTGTTTCCACAGATGAGGCCTTAATCTGAGATGACACACGGTGACTCACACAATAACACAGTGAAAAGTGCATTTATTTATACGGCAGCCTATTTTGGACATCTACATACACACACATGTGACTGCTTCCCCTTTTGAGAGCACAAGATATCTATTCTTGGAATCAACACAAAGCTACTGATTCGTCATCCCTAATTTAAGTTCTGATTAGATTAGATCTGATTAGATTCTGTAGTTATGGAGGATTTTGCTGTTTTCTTTACTTTCCCTGGGTGAAAAATTCGTATATGTCAGAGGATGATCTTATAAGTGTCTGAGTGTCTGTGGGATCATAAAACATATTCAGACATAATCCTGTTTACAGTCTCTGTCTTCACTGTGTTTGTAAAACAGAGTTGGGAATGTGTGCATTCAAATGCCCTTGGTAGCTTGACCTATCCTGACCATAACATCATTTCTTTAACTCTAACCTCAACCTCTATCAGCCTTTTCCAAATCAAGGACACGTGTGTTAACTGGAAAGGTTGCACCTAATTACTCATCTTTACTTAAAAAAAAAAGTGTCCTCAAAGGTCCCCTTTAATGGATATCAACACACAAACACACTAAAAGCACCTGTTACTCGTGTCACCCTTCATCACGCTATTCTCATCAATTCCTCCCAGGATGTGAATCAGTTATTACATGCAGCGCTAACGCAACATTGTTTCTGTGGCAGGACAGATTGTCAAGATTAAATTGCAGCCTTTTCTTGCTATTGACCCCGTTTTTCTGAATTTACAAGATAATATTTGCTTTAATTTTGTCGCTCTATTACTGTGAAATAATGGAAGCTTCTGTTTCCTTCTTGAGAGCTCGACTGGAAGCCAGCTTGAACCCACTTTTACTTTGCTTTGGTTTTTGAGACACTGAGATACCCCTGTCTTCAAGAAATGTTGACGTTATTGTTTTTTTTAGTTTGTCATCTTTGCACAGGCACATCTAGACTTTGTGCTTCATCAGACAAGAAGAACATTCGCATCTGCTGGAAACCGCAATGTTCTTCAAGATCAGCTGGATAAAAATGGAATGCTTCATGTATATGAAGAAGCGCTCGAAATTATCTTAATAATCAGCCAATAAAAAGAAAAAAGAAAGAAAATGGGAAGAAAATCTAATTGTTATCTAACATAGAAATCTAATCTAACATAAAGAGAGCAATACAAATCAACTTACAGAAGGCAAACAGAAACGTGTTTTGGATTAAGCTTAGTACAGGAAGGGGTGGACACTGATCCAATCTAACAGGCAAAAGGCAAGCTGTTTACAAACTGGTTTCCCCTTCACCAAATATGGTCAAATAATTTGGTAATTGTGTGGGTAAATTGAAGACTGTTAATTGCGGAGGAAATGAATGACGATTGTCCATGTTAAATTGCGCAAAGAGCTCATCTTTTACTGATGTTTTTCGACCACCTTTATTTCTAGTGTTTTGCTGATTATCCAGGTATTCTGAACACATTCTGAATACACATATCAGCAGCTGCTCCTCTCTGTGCAGCTCTGGACTGTTAAATGAGAATAGACCTAAGTCTAAATCATGTTTATTCCATTGAAAATGTCTTTGTTTCACCAAAGCTAAAAAAGTACCTTTTTTATACGCAAAAGTGTATTCAGTGTGCTGTGAAGAGACGTTAAAAACAAGAGAGAGTCAGAATCTAAAAGTGTACGTTTTATTATAAAGTGATTAAACACACAAACACACACAGACACACTTATATATATATATAATTATGGGTAATATATTCAATTGCCAGTAAACTCTTCATTACCTTTAAAAGAGGTAAAAGGAGAGTAGAGATTTCAAAAATATTTCAGAAATACTTTATATAATATTTACAAAGGTAAAAAGGTAAATCACTTCAAATGTTAAAATAAAAGACTGGGTTACAAAGTAAAACAAATGTGATAAATACAGAAAGTACTGTGAATCAGATAATAAAAAATCTATAGGATAACGATTGCAGGCACAGAGGAGGCAGTATTGTTTTGTTCAGACGTGTCTGTTTTTGCATTCAGTCATTTAGAGAGCTGATAAGATTTCTTAAGAAGAGTTCTTCCCATCAGTCTCTGCAGGTGGAGTCATTCTCCTTTAAATAGAGGCTGTAGACAGAGGAGTGCACATATAACGGTCTGAGGAAAAAGAGACTACACTGAAGCAGTCTTGGGCTTTTGAGGACATATATTATTATTATTATTATTATTATTATTATTATTATTATTAACAGATTTTTCCCCCCTTACTTTGACCTGCTGTCGTCATGGCCAGCTCTGGAATACAGCTGCTCGGCTTCCTCCTCTCACTGGTCGGCATCTTAGTCACTGTTGCTGCCACTTTCATGGTTGAATGGAGAAAACAGGTGAATAATGACTCTCATCGTGTCTATGAGGGTCTGTGGATGAGCTGCAGTGGAGATGAAAGGACCAACTGTCAGTATCACGAGTCCCTCCTGAAGCCGCCGAGTGAGTATTAGTATTATTATTATTTTACTTTCAACAGCATCTGAGTGCTTCTGCTCCTCCAGACACCAGGCGCTGCTCATTGAGATTCCTTTCACTGATATTAAGTTACTATAGTTAGACAGAATGCATCTCTTTGGTGGTTGACACCAGCTGACCTTATGACAATGTTGTGAAATTTATAAAATGAATATACAAGATCTCATAGGGATTTGACTTTTCCTAATAGAATTCCCTTCACACTTCCGTGCCACATTATAAGGAACACAGGACATTTAATTACAAACCTTCCAGACCTAGTTATGGCTGCAACTAACAATTATCAATTATTATAAAATGTTTGGTGTTTCTCTTACTTGGATATGATGTTCTTAAATGTCTTGTGTTCACAAACCAAGATTTCTTTGTTATATGGAACAAAGAAACAAGAACATGTTAACATTTAAGAAGCTGAAACATCACAAAGCTTGTCTTAATTAAAATAATTTAATCACTTTTAAAATAAATGGTGATTGATTTAGTAATCGACTACTAATTGATTAATCGATTAACTGTTTCAGCCCTAGACCTAATACTAACGTCCATCCTAAGTGATGTCATCCTCAGATCCGATTACAAAAACCACAGTCAGGGGTGGTTTGAGGACATTTGTGGTGACATTCCTGAGCTGCAACACAAACATAGGCTGCAACACAAACATACTTCTGTAGTTTTTTTATTATTATTTGCAGCCAACACCTCTGACCTCTGGCATCAACAAGGCATTTTCAAGTGAGAGCATCACTCACTGGATATTTCATATTCTCATCTTTTCTCTGTAAACTCTGGAGAGACCCTGGTTGTTTGTGAGAATCAAAGTATAGCAGCAGCTTCTGAAATACTCAACCCAGGCACCAACAGCCATGTCACATTCAAGGTCACAAAAATCACATGACTGTGAAGGATCTCAGTCATCCAGGTCAGAGTCATCTTCTGAACAATCACTTCTCCATTTACTGTACTTGACCTCTTGTGTTCTTCCTCTAGCTGACGTCCAAGTGACCAGGGCAATGATGCTGCTCAGCATCTTCCTCTCCACTATGGCACTGATGATCTCCACAGTGGGAATGAAGTGCACACGCTTCATGGATGGCAAGACTCAAAGCAAATCCACAACAGCTATGGTTGGAGGAATCATACTGATGGTCTCAGGTGCGTTCAGTGGCATAGGAGGAGCTGACTTTAGAAGCAACACTTAATTTATTAATCAATGTTTTTTCTGTTAATCTCAATTAACTGATTTAGTCTTGAAGTGTTGGTAGGGCTAATTTAAAAGGCTAATTCTAAGCCAAATTATTTTGTCGTTTAATTTTATTTTATTGCCTCATGTAATGCTTTTCTATCTTTTATGTGTTTTGTCCTTTATGTATTATTCTGCACAGCACTTTAGTCCACTGTGGTTGTTTTAAAGTGCTTTACAAGTAAAGTTGGATAGGATTGGATTTTTTTAAAGGTCCAGTGTGTAAAAATTGGCGACATCCAGTGGTGAGACTGCATTGTTGTAATGAGCAGAGGACACTGGAGCATCGTGGAACTTCAGTGACCTTCACATACCACAGAAATTCTTAATTTGTGTCATAGGCTTCTGCTTTTACCTGGCTCTTTGTCCATTCAGGACACTGTAGAAAAATGGTGGCAGCCTTCATAAGGCAAGACTCTTAAATCAACCCAAATAATCTATTTTAAAAATGGCTTATTCAAGGGCTACGAAAACCAAATAATTTCTACTTTATACAGACAGATTGGTTGTATATATTCAATCCTCCGACAAGCCACACAGTGGACCTTTAAGAAGCTGTGATCAGGATTTTTCCCTTTTACAGGTCACACTATTAAATTATTGGTTTAAAAGAACTGCAGATCAATCTTATTCATTAACAACAAAATGTTTGTCTCTTCAGGTTTACTGACTCTCATCATCACCTCCTGGTTTGTCAAAGTAACTGTTCAGAACCTCCACACGTCCCATCCCCTGCAAAGGTTTGAGTTTGGTAACGCAGTGTTTGTCAGCTGGGCTGGCGGCCTACTCACCATGGCTGGTGGAACTTTCCTGAGCTGCCGGCGATGCTCACGGTCCGAGTTGCCTGTGTCCAACCACCACACTGATGACTTTTTGCCCACTACACACTCCAAGTCCAACTATGTGTAGTCAGGAAACAAGAGGGTCCATGAAGAGATTGACATTTAGGGGGCAGAAACAAGCCACTGTGGGAGTGATGTGAACTGCCTACTGTACATCCAGCCAACAATTACAGTTACATCATTTGTGAATTGTAGTTAAAAAAGAAATATTTTAATGTTGGCCTGTTTTTGACATTTTGGCAACTCGTCAAGATGTTTTTACTATGGATACATTTTATGGAACGTTAAAAGGTATAAAAAAAGAGATTTTGAGATTAAGAAATATTAATCTCAAATAATATTGCTAAACTAAGTAATAATAATATTTGAATTAATCATTAAATTGAACATGACATTATAAACAGTGATTAAAAAACTGATTAAGTACTCAATTTAGAGTATTAGAGAGTAATTTAGAGTATTTTATACTGTATTTACTGTATTTTGATATTAATTTCAGTTTTAACATTTGGTGCTTTACTTTACTCCACTGAATGTCTGCTCTTTGATAAACATTATGTTATGAACAGTATCTCAAGTCCTGCATTCATATACTTATCATGCAGAATGACTTACTTTGATAATGATTTGTGATTGTTGATTTATATATTGCTGGTCACTTATCTAGTTAAACTATATTTTAATTACATTTTAGACCTCAAAGTAATAAGATGTATTTAATTAAGTAAACAGTGTAACATTTGCCCCTGAGTTAATTGGAATAGAATAGTAAGGTAGCATGCAAGTTAAAGTGTAAATACCTAAAAACTGTGTTTTGTCCTGGAAAAAAACACATAAATGAATAAATCAGATCTGATATAATACAGAAATGATAAAGATGATCAGAGTTCATATTCAGTAAAGTTTGAATTGGATTTGGTTCCATTTAAATGTTTTCTGTGCAGATCCTGCTGCCAAAATACCTACAGCATTCTAGTAATTAGAACTTTGCTGCCAGGGAAACAGTTTCCTTCCTCTCTTATCATTGTCCATCATCCACTCTTTATATAGCTGATTGTATTTAATGGCTGTTATTTGTCTGCTGCCAGTATAGAGACCAAGTAGAAGATTTACTGGAAAAGGAGCACAAATTTCTGGATAAACCCAGTTCTGTTTTTAAATCCATATTAACAGGAATACTCAGGCGGTGGAAATAGACTGAGAGTAGACTGTTAACATCATTTTAGGGAAATTCACCCACTCTTTAATTGCCTACCCCGGCCTCTCTAGTCATCATGCTGATGTGTCCTTGGGCAAACTGACTAACACCAATGTTATGCTATAATCCCATGAATGGGAATGACAGGTGTCGAAAAAAGTGATGCAGATACTCTAGAAACACTGTATAGATTTGTGTGTGAATAGATGAATGTCAAAAACTCTTAAGTGCTCTGAGTCGTCATCAAGACTAGAAAATCATTGCATATATGAATACTATTCTCCAGACCATTTAGTATTCATAAAAACTACAACAATCTGACCTAAAACCTGATCGAGTCAGACTACTGGAGGAAATATCTTCTCTCTTCAATGGAAACAAAACACCTACTGTAACAGGAGGCTGTATATAAGCTAACAAGACCATCTGACAAAGCTCCCAAAACCATCTGACAAAAAGCGACAATAAAATTGGAGAAAGAATTTAAAATGTAACATGGATAGTTTGCATTAGCGTGGCAAGGGAACCAGTAAAACTATCTGTTTCACCATCTTCGACTTAATAAACATTTCTTTAATTTGATTGATCACCTGTTGACCCTCAGAAATATACGTTTTTTTTTGAATGAATGAATCATACTTATCTCTGTGAAGGTTTCATTTATTTACACATGCAATAAAAAAAATAGTCTTTACAAACACATGTCAACGTGATTGCATTTTAGGTCAATTGTAGCAGGGTTCATAATTACTATTCTTATTAGGTGTTACAAATGCTGGTAAACCATATTTAAATGGGGTTTTCAATGTTTAGTGTTCATGTTTGTACCACTTAAAATGAAATGTGATCTAAATTGTTGTGTTTACTGCCCTCTAGTGGTTTTAAATTGTGTAAATTTGTTTTCAGATGACATTCAAAGCTTTTGCTCCAACCAGCCTTTGCACTCACAACACAACTACATAGAATGTGTTTACATTTTACAGCTGAGTTAATACATCAGTTGGTGGATATAAGTGAACAGGATTAAAGGAATACTGACAATATGGGGTTAATATGGTTTATAAATGTGTTACCTAAGAATGTGCTGAAGGACACACAAGCTTAGAGAACTGTTAAAATACATGGGATGAAAATTTCACAATCAGGAGACAAAGTATTTAAGTGCAGTGACTGTAAAATATTAGGCTTCCAGAACACAATTTGAATAAATAAAAAGTCACACAATTAAAGACATACATTATGCAGCTCATATGACCCAAGGTTAAAACTTTAGAGTCCATGGTTTCACAAACTGAGTCACACTCATGAGCCTTCAGTAAATAACTAACTTAACAACTAAAATAACTTTTTTTTTTAAGTCATAATATATTCACACCAGTGCTTCCTGTCAAGATGAAGCCACAACATGTGCAGCCAGTGCTTTTTAGTACTTCTCCAAGTATAATAACTATAAAATCTTACAAATAGTAAAACAAAATATTTTCTTATTAATTAGTAATTTTTAACCTTCCTTTTCCACCTTTTGAGGGAAATCGTAAAGAATTCTACCTGATAGCACTTTGGACAAAGCTGTTGTATCAATGCAAAGTCTCACAACAGAATATAATATACAGTAGATATAGTATAGTGTATTATGTGTCCATCTGAATGTCATAGAAGTGGAGGTAGTGGTGTGGTGTAGGTCGTGGGTGTTTGCAGGTGCAGGTGAGACGGGAAGAGGTACTCGTACTGTTGAGCGTGTCCCTCGACTTTCAGCACCATGGTGGAACTCTTCCTCCTCCTGATCCGTCTCCTCTTCCTGCCGTAGTTGTCACTGGTAGACCAGCCGGGAAACGACTGCTCGTGCAGACGCCGGAGTCTCTCAGCCTCCTGGAAATACGTGTCTTTTTCCTGCGGCTTCAGTGATGTCCACCTGCGTCCGAGCTCTGCGTTGACCACGGCGTTGTCTCTGACCCCCAGCTCGGCCGCGACGTGTGCTCTCTGGTCCCCCAGGAACAGTAGGAAGGCGTTGGGCGGCTTCTTGATGTAGGGCCGCCCGCCCTCCTCCTTCTGCCTCCTGCGGCGGCTTGTTTGGGGCCCCGGGCGGTTTAGTGGAGCTGGAGAAGCAGGAGGAGGAGAATAAGTGGTGCACAACTCTGGCGAAAGGCCGTACACCAGCTCCCCGTTTATCACTCCAACTGGAACCATGTTTGCAAACACGTTTGCAGGTAATGACATAGTTGGCACGGTGTTATGCTGGTGTTCAAACCATGACACAGGTAGGACCGTGGGTGGAGGTGGAGGAGGAGGAGTAGGGTAACTCCACAGGTGAGGTGCTGCAGTCATGGGTGGTGGAGGAGGAGGGTAACTCCACAGGTGAGGTGCTGCAGTCATGGGTGGAGGAGGAGGAGGAGCTGTACGTGGAGGGTAGTGGTCAACCCACTGGTCAGCAGCGGCAGTGTGAGGAAGATTAGAAGGTGAGGTGTGTGGTATTTCACTCAGCAGCTCATCTACCAGCGCCTGGAGGCAGTGATCTGTTTGTAAGTTGGCAATGGTGAACTCAAGCTCTGCGGCGAGGTCCATCTCTGTGCTGCTTCACAGTCCAGGTAACGTGTCCAGGTGACTGAGTGGACGGAGACTGAACTGCGCTCTTACACTGAGGACCAACGGCCGTGTAACGGTAAAGTATAGGGACGGCAACTGACGTACGTCGGACGTACGTACGTCGGACGTACGTCAACGGTCAGATCGGAACCACGAATAATTAAAAAAAAAAAAGTTAGCTACCCAGCGGAGCTAGCCAGGTGTGGCTAACTAGTAATGTACGTGCCTCTGCTGCTCACCATTCTTTTAATACAAGTTCAAATAAATCGGAATCATATTTGAGTTAAAGTATAAAATATAACTACTGAGCATAATGATACATTTTTTTAAAGTATAAGGCACGCACACGAACTAACGCAATCAAGGAGAAATGAGCTAATTGTTAGCTAGCATCCTGCACATACAATAAAGGGGCCATAAAAAGTCAAAAAATGTTGAAAAATGTTGATCAGTTTTTCCCAAAACTGGAAATGATGGTTCATTATTCACTTTTAAGGGTTCTTTGTTGTCTGGAGCAAATAAAATATGAAAAAACCCCACAAAAACCAATTATCAAAACTAATTTAGTAATTGATTAATGATCGATTATTTGGATAACAGAGGCAGGGATCAGCATTTAATGTTATCCTTTCTGTAGATTTACTGAGTTGGCCACTTTATTATTTGTGTTGGTAACTTCAAATTACATTTCTTTTAATTAATTTAATGAAATATGCTGGCTCAAATTCTTAGTACAAAACAGGGGTAAACTGTAATTTCAGAATCAAATGTGCAATTTGAATAAGTAAAAAACTGCAAAAGGCTGCAATTAAAGATATATATCATGCAGCTCATCTGCTCCAGGGTTTACACACCCATGTTTTGCAAATTTAGTCTGTTCTGAATCGAGTCACTGTCATGTTTACCACATTCTTTAGCCTTCAGAAAATGACCTTTCTAATTCAATACCAGACACTGGTTATTTCTTTTTGTTTATTTATTTATTTATTTATTTATTTATTTATTTATTTTTAGCATTATGGTTCAGACCAGTGCTACTCTAGGCTTCTTATGTGTCAAGATGACCCCACAACATGTGCAACCTTTACCTTTCAGTACTTTTCTAGGTATGTTGAGAACATTTAACAGAATTCACAAGCTGCTTTTTGGCAAAGGCAAAGGAGGTAAAGGAAGAATTGTAAGATGGACTCTATGTAAAGATGTGTGTTTTGTGTTTTGATTTCACTTATCGGTGTTAACAAACTTAGTCTACCATCATAACCTCACTTTTTTTTTTTTTTTAACAAAAGTTGAAAAAAATCTGAATCATATCAACAGTTATTGCAATTCAGTAGCAATGAAGACAAGGATATATACAAGACTTAAACGCATAAGTTAATCTATTTTGTTGCTCTGAAAGATTGAAACAACTAAAAGTTTGATCCAATAAAACAAGATTGAGACCCAAATAAATGTACTGTTGAAATGTACTGTTGATCATCAAATTATTAAAAAGTTCATAAAGCATTCGCAAAGTATTAAAACAAGCAAGGAAATGTAAAAACTCACTCTCACACTCTGTTTTAACAAACAAACAATAAACTGCCTATACGTGAAATTTCCTCAAGAGGGAGACAGACTCTTTTAAGTGGACAGCACCTGTAACACAACAAAACTTTGAGGCAACACTGGCAGTTTTTATCCATGACAGTAAAAGACATCCATTCCATCACATCAGTTTTATAACAAGTAAGGTCATGTATGCAAACTGTCCATGTATTTAATTGCTGTTTACTGGTTTATTCAGCATGGACTGTGCTCATCATAAAATATGACTTATATGCCAAAAGTTAATTTTACATCTGTAGTCCTGTCAGCTGTTACAAAAACAAAGTATTATATTAACATAAACATTTGCTTACATTACATCCAAATGTGAGGTAGATGTAGAATTAATTTGATACAAGTCACATTTGAAAGAAATGTTTGTTTTAGTTTTTTTTCTGAAGTGTGTTGGGGGTCATTTCAGTTTTCTTTTCAGGCTTTTCTGTAGCGTCACTTAATATGGACCCATACTTTTCTCAGCTGTGATTTTAAACACTTCACATCACATGAGATTACATATATCACATATATTTCCTTATTTAATTATTTACTTTTACATTTTCTTCATTTTCATCCTGTCTTTCTGTTGGCAGAGATTCCCTGGAGGAGTGAGTGAGTTCCCCCCCAAACTCCTTTGCATGGTGTAGACCGGCCATTCATTGCTTGGAGGGGCGGAGTCAGCTGAAGCGCGTGGGGGGGACAAAACAAAAATGTGTGTCCCTGACTGAAACAACGCTTTTTTCCGCCCTGCTCCTGAGAGTCACATGTGAAAGAGCAACATTTAAATGGACTGTGAAACCATTGTGAGCTGACTGACGGCCGCTCTCGCAGTCTGAACACAAACAGAGGATGGATGGGAACTGTTGGCCGCCTGCTCTCCTGTCCGTGTTCCTGCTGCTGACCGCCGACCTGTTGCCTTACACTGCCGCTGCTTTCCAACCGCCTTACGACCTTCTATACAACAACGCGGTGCAGGCGTTTTATAGCGGCGACTACGCCAATGTGGTGAGCAACATGGAGGCAGCGCTGAGCAGCCACGCAGAGCTGCGGCGCACCAGAGTGCGCTGCCGGCTGAGGTGCCAGGACCAGCATCCGTTTGACGAGACCTTCTCGGACCTGCGCTTCTTCGACGTGGTGCTCCGCAGAGCGGCGTGTATGAACCGGTGCATCGAGGAGAAAGTTGGCCCACAGTCCGTGCACAAAGTCAGCGAGGATGTGGTACAGGACTTCCACCGGAGGATTCCATACAACTATCTCCAGATGGCTTATCAGAAGGTAGGTGGGCAGGAGGAGAGAGGAGTTGTGGGGGGTTAGGTGTAGATCGGTGACGTGGTTCTGAATGGGGACTATTGTTGTACACTTTCCTCCAGGGACATTCTTCATCAGCTGTTTCTGCAGCTGTGTAGCACAGACATGGCTGGAGAAGGTTCCATGATTTCACTCACGTGCAGTGTAAGCACCTTCAGATAAGGGATGGCTCACCAATGCTTTTAGTGCCCAATACTGAGTTCAACAAAGACTTCTAAATATTTTACATCAACTTAAGACAACTTAAGACAATTCCTCGCTGACATCAGAATGGTGGGCATGACTTCATTCACTTACTCCTCACATTCTGGTAGTAGTGTACATATCTCTTTACACCATACAGCTAGAGAAGCGTTTATATATAATTTAGAGTTTAGTCTTTTCCGATATCCGATCCAGTGATTTTGACCAGTATTGGACAATAATAATACTATCATATCAGCTTATCATACTACAGACCATGCTGAAAGACTCTTGACAGTTACCAGCCAGTCAATGTCAGCAACATCTACTGATGATATTATAATCTAAATAACTGTTGTCAAGCCAAAGCTGTTTAGTCTGTCTCTCTGTCTGTGAGCAGCCTTACTCAACAATTACAGTTGATTTTGATGACAACATTGGGGGATGTTGTTTATGGGCCAAGTAAAAAGTGATAAGATATTGGTGTTGATACAGATATGGAGACTGAACAGTTGTGGCTGAGGTTTGTGCACTTCTTGTTATTATTGCCATCATTTTTAGTCCTGACTGCAGCAGTGTGCAGCAATGTGTGACATTACTAAAAGTACATGTTCCTTTGTCCAGGCACTAACAGTCACCAAATACTCTGCACTTTTGACATTAGAATAATTAACAGGATCAGTAGACTAATCACAGCCAGTTCACTCTGCAGATGTGAATGCACTTGTTTCATTCCTTTTGTTTTTTTAATGGCTGCTTTGTGTGCCCTAGTCCGTTTTAACATGTTTTTCTTTCTTATTTTGTCTAAGCTTTTTCTTTTTTTCTCCATCCCAAATGCATTATGTAAAAAACAGTGAACATGTCTGCAAAAGATGACTGTAACATTCTTATCTACTATACTTCAAAGCTCAGTCAGGTGTTAGAGTGTTTTTTGCCACAATTTCTTACTCTTAACTGATTAGAAATATTTGCCCTTCACTTTGCATTCACACATTTACAGCAGGTTTTCCATGAGGTGCGTCTTTTGGCAAAGGCAATGCTGAGGACTAGGCATGGGAAAGTTCAAGAAACAGATAAAACAGACGTGCCAGGAACAAAATATAATTGTTTATTCAGACTCTGTGTGGCTTTGTGGTGTATTTGTCTCCCGGGAGCAAGAAACTTTGATGTTTCTTTCATATTGTAGGAATATTTGTTTTATCTGTCTGGTAGAATCAAAGTATGACCATCACCCATGATAATTTAAAACATTTAGAAGCCGCCCATGTTGATCCTGCATCTGTTTAACAATATTTGCAGGGGTTTGTTTATATTTTTTGGTGTGTTTCCCAAACCCTTGTGTATGTAGACTATTGTGCTGGACTTGTAAAGGATCAAAAGAAAGACAATTGAGCTTTACTACCAGCAATCTGTATATAATTATGCAGGTGTACAATAAGTTGTGTGACTGGGAACTGTCTTTTCCCTCTGCTGCACAGTCAGGGTCAACTTCAGGACATTCAAGAGGGTGATGATTTGACTAATTTGGAACTCAGCTGGTAAGCTGGCAGCATCCCCTTACATGAACCTGAGACCCAGTCTGCTGCAGACTCCGTATCAGCTTTCAAAATGCCCGGGTGATGACACACAGCTTCCACTGCTCAGTAGTTGTGGGAAGTTAATCTTCCCTGTCTGCGGGCAAATGATGTCTCAAATTTTCTCTGAATCAGCAGAGGAAGACTAAGAGCTGACTCTCATAAAAGTGCGCACACTTCTGTCTAGACATTACAGTGGACACAGCCTAACACAAAGAGGATCACCCAGCTGTCAAACTATTATTATAAATAGTAAGTGATTATAAATAATGTTTTATTCAGAGGATTATGATTTGTCTAAAAGAAAATGGGGCACAAAAAACTGAAGCTGTCATGAATGTTGGAGCAGCTCTTTAATTAGTTTTCCCCTGCGCTGCCTTGCATTTCCTCCGTGTTGACATCTTAATGAACTGAGTACATGGCAGCACATCCAGGATGGGAGCTTTCGTTTTGAACTTAGCATGAGCAAGGAGAGGCAGAGGCTGAGCTGAAGCCTTCCTATTGGCCAGACGGAGTAGAGCACATCAAACCAGACAGTGTGTACACATGCATATTAGTCTCTTCTGTGTGTGTTTCTGTGTACAGCTCCGTCATATGTGTGTTGATATGGGAGCATTTCGTGGTGTTTGTGAAAATAAATAACACTCCTAAAGTATTTAACATTCCTGTCACACACACACCCTCTTGCTGACAGCGTCTGGCATAATGCTGCCATTGGTTCTGTAAGAAAAGGCTCCACAGTCACCCACTGTCTTCCTTGCTGAGGCTGCTGCGTGCGTAGGTCCACAGCTCGCTCATCATTTAGCCTGGCAAATATTTTACTTTCCCTTTGTGGTGTGTTTGCTTTTCTAAAAAAAAAAGAGAGAGACACGCCAACATTTACAGCTATTAAAGAGGGACGTTTGTATCTGGCCTCCACTGATCTGTGCCAGTCAGTACCCTTTACATGACATTAGAGAAAACTGAATTATTATGTTAGTCTGACTACATGTAAACATGTCAGTCTGACTGAAATGGCACTAAATTGAATTTCTCGGACCAACACACCCAGATAATGCTGTGTGTTTTTTATGACTAAATACAAATTAAAATCTGATGTAAAAAAAATCATAAAAGCAATGTTCTCTTATTAGTGAGAATGGGTCTTCATTGTAAGATGAGTTTGTGAAAATTAAGTTCATCGTTTCATATCATTTCAACAATCTGAATTTTGCCCCATGAAAATCTGCTAAATGGATCAGATTCTGGTACAAGAAAGCCAAAGCAGATACAAATCTTCTGTCAGACTGACACACTTACCGGTCAGTCATAACAAAGTGATGCTGTGTACATTCTTTGAAACCACAAAACCTTTATCATAATTGCAGAGTGCACACCTCACCGTTTCTGTTGATGCCAAATATGTTACAGTGAATTTTAACTGTGTATAAAACATAAGACATTGAACATTTTTCTCAGTGTAAATACACAACTTCAGTGAGTTACATTGTATTACTACTTTAAAATCCTTAAAGATTTTCAAAAACTGCATAACAGGAATGAGGAATCACCATGCAAAGCCAGCAAAAGGATTCAAGTGCTAGTCTGTCAGAGCCAAGAAGATAAAGGTCAAGATAAAACATCTGCCACTAAACTGACTTCAGTTACTTCACTCTCAATGAAATGACTTTATCATATATTATTATTATCGAAACGTGTTGTCTATTCATAAATGAAATGCAGTAAAGTCAAGGATACAAACTCAATCTCAAAGTAACATTATTTCCTTGAAAGATGAAACACAATCTGCACATTGATTATCTATTATTAGTGCCTGTGAAGAATGATGCCCTCTGCATTCAGCCCATCAAAGTATTAAGGAGCCTGAATTCTCAACCCAGAGTGAGATACACACTGTTGTCATCTAGTGTGTGTAATCATGCACAGCTCATAATGTTTTACATCTCACATTTTTTTCTCATGTTTTACAACTAGACTGTAATGAGGGTTGTCTGACAGTTGGCTCTACCAGGCTGCCAGAAAAAATACAAGATTTGACAATGATCCAGTTTGTCCCAGCAGGTTTGGGAGCTTGGGATGAAAATCAACAGTACATTTTGGGAAAACTCCTGCCGAGGTGAAGATAGAGTTTTTGGCTTTTAACGCCATACTACATGTTTTGTCTTCACTGTTTGACATTATAGTTTAAAGTCATTAAACTTGTTTACTTGAAGTGTGTTGTGTCATTGCATCAAATGCTTTAACACTGTTTTCCACTGTGGTGTTGAAGAATAGCTATCTGTCCAAGCTTTTTTCTCCTTTACCACAGTATGTTATTGTTGTTTGCCTACCAAAACAAGTACTGACATTTTGTCTGTCCCTCTTATGATTTTCCAAAAAATGCTTTACAGTTATATTGCCATTTGTTGACTTTCCTTGGTGACCGCACTTAAGAGAGTGGGCTTTTGTGTTTTCAAGGGGAGAAAGTTTTTCAAAACAAAATCAAAGGAGGAAAGCCTCCTTTTTCAAAAATACCCACCTACATACTATATGTGTGTTGAAAAAGCTTTAGAAACCTGCAGACTTGCTTCTCCTTCTCCTTTGCTTCCACAAGCAGCTTCTCACGTAAACTTGAACCTTAGCAAAAACATTTCTTACAGAACTCATCGTGTTTTTGTTGCTGTAGATGTGAATCACAGATGTTATTGTCACGTCCTGCTGATCGCAGGCTCCAAACACAGGGCGACTGAGCTCTGTCTTTGGATTGATTAGAATAAGCAAAAAAACGGTTGTTTGCCACCCAGTCAGATTTAGAGTCCCAGAGCTTAATGGGAGTGGGATTTGAATAGAATTTGAACTTTTGACAATAAAACTTGGCTGTTTACACCATCTTTTCATTCAAAGTGGTTACAGAAAGGTGACACATTGACAAATTATTAATATGGCGCTTTTGATACATAAAGTCTGCACGATAAGCTAACATAATAGGTTTTAGGGCAGTTAAACAGTTTTATTGCCGTTATTCATCAGTTTGACACTAATTGATAACAGATTCAATATGATCCAGTCCTGTCAATTCAATTGCTTACGAAAAACATTCATGTTACGACATGTGCCTAAATACAACATTTGAGTTGAAATTCAAATGCTCCAAGTCACTTTCACATGAAGAAGAAACATTACTTCATGATATAAATCTTATTAATGTTGGAAAATGGAGAACTTTTTTGCACTGCTGCACTCACTTTATTAAAACAAAATAATTCTCTACAGTCTTTTCTCCTGTCTCCCACAAACCTGCACTGCCATTCGGCTGTTCTCCTGACTTCCAGACCCAGATGGCCAGACAGTGTGGCACTTGACTATGCCAAAGGTCTCCTGCTTGACTGAGTTTGAACAGATAACGCACCAAAGGAATGTGGGAGTGTGCTGGGGCATAACACACAAATATTGTTCTCGCCCTGATTAACAGTTAAATGGATGCAGGGGAGGAGAAGGAGGCTAGTTAAGGATCAACTCTAAAAAACAACCACAATACTGCTGTGGTTTGTGACCTGACAGCTGTAAAAATGTAGTTGAATCTAAACAGAAGAGCAGGTCAGCCAGAATCAACAGTCATGGCTTTTTTAATTCAAGCTTCAAATGTTCACTTTTGAATAACCGAGACATTTATCACAGTAACCATATTTCTCAATTCATGGAAGATCAGTGTACCAAGTTACCAAATAGGAGGATTTGGACCAAGATTTTCTTCTGAGATCCAACCAACTAGAGAGCAGCATTGATATACTGTATATGTGTATACAGTATATACATGTGTGTATGTTCAGTTTAGTCTTTCTCTGTTTGAAGCCTTGGCAAGGACATTTGCTGCTACTACACATTCCTTGCGTGTGTGTGTGTATTATTCTTTGTATTTTGTGATTATCAGTCTGGCCAAAGACTCCTGGGTGTCTGTGAGGAGAAATCAAGGCTAGGATGGAAAAACAGGAGTTTGCCAGGCATCTGTTAAGCTTCACTAGTGTCTTGAACTATGTGTTGGCTGAGTAGAGAAACAGAGAAATTATTTCTGAATCTCATGTTGTATTTTTTATTTTATGTGCAAATGGAATTTGTTTTTGTCTTGTTGAAAGACTATTTCAGTCAATTGAGACAACAGCACTTTGCAAAGAAACTGACTATGAGGTTTTTCTGAGAAAAACACTAAACCTCTGCTTGTACTGATCTGGACAAAACAAAAGATTAATGAGGAGCAAAGTTATGTAAAATCTGTTTAAGTTAGTTATTATTTTATTGAGTCATTTATTTCTGTAACTCAGATATTCATTTACCTGTGGGGTTTGTTATATACTGTAAAGTAAACATAGCTGTTGAAATCGTAGGGGATACTATTCTGGTGTTTTATTATAGAACAGGATCTTAGTGTTTTAGTATTTTAAATATATGGTGCTACGTTTTGACAGGACTGTTGGCTCAGATTTAAACCAACATAGTTCACACTCCTAGAGTAAAATTTCCCTTAGGTTTTCTAAGATATTCTATGTCCCTGAACACACAGCATGTTCAGTGCAACTTTAGGCTAAATTGTGCCAAGATCTCATGTTGTTCCTGTTCTCAGCAGATCATTTCGTGGAAGTGTGAGCTAAGCTTAGGTGTTGAAACCCCAAAGAAGACAGAGGGTGCAGAGGCTCAAATCTGTTGTACCACTGGAAAAAGATGCATAAATAGAATGAATTAAAGTACAAAATCAAGACACAAGATAAGATATTTAAAATATTTACATTAATGATCCTATGTCATCAAGTACTTGTGAGAGGTTGTAATTGGGCACATTTTTGGGGCAGGTTTTTTTTCTTGCCCTTTTGACCCAACGGCTGGTTCCTGTGAAATTCAATTTCAAGTGTTGTTTGTTTATGCAGCTCTGCACTGCTGTCGTCAGCCTGCAGAGTGCTGTTGCCATCATGACTCTGTGGTAAATATGTGCTTATGTGGCACTGCCTTAAAGTCGATAATGGTCGATAGTTGATAATCTCTGCAGTGAACAAAGTAAGGCCTGAGTTGGTGTTTAGCCACATCCTTTCTGTCCTTTATTATGATCATTCCACCATAGATATGATAAAAACAATATCACTGTTGTCAGGAATCCACCCAAAGATGTATCAGCAAGTCAAGTTTGGAATAGTAAGATGACTTTTTACAAGTTGCACATCCCCTTTTCCTCCCTCCAGCCTGTGACTGCCAAAGAATAATTCATTTTAGCAAACATAACCCCAACTTATGTTTGTCATTAGATCTCAGCCTTTAATCCCCATAACACAAGATTCACTGTGAAATTTCCTACAGAGACACAGTTCATCTTCCAAGGACAGGAGAAAGTGCTTTTCATAAACCCATGTTGACCTGATCTGTGGCCGACACTGACCTTGCAGCGCCTCCACATCTGTTTTAGTTCTGGCAACTGCAGTGCTAAACAGCGTTGGGCACGGGGAGCCATGGGTTCGTCGACTTTAAGAGAAAGCAAGGTCTTTAGAGGTCTTTCTTTGTGGCTCAGGTGATGACGCAATGAGATTGCGTCTGGAAGTTGTATGAATAATTTATCCAAACATTATTCCACAGAGCCACTTTGAACAGAGACAGTTTTTGAAAGCTTAAAGTAGTTTTAGACTTTCACATGAGCTATGGTAATATCTTATCATGTAGCTTCCAGAAGGCAGTGATTTAATAGGATGAAACACAAAAGTAATGTGTTCAGTCCTGTGTGTTGATCTTCCCTCATAAGAATCCTGAGCCAAATGTCCTCAAAGATCCTTTGCAGTAAATCCAGGATTTTCCTTGAACAGGAGGAGTTAAAAATATTTTTTAACATCATCTTCAGGTGGCTTGATTATTAAGTTGTCAAGTGATGTATGTATAGAGTTACTTCTGAAGAGTCAAAACTAATTAATCATCTCTACCTGTCAAACACATCATTAGTGATTCTAATGATTAAAGCAACTGACTTACAAAATCAAAAATACATTTACAGAATTTCTAGCCACTTTGGAGAGCAGGGGAAAGTAGTTGTAAACACTATACTGATATATTTTATATAGTGTCTATGAAGAGAAAATTAGCCACACACCCCACAATAGGCTCTTACTTAATCTGTAGAATCAAGATTTTATTTATTTTATACAGTAAAAGTATTTTTCTTATACATGCTTTTGAATAATACCCACACCCCCTTCTAGGGTCATAGAATTGCCACATTTTGTAGGTCATAAGTGTCTTACATATGGATGGATTTTAATTTTTGGCAGCGATAAGTGGAATCATTGTGCATTTCAATGTAAATCAGATTATCACAGACGTTGTATTGTTCATTCACATTCTAGTTTTCTTTGAAACTACGGGATTGTCCTCTTCTGCACTTTCAAACATTCGGGGAGATGTAATATAATTCAATTAGTGACTCAGGCCCATTAGAGTATGAAAGTCCTGGTTTGGCCCTGAATACTGCCATCATCTGCAACAACAGGTCCAACTTTTAGCCTTTAGCCTTTTACAGTAGGCTTCCGCTTGTTTATGTTCAGCTCTGTTTGCCAAGTTAGTAGTGAGTCATGGAAGTGCAGTTTCGAAAGTTCCGTTAATGTGAAGCATTGAACGGACTGCAGTGTCTCCCAGTGGTTGAGCCCCTGAAGATGATTCAGACTTTTTAGCTCATTTGTGAGAAAACAACCTCCGACCTGCCACTTGAAGACAATGTATTACATGCATCCGATAAAAGGGATACCATCTTCTTGAATGTCTACATTCAGAAGTGATCATTCAACTTGTGGAGAGAGGGGAATATACAGTATGAAAACAAACGCCAGGTCAGAGATGCATTCAACATGGATAAAAGAGATTTTTAGAAATTTCACAGGTGGATTGGTGTCCAATTTCAGGATATCCAATATCACCCTGAACATGTCTGCTTTGTATGATGGAGCAGCATGTTTACCATCATTTGTTGTTTTATCTTTGAAGCTGTTTTGCTGTATCGTCTGTGATTCCTGTTTGCTTAAGCCATGTGTTTTGTTTTTTTGTTTATTTATGGTGAATAATTCCATATGGAGTAGGTAATCGGAAACAATCTACACCAGTGAGTGTAGATTGCTTTTGTGTGATGAGTCCCCTTGGCAGGCAAAGATATGGTAAATAAAATTGTTTTTATATAGTGCTTTACTTATATTGATGACCACTTAAAGTGCTTTACACTGCAGTTTTGCCATTCACTCACACATTTACACGGCACATCTATATATATATATATATATGTTTACTACTGGTGGAGCCTGTAATCAACCCACAGCCCCATGGCTTAGTGGGTATAGTGTAGTAACAATATGATTACTGATAGGAGAAAGTGAAGAAAATCAAGCTAGGGGATATTTGGCCTATTTTTCAGGTGGAGAAATTATTTTGATTTAAATATACTCTTAATAACAGTGGGAGTTGTGCTGAGATAAAGAACCTGTTTTGTTTTTGACATAGATCAGATTTAAAAAGAAAAAGGATTATCCTCTGGCATGTAGATATGGCCAGAAAAAAGGCTTACAGGCATTTTAATTTAATGGCCAAAATACCTGAGGTACTTTATACCAGGTCAGAGGTATTTACAGAATGTGTGTCTGGAAGTCTAAAACAAGTCCCACACTGTCCTCACCAGCCTTATTTCAAAGGCTTTAAACTTTCAACATGTTTTAGAGTTACATAAGGGCTATACTATATGAAATGTCTTATAAACAGTAGCAGTTGTCCTGTCTCCTTTTTCTTTGTTACATTTCCACATGAACATATTTACATGTTATATCTAACATGTATTTAACTGGGCTTTAGAAATTAATCTTTGCTAAGATTTATTGATTCACGATTATTGTATTAATTCACAGTTTCATGTGATGCACCAGTGTTTATTTGGAAATGATCAAGATGTGTTTTAGTTTGCTGTGTTGTCATGCAGTAATCCTCCACTGAAGCACAGCTGCAAAGAAATGTGTTATTATTTTAACAAACGCAAAGTTAATATAATTAAAATGCAATGAATCAGTAATTGAAAACTCAGTTCAAATGATCTTGTAAAAAGAACTATACCACTGCATTTCAAAGAGTCTTTGAACGTTAATCATATTTACAGTCACAGATACCGCACAGTATACTGCTGGAAAGAGTCATGATTTTGTCTTAAAACTTAAAAGACACTGTTGTGTAATAAGTGCTGTTAAATGCAGATAAAGAGACCATGCTGCTGTGCAGTATTCTTATCTCTGTATGTCTCTTGAATTAAGCTTTGAGGCTGCAACATCCTCATCAAAACAACTTTCAAACAACCACCTCACCTTCTCACTGCTGTACTGTATATCCTGCTATTTCGTGACATGTGGATACGTCTCCCACAGTGTTGTTCGAAACAAAAACCCTCAAAGCAGCTTCTTCTTTCCATTGCATACACTGAATTTGAATACTGTGAGATTTAGATGGCCTCCTGAGAGGACTTAACATTTTTCTGTGGAGCCCTGAAGTGCTGTTGACGGGCTAGACTTCCACAGAACTCCGATATTTCCCCTCATGTTGCTTTACTGGCAAACCCCTAGCTCTCGTAAAGGCACAACATGTTTGCATTTAATGGTCTAAATAAGTGGTTTGAGTTAATCATAGTTTTTAAACCCTTAGAATAGCTTTCGTGTTCCTGGTCTATGTTTGTGAGAGTGTGGTGTTATGTTTTCCCTGGCAAAGCTGAAATCAATCTTCATAAGTTGTGTAGTGTAATTTAGTGAATTCCGTAGTTTTAACTATGGTATACACATCTCCTTAAGATGTGGAATGTCAACCCATCAACAATGTTGAAGAAAATCCACCATCAGCACGACTGCTTCGACAGAAATGTCTTCCAATTAGTGCAAAAGTGCAGTTGTCCACCTTGAAATTTGGTTTCCAGGCAGCATCAAAGACACCAACAGAATCAGTAAGAGGCTGTCTGCTCTGTGATGTGGCAGGCTATAGCTTCTCTTCATCAAAGAGGACTTTTACATGGTTTGGGCAGTAATCTGAATGTTGAGTCTGTGTCATACTGAGGAAATGAGTGGTTAATTCCTCAAGAGAGTCTGTAATTGACTTCAGTTTGGACGAAAGAGAGTAATACTGTATGACTCTCTGTACAGTAGGACCATTGTAGTGCTGTGCAGAAATGACTTCATGACATCACGGTGGATAAACAACCGCCCTTTGTTATTAACAGTTTTAGTGGGAAAATCTCGCTTTGAGTTATTTGGATTCCATAGTTTAGATTCAAATGGCAATACTAAGGATGGCTTGATAATATTGCACATACTGATATCACAACCTTGAGTATCTGCAGATACAGTCCAATACAGTTGTTCTTACATATTTTTAACCACCAATCTGTTAAAATTGTGCCGATGCATCTACCATCCTACCATAACCAGCTATTTTAAAAACATAATGATTCAGTTGTATAACAAACAATCTGCTCCTACAAAGACGAATAAACAATCTGGGTTTTTGGGTCAGATTTCATTTCTTTTGACCAGTATCAGGCCAATACAGATACACATTATCATATCGGCTCATTCCTAGGCAATACTTTGCCTTATCTTGACAGCTGTTAATATTCTGCGTAGACCAGGCTACTACTGACACCTGTTGGGCTTGTTTTTAATAAAAGCAGAACCTCTTTTACTGAGGTATCTTTTCAAATAGCACAGCAATTTAGTTTAATTAACTTTCCCAATGAGGATTCTCCCTATAATGGAACAAGCTCCTTATTCTCACTCTTGAACTCATGTGTGGTTCTGTGCTCACAGCTGCTCCATCTCACAAATCTTTTTTTCCTCTCACTCGTCAGTTGCGGTGTGGTTTTCAGTTAAAAGTAAGCATGTCATTCTTACTGTGAAGCCACTGCGTTTCATGTTTTCCATGCATCTACTGTACACGGTGAGGTTGAAGTGCACCATCAGCCTTTAGGAGGCCTCAGCCCATGCCGCATGTGTGTGGTGTGAAAGGAATGGGATTCACAGGCGATAATTTGGCTTCACATATCAAATCTCTGCCAGGGCAAGATTAGCTCATTTGACTTAAATTAAATGCGGGATGAATGATGCATTTCATGCAATCACAGATTTTCCAACATGGATTTTGTCTGTGATCAGTGCTCTACATGTTATCCAGATGAGCCATATTCATAATAAACAATGTCCAAATTATTGAACCCCTCAATCAGTTTCTTAAACATGTGAGCCAATATAAATGCAAAACTGATGAGGCTTCAAAACATATAAAGATGTGCGAGACTCCCCAGACTGAGAATAAATCAGCTCCAACAATCATTCATCACATTTTTGTAGTAATTTTAAAGGGTCTGACCAGGACTTGATGTTACAAATAACATCTAACATTTGACAATGTTTATAGTACCGGAAAATATCTTAACAGATTTACTTAAATAGTAACTTTAATTAGCTAGTGGCCAATATATACAGTATATATCTTTTGTGTCAGTTTATTCTGATAGGCTTACAATGAGGTATTGTATGAGCTATGAAATGCTTAAAGTTTTCTGCTGCAGCAGATCGGTCTGTCACTTGAGTTAAAATGGCCAGATGATGGATAACTGGTGTCACACTTAAGTCTTTGAAAAGAAACCCCGGCTCTGTTCATGTTCAGTCGTGACTACTCTCTCTCATCACCTTTACCTTTGTTTCAACTGCTTGGTTACTCTCCCTAGGCCCTGAAACACACACACATTGGACAAACTGAACAAAGGGTTATCCCTAACCTTAACCATAACTAGTTAATGCCATAACCTTAACCATTTCAAATCAGTTCCTTAGAAATGAAGTTCTGCCTCATGGGATCAGGTTTTGCTTCCTATTAGGAACACCAGTCCTGACAAGGTCAGTGTTTATGCCAGGAAAAAGCCCTGAATAGGTGAACACACACACACACACACACAGAAAACACAGCCCATTCTTCTCAAGCTCCTCCAGATTTGATGGCCTTCTGGCATGGACCTTCGTCTTCAGTTCACCCCAAAGATTTTCAATGGGATTTAAGTCAGGAAAGGCAAGCCAGTCAATAATGTTCACTTTTGTCTTCTGTAGGTAGTTCTTCACCAGATTTGGGTCGTTGTCATGTTGGAACGACCCAGACCCAGTTTTGCTGCTGACCGCTTCGGGTTTTCTTTCAAAACCGTGTTTCACTGTAGGGACAGTGTTCTATGACTTATACACCTCTCCCTTCTTTCTCCAAACATAAGCAATGTCTCCAAAGAGCTCTAGTTTCACCTCATCTGACCAAAGGACATGCTTCCAGTATGCATAATAAAAATTATTTGCTCTAATACCTAAAACATTGAAATTCACATGGGGACTAATAATTTCCTCTTCAACTATAAGACTGAGGATGTCTATTATTAGAAGGATGAGAAGGTGAAACTGTGAAAGGAGCTTGTCATGCACAGCTGATAGTTGAGCCGTGGCTGATAAGAACTAATCAGGAAGTGAGAGTGAGTATCCCAAATGTCTAGGCTAAAAGGCAGCTTTTGAGCTTTTTAAAGGAAAATGGAGTCAAGTGTTTTTCAATATCTTTTGTTTTGGGGGGCTCGGAAATGCAGATGGACAACAGATGCATCCAGATCGAATTGGTTATTATGAATGTACCCTTAATGTATATACTGTACACACTCAAATAAATGCCTCATCCATGATTATCCTACAAGCCTGTGAAAGAAAGCTGTAGGTATTGTAAACTGACTTATTGACTTAAACTGATTATTAGTGATTCAGTGGGTGCATAAATATGTACTGTTGTATTCACATTTCATTACTAAAAGTTTGCTAGAACTTGATCCGCTACATGACTGTTCAGAATCAGCCATATATCACAGATCATCTTATGCGATTTCCTTCTCATTTATTCCCATGTCAACATGGCACATTAAAACCAGTGGAAGCTCAGCTTCAGTTGACCTCTGTGAGACATGAATAATAATTGTAGGAACTAAAGCTATTATAGCATTTCCTTGTTTCAGTCTTACATAATTATCGTGTTCCCTTATTGCATTTGTTCGTTTGTTCATTCATTGGTATCAACGTGGGCTTGGTCATCGCGGTGAGAGGGTTGTAGTGGCAGAATTTACTGTATGTATAAATAACTGGGCCTAAAATGAACTTCCCCTGTGTGGGATGCTTAGTAAAAGTTTAGGTTCATACTTGTCATTCCCTCTTTTGTAATATAGGGGTTGTGTTTTGGAAATTACCCCTTATTTTTTAAGCATGTTATTATGATGTTTTGGTTCTAACAGAAGCCTCTTTTATGTCTCCCGAGTAAATCACACTCATCAGGTGACTTCATTTTTCCGATGATGCGATGGTGAAGTTCAGGATTTATGGGGCATTATGTCATTATTTCATCTTATGCCAGTTTCCAGCCGTAACTCCTCCTCACTATTCCTGGTATGGTAGCCTGCGGTGAAACCCAAAACAAAGAGCTGTCGTATATTTTGTCTGTGGATTGCAATCGGCGGCTAATGAAGTTAAGGGAAACAGCAGTTGCAGGTGGAGGCTGCGTGGTTGGATGCCATGTCACATGTCCAACTCCATCCTCAATGAACAGAGGAAGGTGTATGATATATAAATATATGTCTTATGAGGAAATGAAGTCACTCAGATATGTATGGAACACACACTCAATAATGATGCACATTTATTTCTCTTTTCATCACTTCTTGTTTTAAATTCATTTTAAAGGGCATTTGTCAAGCTAAAAAAGTGTCTAATAGTGGCATTGGGAAGTCTGGTGGTGTTTTTCCCCCTCAGATTGCTGGGGATTTCCTCTGCTCCCCTGGGGGCATCCTGTTATCTGAGCTGTGACTGAGTGGGAAGATCTCTTTCCAGTGACTCAACCTTTTTTTCCTCCCTTTAGATTACTACATTCGAATGATGTGGTCAGTTTTTTACTCAACAACTCCAGATTAAATACCTTCGATCCATTATGCAGCACTGATGTTGTATTCCATAAGGTTACAGACCAGATTATTAAGGCTGGATGACTGCCACTTTGTATGGGGAAAAGGAAAGGAAACAAATTGTAAATCAGTCATTCACTCTGTAATTCAAGCAGCTGTGTGTGGGATGACTTTGGTCTGGACAAGAGGAAACGTTTTTTTTAAGGGTAAATGAATATAACAGCTTGAACTCAAACTTCTTATTGGGTAAGGTAAAGTTTTGAAACCATCCACTGACAGTTCTTTAAATCTCAACAGTCAGACCTTGTGTTTTTCATTGTTATCAGCGAGGCCCTGTGATTCTTGGCAGTGAAAAATTGAACAAGCAGTGTCCAAGACAACAATTTTTGCAGCAAAGCTCATGCCCTAAAGATAGTCTGGCTATGTTTGCTAACTGTGAGCAGGTTTTTGTGCACCTGAACCAAACTTCCACAAAGTAATTAACCTTTATGATAGTCTTTGTTCAATAACAAGTGGCTTTTACCAAACATCTGTGGAAAACAAAGGCACTGGAAAAAAGGTGCTGACACTCACAGGTAATATATAATAATTATATTAACTCACCCAATTAGACTGAAAGCTCTGTTCACATCTTTATCAGGTTTCTATTAAACAACTGTGACTATTTAAATAAATACATTTCCCAGCTGATCTTATGCTGTTAAAATATGTTACCGGGGATTTATCTCATCGTTACTAGGGGTGCATAGATAAGTTTCTCCACAAAAATTAATAAAAAAAGATATGTTATATTTTCAAAGCAGTTCTTACTAGGTATTGTTGCTAGTTGTTATGTATTTGGTACAGTCACTGTCACTCACAGAGGGGAGTGGAGGTTAAAGTTGAAGTCTGAACATTTTTTGAACAGATATTTAAAACAAAGGTGACAGTTTGTTATTATCCATATAGTCAACTAGTTGTCTCAGTAGTCTATAAATAGCCAACTATCTAAAAGGTCATAAGTTGCAGCCTTAGTGTTTAGCCTTAAAGTAAAGCACAGCAGCGACTGAGTCTAACCTCAGTACACTGTAATTCTGTGTTTCCTCCTCTGGTGGAATTTATTAAACATCTCGACAAAAAGTTTGGTCAAGCTTGCTGTGTGTCATGTCACTCAAGGTTTTTTCAAAGAGTAATTAGCCCTACAGCATGCTGTGAAGTTAAGACAAACTGAAATATTTCCCACTTGTGCCCAAGGGCCTCCTGTTAAGCAGCTGGGTGGGGTGAACTCTTGCCACTATGGCCACTACTTAAGTAAAAAATATTAGTGTGTCATTTTCTTCTCCTCCCTAGAAAGACTTATTAATGCTCCCACTGTAGAGTTACACCCAAAATAGTGAAAGATATTGTGGGAAATAAATTACATCATTTGAACCACATCATAGGGATCTCAAGGATATTGGAAAGACGATGAAGCCAAACTTGCATTTAAGTCAAAAAGACTGAGGTGAAAACCATTCAAAGCTAACATCAGTCTTAATTGTGCGTACCTTCAAACTTTGGGTTATGAGTAAATGAATGTCCCTGAGCCTCCTGACTCACAGTCTGAGTTTTGTACAAGTTTAGTCAGACTCCCCCCCCTTCATTTCCTCTTTTATTTAGTCTCAGCAGGGTAATCTCATTTAATATCTGCAGTACACAAGTATAACAGGGCAGCAACTCCTAAGGATGTTGGGATTGACATGTGCATGGGAAGAATATCAGTCTGGAAGTTTTCAAAATCAATCTTTATCAAGCTTCTACAGGCACACATTTATTCATTCAGCCTGAGAATGTGCTGAGGTCATGCTGTCACAAGCTTCAGAGGATATTTCTTTTATATTCTCCCATCATGTGGTGTGTTGTATTCACAGTGGTCGTTACCTCAGCCTCAAAGAATCCCTCTTATGGAATAATGATCCTCTGTTGAGTCATCACGTTGTTTCATTTTGTAATGGCTGCCTGAAGAGTTTATGCAAGGACACTTGAGATTGAGGTCTTTATTAAAGAATTTTTATCATATCAGTTTTACTATTGTTTTTCTGAGAGCTGACACAGGAGTCTCTTTGTACGTAGCTCTAAAATGTAGGGCCTAATCAAAACTTGACCCATGGAAGGCCACCCTGCACTCAACATGCTTAAAGTAATTTAAATACCAAATAAGCACACTTTAAAGGTACACAATGTGTACATGTAGGTGAGATGGATTTTCATGCAGGAAGGCTTTGATTTCATCCCGCAATCGATGAGCTTGTGTAATGCATTCTTGTCTTACAGTGTAAGTGTTCATATACCCTTTGAAATATTTAGCTGCATTGTGTTTTCTTTTTGTGTGTGTTTATTTGTTCCCAATCAGCTATGCTTTCAATACAGACTATTTCATAATTCAATCTTTGTGACAGAGGTGTTTAGTAAAGCAGACACAGATGTTGGCAGGCTAGAGCCTGGACTTTTCAGCAGAGGGGAAATGGGCTTCGTAAAATGAACTTGTCTAATTCCTGACCTCCTGTGTGTCCATTTTTGCCAAACCGCTTCCTCACAGTTGTGTAGCAGTGTAGTGTCCAGACCAGGAACTAAGACATTTCAGTCTCTCACCTCGCTCTGTATTTACAGACATAGATCCAATAAACATTTCAAAATACTCACCAGGGCTTTAAACGCAACTGAGGTCCAGAAGCCTCTCTATAAAATATTTTAAGTGGCAGCTGGCATTGTTTCCTGCCAAAGTCACAGTCCTGAAAATAAGTTTATAAGTGGAGCGGAGAGTGTCCAAGCTGCCAGAGTCTGAATGTTCAAGATTCTTGGAAGGACAGATCTGCGTAATTTATTTAGTGTTGTTTGGCAGAAGAAAAACTGGACTCTTTGTCCTATTTGCTTATGTATACATTAATGGGGAGATTGTGAGGAGGAAACTGGCAAACATTTTGCATCTGCTGCTAAATGTGAGAGTGTTTAGGTTAACATTCATCGTTGTTTATTCTCACTGCTCCATTAGACTGAAGAGTCTGTAAGCTCTCAGCAGCAGCAGTAGTGATTGCAGCACACATGGGTGGAAGTGTGGAAACAACACGCTCATGCATGAGCACACAGACACTCAAACAATCTCCCGCCTGAGATATATACATGGCAGAACCCGCACAAAGGTGTGGAAGTCGATGAGCCACGTGAACACATCTCTCCCACCTTGATCCAATCCAAACTGAACTCATGTTGACTCTTGTTCTTTCTTGATTTTGACCAGTAATCAGGGCACATCTTTTTTGTTTGTTTTGGAAGACGTGCGCAGTCCTCAATCCTACTGTATGAGAAAACATTTACTGCCTTTGAGTGGGATGACTGTAGCAGAAAGCATTGTCATCCCCAGATGAGCTAATCTGCCATGGAAACTCTCTCTCTCTCTCTCTCTCTCTTAAATGTTTCAGGATTGCTGACTGATGCATTAGCTGCTGTCATTCATTAACTGATGTGGGAAGTGTTCAGAAAAAGAACACGTACAGAAACACTTAACAAATGGAGGCTGATGCTGCAGGTGGTTTTGTTTCCCCTGTATTGTCTGTAGGCAGTAACTGTTTACACTGTTAACACTTACTGATGCAAGATAATTAAATTAGTTGGTCCTGTGATACCCCCCCCCCACACACACACACACACACTTTGGGTTAGAGGGAGACAGGAGATCTACAGGGCCATTCTAGCATTCAAACCTAATGGTAATTTAGTGTCCAATCAACCTAATTCCAGTCTTCATGTGTTTAGACTGGAACAACACAGTCAAGGGGAGAACTTGCAAAATGTCTTTGGTGTTGCAAATTTAATTAAAGTTCATCCATTTATTCATTTTTTACTGCTTTATTTTCCTACATGGGTGGAATACCAGACATTCATGTGTGTAGCTCCACAGATGATAAGATCTTTTGCAGCAAGATAGAGGGATTATGGCCTCAGGTTATTTTGGGAAGAGGCAGTTTTTTCTCTTTGATTTATAGCCACTTAGAAAGAACCCTAAAAATGTCAGTATTTTTATAATATAACCTCTCCTGGTTATTTTTGTTCTGTCAAGTTTAAATCATACCTCTTTTTTATGCTTTCAAAACAATGCTGCAAAACATTTTTTCCGAGTTGCACAGATAAAATTGCATTGTGTTGAGTCCTATTGTTTAGAGCATATTTACAGACACACATAATGTGACACACAGAAACAGGTGAGGATACAGAGGGGCTCTCAGTGTGTGGCCATGCTGGACTTACCATAGCAGGAAATAGAGTGTAAACAAAGTTATAAAAAGACATACAAATAGATTATAAACAAACAGTCCACATCTGCACCATCTCCCACCTTTGTCCCTCATTCTCATTTTTCCTAGCCATCGTTTCAAGCCTGGACTTAGTTTCTAAGCTTAGTAGAGCTCAGATTTTATAAATGGAGCAATCACTGAGACATCAAATTTTACTCTTTCTTTAATTTGGCATGGAATGAAAACCAAATGGACAGACATTGATTCAGTTGGTTTCCATTAGCATGAACCCAACAGTGGAGGCAAGGAAAGGTCACCATTTTAACAAAGAACAATTGAGAGCACAAGTGGAAACAGCTTTTCATATAGAAGGATTGAAATCTTAGCTGGAAGCATGTTTAAGACCTCAAGTAAAAACCACATATTATTACCATGGCTATATTTATGGTTATATAAAATTAGTACAGCTTTAATCTTATATGTTTTTATTTCTTGGTAAACTTTGATGATTGGATCCAATGATTCTGTAACATTCCTAATGTAAAAATGCTGCATGGGATTGGTTGGTTGGTTTGGTCCAGTTTAACTGCATTACTTCTTGTTCTGGATTCTTTCTCTTATGCTGTGCGAGCTGGGCCAATCACTCTGAAGTTTGGCCAGTAAAGACGGGTCAGTTGCACCACTGGTAAAACAAGCAGGATGCAGCTCCTCGCTGTGTCATTCATGTTGTACAAAATTGCGGTCTTGATTCCATGGTGCAGTCAAGCTGTTCTATCCTGCTGCCCACTGCCCAATTATTTGAATTGTCCATACAACTCATTTTGTGCATTTCATTGAAAGCAGCCACAAATCAGGCCTTTGATAACATCTTCTTTACCAAGACCAGTGTAGGGTAAAGCTGAGTCAACACCACAGACCTTGTAAAAAGTGCAACCAATCTTGCAGGTTTTTGCTGACACCAACAAGAAAGTAAGGCATAGTGAATAGCCACTGGAATTACTCCACTGGTTGCCAAAAGTACTCGATTTGAATGGAAGTCTGAGGGAACATTTCTATTTCTCTCTTGATTTGCAACGTAATTTTATATTTCCCTTGGAAGTTAATGGTCTCGGTTCCTGTTTCGGGTATGTTTCCATTTAGAGGAAAATAGGTGATAAATCCAGGCACATACAACATAACATATCACACCAGTGTGTTTGACAGCTGTCATTGTTAAATAGGAGCCCGGTAGCAGGTGATGCCTCTTAACTTACAATTTCAACACTTCAAATCACAATTCTGGATGCTTCATTAGCAGAAGTTCAGATTTTAAAGGTGACGTCACATCCAGTTTCTACACAAGTGCACTATATACAGTATATACATTAATGGTATAGAGGCCTTGCCCTGGTCTTGACTCATTCTGAATTCCTAAATGTCTTGGTTCATTCTGGTCTGTTTTTTTAGTGCAGTCTTGGCTTACTATACTTTTCCTGACATGTCTTTGAACTGATGGCGTGCTGAGGTGACCCTGTCAAGTGTGTGTGTGTGTGTGTGTGTGTGTGTGTGTGTGTGTGTGTGTGTGTGTGTGTGTGTGTGTGTGTGTGTCATCTAAAATCAATTGTCTCTTAGTCACTGCTTTAGAATGCAAGGTATGTTGGTACCTAAGACATCTCACTACCAGGTCATTAGCCTGGCAACTGCACAACCCTTGACCTGAGGCAAGTCCAGCCGCTCATGTCCAGTCAAATCAAAGAATGAAGGCAGGAGAGACAGAGTCACGTTTGGGTTTAGCCACAGAGAGGAAGAGAGACAGGTACAGACTTGCTGGCGTACTCACTCACTTCCTTATATAGTTTGCTTATTTGTTTAGCCTTTCTGTAAAACTGAGACAGTATAGCATTTACGTGTAAACTAATCATTCGGTTTTTTTGTACTGTGGTGAAACACATCTGCTCATGGCACCCTGTTTCTGATAATCAATATTGTTTGTGTGTGTATGTGTGTGTGTCTCATGTCTCAGTTTGGCCTGAATTCCTGCCATCATGCTGTGTGTCAAGAATGCTAGATTTGTGTAATGTGACAGCAGCAACTGGACCACATTGTGTTTCTAAATGAGAACACAGCTCTGTAGAGGCCTACAAAGAGATTTAAGCTGAAAATGTGTGCATGTGCAATAAATAGCTATTGTCCTCTACTCCAGTCTTTCAGTAAACATAAATTCTTGTCTTCCCTCCCTCATTTGTGACATAAAACCAAGTGGCAAAGGTCATAGAGGTAAACAATATATATCGTTTGTTATATTATCGTAGTTTTTATTTTAACTACAGTATGTGAGTATTTAAATGACTTTGCAAAAGCCAATGAAACACGCACGTAAACCCCCACGCGTTCGCTGAATGTGTGCAGCAGAAGTCCTCCTCACTGCAGCAGTGAGCATTGAGCAGCAGAATTCAGCAGCATTTGGTGTCACATGACCACTAGGAGACTGGCGAGCACTTTCCCTGCCAGTCAGGGTAGCCGTGCGGAGAAAACATGCAGCCTCCACATCTCAAGAAAGGCTCGGTAAACCTGCAAAGCTTTTCATTCAGAAGAAAAGTGCTGTATAATATAAATAACTGTGAACAAACACTCAGTGCCCAGTGCCCATCCGATGTGTGCTGTGTTCTACTCAGTGGGTAATAATGTAAAAGTAAGAGAGCCACACTCAAGCAACGCTCGATTCCATTTAGCATTTTTATTTCACGTTCTCTTGAAAAATTTTTGTTCTTAATTTTCAAATGAAGTTCATGCCGGGGCCCACAGTTGGTGAGGTCCTGGGTTCACAACCCGGTTGGAACAAGGGGCCTCTGCAAGGAGTTTGCATGTGCTGCGTGCTGCGTGGGTTCTCACCGGGTACTCCGGCTTCCTCCCACAGTCCAAAAACATGCAGATTTGGGGCAGATTTGGGGTTAATTGGACACTCTAATCCCTGTGATGGACTGGCGACCTGTCCAGGGTGTACCCTGCCTCTCGCCCCATGGAGTTAGGCACCACCACCCCCTGCGACCCCTAGTGGGTAAAGCGGTAGAAAATGAGTGAGTGAAGTTCATTCCTTTTTTAGTCTTTCATACTTTTTTTTTTTTTCTTTTACACTTCCATTTTACTTTTCTCTTTCATGGGAACAGCCACTAATTAGACTGTTTGCAGTTCACCTTGCATCCTTGTTTGTGTGTATTCATCAGTTATGGCCACCCGCTCAGACACCAGTTGACAAAGCCCCACACACATGCAAGCACATTCTAAATTTTTGAGGTTTGTAACACGCCAGCTCAGCGCAAGCACATGCAAAGATCCAGATGAAATGTGGCACTGCGTCAACCCCCTCACACAGCGGCATGGTCAGGTTTTTAACTGTACCCCAGAGGGAAGTGGTGACGGCTTGAGAAAATATCCAAAATGAGGTCTTTTAAGCTTTTCTCTGGACACACACTGAAAATTTATTTGCCCTCTGTTTCATCCCTTTATGTACAAAGAGGACTTTGACAGTTAAATGTGAGTTATTGTTTACTCTCATATGTAAAATGTGTTTAAAATATTTGAGTATGTGCACATTTGATTCAAACCTCAATCATTTCTCAGTTGTTCATTTATCCAATGGTTCTAGCATGTCGGTATAATTTATATCCATATTTGTTCCTATTTCATATAAGGGTTTTTATTCTTAAATGGCATTACTGAATTTATAACTCAGAGATTAATTTCTCCTCATATTTTTTCCATGAACTTGACACTGGTTGGTTCTGTTGTGGTTTTTTATAGTTTTACATTAGTTTATTGAAAAATACAAATCAGTAGGCCTCTCAACTATTGTCAAATTTCTGAGAAGGCAACGTAAGCCAGTCTCTAAAGAGCTGTTAGATTTTCTCTGTAATTAAAATAACAAGCTAAATAATCTCAGCTGACAAGGGATGCCGCACTTTGTGTTTAAGCAGCAGCTGGTAGGATGAAAAGAAATAGAAATAAATGTATCCATGTGTTGAACAATCAAGTCTTTTTTGCCTCCATTTGACTGTACACACACACAATTCAATCAATTCAATACAGATCAGATTTGGTGGTTGACATTCAAAACTCAAGTGTCTTGTCTTACATCTGACTTTAATATGAACATGACTGTCCTCTGAAACAACATGCTTTTACTCTGTTGCACTGCTGGTGAAGATCGATGACTACATACGCTCAAGTTAAATAGCCATGTATCGGATATATATATCCAATCTGAGGCCACATACGGAAGTGACTCATGTCTGGAATTGGCAATTGGATTTCTGTGTTCACACAACCATGAACAAAATCAGATCTGAGTGACATCAGTGGAAAGATTGGACACAAGTCACTTTAGAATGTGAATGTAGTCAAAAATCTGACTTTTCAACAGTGTAGGAGTTAATACTGAATCATGTTGCAGTGTGTCTGAGGAAATAATATTGAAGTAAAATCACTCACTGGCCACTTTATTAGGTACTTGTTAACACACATCTCTACTTAGCCAGTCACACGGGAGAAACTTAATGCATGATGACATGCTATAGTTTAAACAGAGAATCAAAGTGGGGAAGAAAGGTGATTTTATGTGACTTTGAATGCTCCATGGTTGTTGACAGGTTGTTCTAAATATTTCAAAGACTGCTGATCTGCTGGGATTTTTGCCCACAAGTATCTGTAGGATTTTACACAGAACGGTCCGAAAGAGAGAAAATGTCCAGTGAACAGCAGTTCTCTGGGGGAAAATGCCTTGTTAATGCCAGAGGTCAGAGGAGATTAATCTTCATTACAACCAAGGTTTGCAGAGGACCACGTCTGAATGCATAACATGGCAAACCTTGAACCTTAAGCTATAGCAACTGTGGACGACACCAGATGTCACAGCCACAATATCAAGTGTACCTAATAAAGTGGCTACTTACAGGTTATTTAAATCAAATCCATCCTTCCTGTTCAGTGTATAGAGAAATGCGATTTATTTTATGGGCCATTACATTTATTATTCATTTATTCATTACAATAAAACAGTTAGACTTTCTCTCTTAAGATGTTATATATGGACTCTTGGTGTCTCCTGTCATGCTTAGCTCTAAGTCTTGATAGCTTAGTTAAAGCTCACATAAGAACATAGGAAAAGAATGAAGGGAATGCTTCTCTCCTTCTCTCTTTGAGGTAATCCTTAAATCATGCAGGCTGTACTGTTTTTGCTTTTTTTTTCCAGGCCATTTCTTGTCCTTTTCCATACAACTGTATGATGTATGCCTGCAGAGGATTTCTTTTTCCAGACCTCAGGGGGTAGCGGTTTGATTGATGGTCCAGGTCTGTGATGAATCACTGAACAGGACTGTTAACCCCCAAGAATAAAGAGGATCCATTACCTCACCAGAAAGTGAGGCCAAACTGTGAATCTTTAACTATAGGAAATACTCATTCAGAGCACTTGAACCTAATGGACACTAACCTAAAGGGAAAGAAGGATGATAGTTCTGTGTTGACAGCTTACTGATTGGAACTGAGTAACATTTTTCAGTGACATGGGAAGTTGCTCTGGAGTTTTGAAACCCATCGATTATGTTAATCTCCATACAACTGACAGCTTCCAATGGTTTCTAAATTTATAGATTTATAAGATTTGACACATCACTGATCCTCAGATTCATTTCAATCTCTCATCAGCTGAAGTTGACTGTTTTGGGCATTGTGTAATGCCTTATGTCTGCTCATTGCTGCAACACCAGATTATTTAACATGAACGAATATATTTGATATTTCTCCAGGGAGATGTGGAAGCTGTACTGGGTGAGAACATATGGCTGGATGAATGCTTGCATTGTCTGCATTTACCCACTGTTACATAAACACACACACACACCGGTGTGCTTTTTTGATGTGTACAAAACATGTGCATAATCTAGAATTAACACTTATACACCACTTCATGCTCTTCTTGTCTTATTTTACTATCGCAGCCTCTGTGGAAAAGTGGCCATGTTCATGTGAAAGTTTCACCTTTGACCCCTGCTCTGAGTGCCGTGCCTATAAATGTTCCCTTTAAATTTGCTACTCCTCTAAGACAGGAAATCCCCTCATCTCCGCTTTATAGGGGAGTGGAGTGAAAGGTCTACAAGATTTTTGAAGTGGTTGGTGTCATGTCCTCTGAGATTGTAGGGACTTGAGAGGTTCTTTCTCAAATGGTGTAAAATGAAATGTTTGACATTATTGAAATTATTATGCTTCACTGGGCTGCAGTTTGAATGTAAACAGGTGTCAGTGAAATATGTTGAGGCGTGAGTTTCTTATATACTGTACAGACTGAGGTTATAACATATGTCTCTTCTATGGAGGAGTTTCACATTTCGCAAACCAAAATTTAAAGAGAGCTGGCCGAGGAAAGCCTGACCTTCTATATAAGGGATCCCACACATTAGCTCAGTTAGACCTTCAATACACACACTTACATTACTTTTTCAACTAGTGGTTAAATTTCAAGGACAAAACTCAACTCTGAGCCACATTTCAGGTATTGGTGACCACTCAGAGTATGTTTTTCCAGTCTATGCAAAGGTTCCTCTATGTGACTGGAAACTGGTGGAGTGTGGGATCAGAGAATAGTCGTTTAAAAATAAGATCAGCCAACCAGCCCTGTTTTTAGAAGTTTCTGAGAGAAAGGGGAGTGTGTGTTTTAGGCAGGAGGGAACATGAGAGAGATTGGGAGGAGGAAGACATTATAGGTGATTTTCCACCCCGTCTGTGCTACTTAAAATGTACACACCTTGTGGTTTTTGGGGTTTCCACACAAAGGCTGGGCCTGTGTGTCTTTAAACTGCCCAGGAAGCAAGATCAGACATGAGAAAGGGTGTAATGGTGTGTGATGGTTGAATAAGGATACGGTAGCTGGTGGGGTGTCGGGTGGCCACAGGGTATCTTCGAGGGTAAGGTTGTGTAGTCTGGTTGTATGGACTCCCACAAAGCTTTGCTGGACTGTCACTGGAGATGGAGAGGTTAATGGAAGGAGTCGTTCCACTCCACAGCCAAATGATGTCAGCCTCAGGGCAAGCACTGCCACAGATGCTCAGCCACCTCCATTCAAGCTGTCTGGTCCAGATTAGCTCATAATGGATGTGAACTGTGTTTTCATAGCTAATAGATTCTGGATCATGGGCGTCTGGGCTTTCATTGAGTTCAGGCAACTGCGGTCAAGTATGTTCACTCATTTTTCCGCATAATCAAAGCCAGTAGTTTTCAAACACACAGCTCAGACAAGCAACACACTCACGCACGCAGACAGCTGTAGTCATGGTTTGCTCCTGTGTACAGTGGCATCAATACTCCACCTCTGTATTATTTTTCATTCATGGCTTTGCCAAGGGGTTTTTAGGAAAGCTGAAGGATGGGTGGTGGGGAAAGGAACGAGGGGGAGTTTTTCCCATGCTCGTTGTGCCTCCTGTGACTTCACAGGGAAATGAAAGAGGCTTTTTAACAGCAGCAGCACTGAGGCTTTTTCAGACATTCCTTTGACATGACCTTATAGAAGGTACATGCTGTGGTCCAGGGTAGAGGGAAGACAGGCAGACAGAAGCCACTGTGTGGAGCTGTCATCAGCACTACACAGATGAGAGGAAGATGGGGGGTGTGACAGAGAGAGCAGGAAAGGGGGAGAGGGAGGGAGGATATCCAGGTGGACAACTTTTACCCATGACATCACTAAGAGGAAACACTTCTTTTTTTTTCCACAGCATGTGTTTAACGGTTCCCTCACAATCATGGCAGAAATGTGAGTTGCACCTCAGATCTTGTGTGAAAGCATTGTTTGGTTTAGCAGAAGAGCAAAAAAAACTTTGTCTGGTTCACTTATCAGAGATTATTAAGCAACGTAGTCACGGCAAAGTTCATACCTTCAGTGTAAAATTAAGATATTGTTCGGTCTGTGTGTGTGTAGAGTAAGCATGTGCTGAAGCAGGTTTTGTCCATTGAAGGTGCAAAGTTAATCTGCGGGTGCAGGACATTCTCCTGTCCACTTTGCACCACACATACATAATATGTATTATGTAATAATTATATTTAAAGGTGACGTTTGTGTGTGTGTGTGTGCTTCATCTCGATCTTTCTAAATCCTACCACATTCTGGAAGTACAGCGGGTCTACATATTGTTTTACACTGTGGGATCCTGATACTATAAAACAGTCATGAGTTGTTTTCCAGACTTTTCAGGAATTTTTGAATTTCCATGAATCATCAATCAAAGACCTCAATATGCACTCACTTTGAAACAACCAGGGAGGAAAAAATGTTGGTAGCTCACATCATGGGGAGGCAATAAGCCTTTTAGACAAAATTGATAACAGTGAGATCCTCATTCCAGGCATCAATGCCAACACTCAGCATAGTGGCTGCAGCTATCTATAGTCATGTAGTATGTGGGCATCTACAGTTTTTTGCCAGGGTTAATCCCAGTGTATCTGATTTATTAATGATTTACATCATGTATTCTGAAATGGTCTCCTCTTTCCAACCAAATGCTTAAGTGTCAGCATCCTAAAGTGTTGTCTCATCCTTGAACTTGTCCATTAAAAGTACGTCACTGGTTTAGACCATAAAGACATCATGGAATAGAAAGATTACCAGGCATTACCTCCCAGTATTCAATATAGACCCTGGCAAGAAATGGTACATCTGAAATACATAGCCCATTTCCACTGACGTTTTGCTTCAAGCATTGTTTCTACACTTAAAGGCAAAAGCAGAAGCAGTAAGATTAAACATTACACTGACTTTGAAAATGCATCATTCTTCTTATGTTTATTGACTATTTCCCTTCTGCCACCAACTATTATGGAGTTTGGAAAGTTCTTTAAAATTTCAAGAGGAATCAGTTCTGAATTGGCTCTGCACCATATCTGTTGAATCAACTCATCTGTCCTGTTTTAATTATACGTTTTACCTCACATTGTGTCCAAACTATTTAAATGTTTGTCTTTGTTAGGTTAGGCTGCTGGTCCAAAGATATAAATTATGTGGTTTATTTGCTTGTTTGATAGCTAAAACTGCTCACTGTATGACACAAATATTGTTTCAGAGACAATAAACTTGTGATGGCTTTGGTCTGACTTGTAATAGAGAGGAGTAAATATTCTTCCCATTAAAAAAAAAAGGGTTAGTGAAAATAAGGAGTCAAATACAGTCTTCGTGTCAGGCTTGACCGAAGCTCTCAACATTTCCTGTTAGAGAAGTGTTTGGCTAAACTTAAAATTAAGGACAGACCCTATTTTCATTCTTGTCATTTAAGACAACCTCAAGTTTAGTTTAAAATGTTTTCGTTGTTATTCACTCACTCTTTATCATCTGTTAGTTTATGGCTGCTTAAATATAAACACACCTCCCAGTAGGCCTTGGAGTAATGTAGGTTTATGTAAATTTGACAGTACATTCCTAAACAGCTGTATCACATTACCCTTCAAATGCAGACACAAGTTTCTCCCTCACTGGCCCTTAAACCATTAATGGCTATAAATTGACTGTTATCACACTCACAGATGGTGCTAGGCCATACTATACTGCAGGGAGGCAGTTGATTTTATTTCCATACTTTATGTAAATTTTACTGGCTTCACTAAAATAAACATTATTTGTTTCATATCATAAATTGCTGCAGCTCCTCTATCGCCCTCTGCCTAAATTGTCTTAGCTCTTGGCCCCATTTCCCAAACATTCTGTCTCTCATTAATCCAGTGGCCTGCCAATACGTGAAAGGTCAACTGTTAAGAGAGTGCGTGTACCTCACCCAGATCCAGTCAGCTCTATTTATTGGGCCTCGTTAACAAACAGTGAGTTTGGATAAATCTCATTCACTCACTCACTCATCTTCTACTGCTTTATCCTCCACATGAGGGTCACAGTGACAATCAGGACATATATTTTAAATTAAGGAAGAGTAAGAGCATTTCTGGACACAGTAGTGAAAGAAGCCCAAAGAGGTATCCATGGTAATAATGACATTGATTCTGCTTTAAGTGTTTGGTAACTAAGCAGGGATGTTAAAGCCAGGAAAGAAAACAAGGCTTTAGAAGTGATTATCACCAAACTGGTATTCAGGTGAATAATGAATGGAATGTTTTTTGCGCATTTTTACTAGTGAGAGGAAAAAATGTGAGCTAAGAAGTTCCTTATAAAATTAAAAAATATAAAATTATGTAATTGTTTAACTTAAATGTTTTGCACAGTATTTAATAAACATTTATATGATTGGATTTGAAAGACACTGTGGAGAGAGCATGTGTGCTTTATATTTGTAAAATATATTGCAGTGGTTCTTGTGTCCACTGTTAACCTTAACACTAACCTTTGTCCACACTGTAGAGTTTTGAAAACCTTAAAAAAAATCTTGTGTCTCAAGTATTCAACACTGTGGTTGCCAGGTCTGATCTCTTGTGGCCATCTCCTTGGGTGGAAAATTCTGCCTCTGACAGGTGGTCTGCGTTGCTCTGTGCCAGTCAGCTTGTGGTGTTAAGATACATGTATTTTGTCACAACATCGTCTCTACATCTGTGGCGCCAGATGAGGCCCGATAACATACTGCACATGTGAATCAAGCAAGAAGCCCAGAGGTAAAAGGCATGCAAATGTACATTTGGCTTGGGACTACTTTGTGCCCACATCAAGAACACATGGCAGGGAGGTCCGGCACCTCGGACACAGGTTGCTTTTTAGTGAGGAGGGCAAACCCAGGGCTCAGACTGAGAGGCACTTTTATTCATCTGTACAGGTGCTCCTGTGGAATTCATAGAGAAGAAATGTCCTCATGTGGTACTAGACCTGCTTTTCATCAAGGCAGAGTTTTATTGCTCCGAAGAATCTTGTAAAAAGTCTTGTCTTATTATAGAAGGGGCTTTTAGCCACACCAGTCACACAGTTGGCTTATGATTAAAATGATTAACTTTCTTTGAGCTAGGTCATATGTCTGCTGAAGTCCACTATGGTCCATGTGATGTACAGCTAATGCCGTCCTCGAGCCATGTTCACTGATTGTGCACGTTTCCTGTCACTCTTTGTTGTCTATTTGGCGTTTTGTTGACCAAAATGGTAACCATGGCCGTTTGGCCAGTGTCCATACATGTACAACCCATCACTCAAAGTATAAAGGACAGAGAAATGATGGTGAACCCCTGGTGTCAAATTGTCACTTCAGGAATAGGAATAATAATAATGTGAGATGAGTACGCATGTGCAGAATACTAGACTGACATGGTCCCCTTTTTTTTTTGAGTGTGAATGGAAGCGCAGCTGTTTACTACTAAATATATAGCGTCACTGTGCAGACATGCAACAGCGTGGAAAGTCTGAACCATTCTTTTTCTCAGGAGAGAGCACAATTATCTGGGCTGTACTCTTTTCCGTTACAACATTTACCACAATGACGATCTCACTTCAAGGTCATGCTTGAATTTTGCTGACAAGGTGTTTCAACTCTGCTTGTGTTGACTTATGAACATGTGTTTTACATTCAGAAGCAGAAGAAGCAGCTTCTTCTACTTTTTTTTGACAAGTTGATAGAGTTCTCAGACTCTCTGAAATCCTCTGTTTTGAATTATCTGTCTCCATAAAATACTAGTGACCATTTTCTATGTGTGAGGCTGGGTGCTATAAATCTAAAATCACCAGAGCACCGGTCTAATATGTTTTAGTTTTAAAACGCATTCATTTTGTCACATTTGTTACTGGTGTCCAAACTAGTGTGGAGTTTTTAAGTCGCTAAAATGCAAAAAAAATGCCAACCTTTGCATTTTTCTTTGTGGTATCAGTTCCATCTCATCATGTGTCGGAAATCTCTTAATTTTTTGCCTTTGCTATATCTTGTTTTGAATATTTTCTGCATCTCGTCATCTAACTACCAAGTAGACAATTTACTTTGTGTGTCTGTGTCTGTGTGTGAACATGCACAAGAGCAGCCCGGGCTGGAGGAGGAGGAGGAGGAGGAGGAGGAGGAGGAGGAGGAAGGTGAGTGCAACTTGAAACTTCTCCTGTACCTCCTTTCTCCTCAGCCTATGTCATCTCATCTCTATAAATGCACTTTATCAACAGATGGGTATCAGATCCAGAAAAGTCAACAATATTGTCAGAAGAGAATATTGTCTCTGAATTATCTTGGAGAGAATGAGGAATGCAGCAGAGGAATCATAGTGGAGAGGTGTGGTGTGCCAGTGGTTGCACCATCAGGAGAAAAAGAAACCCCACCCTTAGATACACTTAAACTGGTTTCATCAGATTAATACATTCCAGGTTTTACCCTTTGCAAAAAAAACAAAACAAAAAAAAAAAAAAAAAAGAATATAATTAATGTGTGTAAGAAAACCCTATTGAAACCCCCATTGAAATAATGTATTTTTTTTCTTTTTTGTTATGTTGTTATGTTGTTATGTTATGTAGAGGTAGACTGAACAAGTGACACTTTTTAAACAGTTGGCTGATTATTATTTATTTATGTAAGTTTAAACTTTTTTTTACTCCAAAGCTCAATTAATGTTGCCAAGTGGACCAAAACTTAATTTGATTCATCCAGTAGTTTATTTGACAAATTTGGAATTTCTGATTACCTGTTTCATGTAGATGAAAAGAATAAATGCTGTTCAATAACTGTCAATTTAAGTTCTGCAGTTTTGGATCATTTGTTACCAGTAAACTGCTACACTGGCTAAACATGATGGCAAAAAAAAAAAAGGGACCGTATATCTGATTTCTAGCCGCTCTGATTTCTGAAAAAAGTATGTCGCTATACAAACCTCCATGTTGGTTGACCTTTAATATGACGATGCATCATTCACATTTTCACTCCTTTTTTAATGTGTTGTCTAGATCTTAAAGAATTCACAAGAATACCACGATAAGTCGGATGGTTGGTTGTGCTGGGTCTGTCCTGCTGGCTCTATGCGGGTGATCTGACCGGGAAGTGCCTTCTCCATCACCTCAGTCGTTGGGTCTTCTGGTGTAAACAAGCATGTCCAGCTGGGCTTTTTTCTCAGTGGGTTGATTGTGGGAAGATGAATTTCTGCTTCATTTATCACAGCAGATCTGTTTCTGTTTTTGAATGCATTGTGTGACAGCAAATAAAAGGTACTCGGTTGTTTCAGTTTGCACCAACACCAACATCACTGATTCTTCCTTTTTACATGTTGGTTAGTTTTGTGTTTAGGTGTTGAAGCCAGATATGTTTTTGGCGAATAGGTCAGACTGACCTTTTCACCAATCGGGCTTTGAAACACTGAGATCTATTTGAGGTTCACACATGGTGGGAACATGAAGGATTTAAATCTATGGAGTTCATGCTGAGATACTATATGTAATTATTAATGATAGTCAAGGCGCCTTTAAAATTGCTTTCACTTCTCTTGTTCTCTTACAATCATCCTGTTTCCCTCCTTCACATCTGGCTCTTCACCTCTTCATTTGATGTTTTGTTCTCAACGCTGCAGTGGAGAAGAGCAAACTATCTCGGGGCAGCAGGCCCTCGTTTTTGAGTTTGTGTGCGGTGAGCTGGATTCAGCTCAGGCTTTTGTGTAACCTGACATTGTTGAGGCTTGAGCATGGTTATGATCTTATCTCAATGGAAGCAGGTGTGTTCTTGCAACATGGCGTGTTTTTAGAAGATTAAAAAAGTATCTTAAAGAGGACTCCAGACACCTAGAATCTGAATCTCTGAAAAGCTGTGCTTTTGTCGCTGTGTGTTGTGTACTACCAAATAAATTTACCAACTTTTGACGTGAAAGGGCAGAATCTTAGCTGATGTCCTTTGAGGTCATTGTTCTGGCTTTGTGCTGCAGGTGTGGATTCAACATCATGGACACATGGCGTCCAGCTATGATTTTATTTCATCAATCTGGTTTTAATTAATCATTCAAAAATGTCAAAATATCAGTGGAATTTCATGCGCCATTACTGGCAAATTACAAATTTTGTTGCTATACAGTTAGAAAAGATAACTTTAAAATGGAATAATTTTTCATTGGGCCATAAACTACATACATCCCAAGAATATTTTTTAATCAGAATCAGTTTTTTAGTGTTTGAGATATGCTCCACCAAGGCAAACAAACGCAGGCTGAAACATATCTTTAGAAGAGGTAAAATTTAAAAATTAAAAATAAAAGAGGTAAAAGTTATCAATTGAAATAAAATGAAAATTGAAACAAAGCTCATTTGTTTCAAATTGAAGTTTTCTTATAGATAGTTTAAATGTCATTTTATTTCTGTTTTTACTGCCTTACTTTCATAGAAATTGTTTAATCTTTAGACCTAATAATTTAGTGCGTTAATGCCATAATGTGATTTACCCCTTTGTGAAAAGAAAAAAAAGTCTGGTAAATGGTAAATTTTATGCATCTGATTTTTACTGACAAAAAAGAAAACATAATAATAATGTGATATTTACCAGAAAAGCATGTTCCTTTATCATCATCATCATCAACAACAACATTAGAAAAAGTGCTATATCAATATTTACCTTTCGCACAATTTAGAACACACTAATTCACTAATTGTTTAAGTAAAACTTAACAATAGAAGCATGTTGAGGATTTCAATACAGAAGATACAATCGTTATTTTATCTGCATGAACCTTTTCTTTTTTTTTAGTTTGTTGAACAAATAATCAATTGTTAAGCCTGGGATATAACAGCTGCTACTTTTACTCTTCAAACCCTGCAGTTTCTCAGTGTCACTTGCAAATGTACATTAACGTCATCAGAATTCCTCCTATTCTATTCTGTAACAACAACAGTAGACACACTTTCCTTGTGTGAGATGCATTTCTCAACAAGTCAACAGAATTTCTGCAGAGATTATTTTATTCTTTCTCTCCCCCACCCAGTAAAGTCAGAGACACCATCTATCACATTAGCAGTAATTATGAGAGAAAGCTCTTCCAGTGAGAGGATGTGCATGGGAACAGTCTGTCCCCATAAATCTTCTTAGTTTTCCTCAGGTCTGATGAACCACTTTCAGTCCAAATGACTTACAAACCGAGAATCCATTTTTCACAAAGACTCAAATGTTGGCGAGTTTAAACCTCCTGCAGGAATGGCTTTCGAGACGTGTCAGCAGATGGACTGTTTTTCTTTCCTATCATCTGTTAAAACTGAAATTCTGTCTTGACATTTTAGTGATAGATTGATAGGACTGAAAAATACACTGATGTTGCATTAGAAATAAAAGCAGACACTTTTAACCAAGGCACATATGAACTGTTTGTTTTGTTTTTAAGGTCTTTACAAGTTCTAGGAGTAAAGTTCTGTTATTCACCTCTTTTTCACTCTCTCTCTCTCTCTCTCCCTCTCTCTTAGTTGAAGTTGCCAGAAAAGGCAGCAGCAGCAGCTCATACCTTTTTCCAGGCTAATCCAGAACATGTGGAGATGGGTCAGAACCTGGAACAGTACAAAAGCCAGCAAGATGTTGACGAAAACTATTTTGTAGACCAAGAGGCCCGGCCTCACCAGGTAAGCCCAGAAATCTTAATTGGCAAGTTTTAACACTAATAAAGCTAAAATCCTCCCTCTTATCTTTGTCTCGTGTCTCTTTGTCAGGCCTGTTATGTGTTAATGGTACAGTAAAGTACATGTTGCCACCTGTTTCAACTTTTGCCAAAAAGTCTGGTCAGTGATGTTAGCTTTTTACTCCTTCATTTCTTTCCACTTCGGGAAAAGTACAGATACTCTCATTATATGAAGGCCCCTTTGTATAAATGGACCTTGCAGTTTTGACTGGAAACTCATTTAGGTCTTTCAGTTCTGTTGTGGTTCAGCCCGAATGAGAGTTTTGGATCATTTTTCTGCTGCTTTAGTGTCTATATCTTCTCTTTGCCTAAAAGTAAAACTCTTCCTCTAAGTATGACCCTCTTCAAGACAAGAGAATAACTGCAACTGTTTCTGCATGCAGCTCGTGTGCAACTCGTCTCTGGAGACATTAATAGTTACATATGATTCCTTTCCTCTCTGTTAACTGTTTTCCATCCTCTGTAGATGCTCAACAAATGTTGTTGCAGCAAGAAAAACTTCATGTGCAATAATGCATTTGTAAGAAACCTCAATAAAGTGTTTTCCACCCGCAGCGCTCCTTTACAGAAGCAGTGAGGTTGTATGACATGGGTGACTATGAGGGCGCCATCGCTCTGTTTGAGGAGGCTCTGGTGGAGTATTATAAAGCTGATGTGGACTGTCGAGCTCTCTGTCAAGGACCACAGAAATTTGAGGACCATGATCACCTCCGCTATCGTTATAGCCTCCATGAACTCATATCAGGTAAGCTCAAGACCTATTAGCATGTTGCCTCTAAAGATCAATGTGTATATACATTACGTATATATATTTTTGCGATGAGTATGTTCATATTGCAGGTAAATAAATTGTCAATGTATTGTGCAGGGGGCCATGTGAGCCTGCCGTTGAAGGCCATGGCAAGTTTGACCGTTAGACCTATTTTCATGGTCACTGCCGAGGTCTTCCCTCTGATAAACGTTGTAATTGATTAATTTGGGATAATCAGCTGTTTCTTATTTAGGCTATTTACACTCTCTTTTTATGTAACAAAAGAGGAGTAAATACCCTAAACAACATGTCAGAGTTGAATTTCTGGTCATATAACAGCTGGTGTTAATTATAAAAAAAAAACTGTGGAAATACACAAACAAAATGTAAGCTGGAAGGAATTTGCTCACCTCCTGCATATTGTGCAACTTCATAAGTTTAAACTGAATGTTAAAGTCACGACATGTTACCAAACACAGCCCCTTGACAGTGTTCTTATAAATCCTGTTCTGTCAGACGAGTTTCAGAAGACTCTTCGATAAACACATTGATTAGTTGGTATTAACTTAGCGTGACTGTTCAACGAACACGCTTGACTGTATGGTTCCGTATTTTCATGGTCACTGCCGAGGTCTTCCCTCTGATAAGCTTTGTAATTGGTTAATTTGGGATAATCAGCTGTTTCTTATTTAGGCTATTTACACTCTCTTTTTATGTAACAAAAGAGGAGTAAATAACCTAAACATACCCTAAAAATAACCTTCCCCGCTTGTTAACATTATATGACGCTGTATTAGAAATATTGACTGTTGGGCCATGTTTGCTTCCTTAAGGTTCATGTTTGATTCTGGCCTCAGCTCTTTCTTTCATATTATTCTCCCTCTCTTTAACTTTGTTTTTTATCACTTTTTAATGTCCTCTTTTTTAAAAAAAAGAAAGGAAAAACCAGAAAAGCCAGGGGAAAAAACTTAATATACAAATGTTGACCGTTAATCACAGTCAAGCTTCAAGTTATCTGTATTTTTTTTTCTTTTCATCAGTTGCCACGTGTCTCCTGGCTCTCAACATGTTGTCATAGAGTGATTTACGCGAATATGTCAGTGCTGACTTGAATTTCCTAATAATTAGGTGGTGTAAATAAATGACGCAGTCCACAACTTCAAACACATTCATTGGTACGAATCTCAGCAAAAGCACGTACAGTGTATGGCAGAGTTTTGCTGCTGCAGCACCAGAAACTTGGGAGGGGGTTGATTACATGTTATGATTGGCCAGTGAGTCCAGTCCTAGCACGCTCTCATGTGCACCCGGCAGTGACAGACACGCAGTGTCAAAACTCTTTGGACTTTTTCCATGTTCCACCTGATGTGATGGGCCAGTGGGATTTGCCCTGGAGCTCCAGGCCAAATATGAGCCATGAGTTCACATGTGTGGGACTCAAACTGCCCAGAATATATCACACTTAAATTAATCTTACACAGTAGTATATAGTATAATAAAAAAAAATGAAATAATACCCAGTGTGATTGGCAAAGCCCCAGTTGGTGCAGATGTATGGAGTATTATTTTCTGTTGTTAAATGCTATATTAACATCATTGACAGTACAGGAAAACATCCAGATACAAGGGCCAGGATTGCAAAGATTGTAAAATACTGTATCTTCTCCTGTGTCTTATTGTCCTTAACTCTCTTATTTTTTCATGCAGCTATAATAAGTTTCACAAATATCATGCTCTAATCCCCCATCTCATTAACCCTGTTTATTCTATTCTGTTTACAATATGACATGAGTCTGTTGACTTGAAATAGTTCAGGGTTGTAATAAATGTGGTTGTTCGAGGTTCTGACAGTAAGCACTGACAATCACTGTGTTGTATCTCACGAATTAAACATCTTATCAGTTCAGCAGGTCGAGCTCAAAGGAGCTGCTGGCCTTATGCTGCCTTTTTTGGTAAGTTTGTGACAAATCCAAGCAAATTATTTCAGAAACTAAAGTCACAAAATAACACATTTGAACTTACTGATAAGGGCAACAATGAATTAGCAACTTCCCTGGTTGTTTCTTTTGATAGTTTGTTGCAGGAAGTGAGCAGTTTACAAAGCTACACAAACTGAATTTCAAGTCAAGAAAAGGCTGTCTAACAGCAAGATATCTATATATTTTTAAGCTTATGTTAAATCAGTTTTTTGCGCTTCTGTATGTCAGGCTGGTTTCCAGTCAGTATGACATCCAAAAAACCTAACCTATCTCTTTAAACCGATGTGTAACTGCATGTAACCACAGTGAAACTCTTGCAGACCAGATGATAATTAAGTGATTACACTTACACAGCAACTTTGGTCAGGACTCTTTTTGTTGACATAAGTCAGCCTTTCTTTTTCTCTCTGTGGAACCTGAGGCGGGTTGTGTGCAGTAGCTGCGGCTTAATTACTGACAAGTGTGCTTTGTCTCTTAAAAGAATAGCTCAATCACAATAACACTTAAAGGACAGCTAATTACTTTTGGCCAGGTTTTGTTTTGCTTAGTGTCAGTGTCAGGAGATTCTTATCTACAGCAACACCACAGTGGAATCCTTGATGATTGTGTTTATTTGTGGGAAGACGTGTGTGTGATAAATTGTACACCAAAAACATTTTTCAGTGTACAGGCTCCACTGACCTAGACCCATGATTATATCCTCTGAGGCTCCAGAGGAAACTGGAACTGGCCACAGCTTTATTGTCCGACAGTGAGGAAAGTCCTGCAGCTGCTCAAAAGTGACCTCACTGTACATACATGCTCATAACACACAGACACGCTATCATCCATGCTGCTGCGTGTCCTCGTGGGGCTCGACATAAGGAAATGATATGTGGCACCCTGTGAATTTTGTTTTCCCTGAAGGATCAACAAACACCAGGATTTATCACCACATGATGGAGCAACAAAGACATGAAAGCTCTGTACTGTTATGAGGCGAGCAGCAATTGCTTGATAGATTTCACAATAACAAGGGATCATGTGACTTTGGGCTGACTTTACTTGATTTAGAAATCCTAACCAAAGCAAAAAAACATAAATGAACTACAGGGCAAAAGTGACATTTAAATATTAAGACCTTTGTTATTTTTAACCACTGGGATTTGGATTAGACTATGCCTCATGTCCAGTGGCAATCTGTATCACACAACTTAAATTTAATCTGCGAATGAGTCTATCAGCTTTGATCAAGAGCAGCGTGCCATATTGGGTTTCAGTGTTTCTTAGCCTGTGATTTTCCAGATAAACAGATGATTAACAGGTTCTCCCACAGTCAAACAAAATGACTGCCTTCATCATGATAATGATTCCGTGATTATCTGCTGTTCCATTGATCTACAGGAAATACTAACAAATAATTAGTATTCCCAGTTGTTTTGGAAGTTGTTCATTTAATTGAGAGCTCACATAATGATCTCAGTAAAATCCCTTGTATACCAAGCAGTTGGCTCTTATTTGTTACATCTGGATATAAAATAAGAAGGCATATCTTCTGAAACCTAGAGTAGTTGAGGTATGGGGGAGAAAAAGATGTTTTGGTAATTACAATTATAACGTATGAAAGCCAAAGAGCCAAACGGCAAATGTAAAGAGCAAAGTTGATTATCTTAAACCTGATTTTCAACTGTTTTCTTGCAGATCACTTCACTCAGGTGCTGCACTGTGAACATGAATGTGTCAGAGATCTCGCCACTCGACCAGGCCGCCTCTCAACCATGGAGAACTATCTGCCCCTGCATTATGATTACCTTCAGTTTGCCTACTTCCAGGGTAAGTAATGTGTTTTGTTGATAGTAGCCTTACCTGGTCTGATCCCTGCTGCTGCTGTAGTCCATCTGCTTCAAGGTTTGACTTGATTTATTGTAAGTCAATGCTTTGTCCTAACAACGACTGCTGCACAAATGCTTGTGTGAATGCCTGTCCATTAATTTTCTGTCCTCCTCTGTCCACAGTGGATATGCTGCAGGAGGCACTGGAGTGTGCTCTGACCTACCTTTTGTTCCATGAGGCAGAGGAGTTCATGATGGAAAACGTTGATTACTACAGAGAGGTGCTGGGACATAACGGCAAACCCCGAGAGGTGAGGATCTGCTCTGGGAAGGCGGAGTGTGAAGGAGCAGTTAGTGTGATAGTGGAGTGAAATTCTTCAGATGATCTCAGCATAAGGAACAGTTATATTGTATATATTGTTGCAGTGTTAACAATGTAGTGCAACTTGTAGACAATTAATGTTACCTACCATGTTTTGAAGACAAAGGTGGAATTATGTGAGCAGATCACTTAGGCAAGAACAAGCCATGAATGAGTAACTGAAAATGGGGAAAAAAATAAGAAGAAAGAAAATTAAAGACCTATAATGTATATTATACATTCTGTGCACACGGTCTTCTGTGCGGGGAGATAATAGAATAATGAACGGAAAAACAACGTGTGGAGAAGGAAAGTGGATTTGAGGGAGAATGTGAAGACAGGAGGCAGCAGTGTCGTTTGCTGTATTTCTTGGATGAACTTGCTCCTCTGCATTTGGCAGGAGTTGCCTCATAAAGTTTGCTTTCCACTCGTATATGTTCTCCATCCAGCTGGACGTTTGGGGCAAATTTTTGCTACTTGGTGTGTTTATGACATTTATTTCTTCTACCAAGCATGCTCATTATTTTTATGCAGCCTGGTGTTCATAACTTAGCAATTTAAAGGTCCGTGGTGTAAAATTTAGGTTAAATTATTTTCATTTGGTAGAAACTGAGGAAATATGTTCTTCTTTCAGCTCAGCTAATCACTGTCTCTTGCTTTATTTAATCCTAATCCTGTCCATCCTGGTCACTCCCAGTGAAAATCTCACTATCTTCAGCTCTGCCACCTCCAGCTTCACACCCCGTCTTTTAGACAGGGCCACTGACTCCAAGTCATACATCACATCAGGTCTTACTACTGTCTTGTAGATTGTAGATTAAATTTTGTTGCTATGCTTCTGTCACACACTCCACCCTGCCCGCACCGTCGTCTTCAATTCTGTTTTGCTCTGCCCATTGCTTTGAACGATTGACCCCAGGTATTTAAACATCTCGCATCTTCCCTGTACCACCTGCCTCGTTGTCATTCATACACAGGTAGTCTGTACTCCTTCTACTAACCCTTCTCCAGGCTCTCTTCTACCTGTGCCCTACTGTCATCTGCAGACAACATAGTCCACTGAGACTCCTGCATGACCTCGTTTTTTCAACCTGTTCATCACCATTGCAAGCAAGAAGGGACTCAGAGCTGATACCTGATGTAAACCCACCTCACAGCTGCACACCTCCCCACTATCTCAGTGTCCTCATACATGTCCTGCACCACCCTCACATACAGTACTTCTCTGCCACCCCTGTCTTCCTCACACAATACCACAGTTCCTTTCTTAGCACCCGATCATAAGATTTCTCTAGGTCCACAAAGACACAGTGTCTGTGTGGTCTTCTGGCCTTCTCCATGCTTCTCCATCAGCACTCTGAAACCAATTCTTGGCATTAAAATCCATACTGCTGCTTGCTAATCCCTCACTTCTTTCCTTAGCCGAGCTTCAACAACTCTTTCCCATGTCTTCATAGTGTGGCTGATCAACTTTATACCTCTGTAATTACTCTAGTTCTGTGCCTCACCCTTGTTTTTTACAGTGGGTACCACTACATTTCCTCTTTATTCCACAGACATTTTCTCACTCTTCAGGACAATTGTACTTACTATTTTACAAGTGTACAATCGCCTGATTGTATTTATTGTTGTTTTTCATAACCCCAGAATAAACCTTGTATTTATATGAGAAACCAGGTCATTTGTACAGAGGCTGCCATTTTGGACATCTATTGTTTTTAAAATAGCCCACAATGGACAGACATTTCATCTTTTGAATTTGATGCTAACTGAAGGCTCCATAGGTTCTCCAACACACTTGGAACACTTGGGTGTCTGAGGAAATTAGTTGTGTAAGGTCATCAGCCACTTGAATAAATCCTGTTTTAAATTCTGATCAGCTACTAATGGATCCTTGTTTCAAGTCTCAGTAACACAAACTTTTTTTTTTTCCTAAAGAGCCTGGTACTCATTAGAGTGAGGCTCCCGCATCCCACCAGTGCTGTGGCAGTGTGTGTGTGTGTGTGTGCATGTGTGCGTGAGTGCGTGGTTGACATTGCACGTGTGTTTGACTGAGTTGAAGAGAAGCTGACATGCTGTTTTTTGTATTTTTTTTTTTTTGTTTTGTTTTTTTCTTGCTCATAGCTTACATTTTTCCTGCCCTCAAGTCTTTCCAGTGCTGTCTGTTTACAGTACTACAGTACAGCTGCTGGCCCACAGACTGTGTTTCCTCTCTGCATCCTCTCTGCCTCCAGCCTTAGGGAGCTCATTTAAACAGCCATAGATCTCAGTGCCAGGCCTGCGCTGCTTCCCTGCTAAAGAATCCAGTCTTTCAGGAAGACTTGGGGGCGAAGGAAAAAGTCATGTCACGGTGCCTGCTGAAGTTTCTGGAACAATTTTGGGGGCTGTATGTGTTAAGATCAGTGCAAGAAAAGACTTTGGCTGCTCAAGTTTCATCCGGGCCTCAAACACCAACCCCTTTCTCACGTAACAGACAAATTACAAATCACAGGATGTATGTGGTTTCTTTAACTCATTTACAATAAGATTTACAAACACTGTACTCACACATCATCTTATACAGGTTACAAAATGAAAATAAATACATAGAGGCATAGCGCAGACTATATGCATCTATATGTGACATGAATATAGGAGGAAAACTGGGATGGGTGAAGATATTAATATAACTCATTGATATTCAGATTATTGTAATGTTACTGTAAACACCAGATAATAGAAGAAGAAAATGTATGATCACCTATCACATTTTCTCTTACAAAACCACCCTTACTCAACTACATATACAGAGACATCAGACAATATGTGTTTTGTTAATCTAAATCCATGTATTAGCATTAGTGTGTATGTCCATTTATAGAAATAAAGTATAAAAACAATGCTGAATACCAAAATTAGCTGTAAGACACAACACTGCTCTTGCAAGTGTGTTCTGCAACTGTAGTTATGAAAGTCAGCCATGAATTGTGATTTTTCTGCTGACTACAAATTTGAGCATAAAATATGATGAGCCGAGACGATACTCAGTATTTGTATCAGTGCGATACTGGGCAAAAACGCTTGATGGGATATCGGACAGATAAAAATGGAAGATCTGATGCAATCCAAATATTCTATTTATTGCATGCTTCCCTATGCACAGACTGTAAAAAAATTGCAAAGAAAAATCTGTAACAGCATTTATTTAGTCTTGTTGTGAGCTATTAATTTCTTCTTTATGGAATATTTGTGTTTGAAATAGCTTGAAATGTTAACATCCTCGTAGTTAAAGAAGTCTAAAATGACTGTATCGGAGTGATATCGGATTTGGCAGATACTCAGTGTTGTCGTATAGTCACTGGTACTGGAGCCAAAAAAGTGGTATCGCGCCGTCCGTATTAGTTATCATAACAAATCCCATTGAAATAGTTGCAATAGTTTGAAAGCTTAACATTGGCATAACAATGAAAATAGATATATGGTAATGTTAAATTTATGAGTAATTCTTTGCTGTCACAGATGATGGCTACACCTGCTGTTCTGATAATTCAAGACGTTGTTAACTCTGTGTGTGTTAACAGATAGCAGCATGGTACCTGCGGAGGCATAGACAGGAGCTGGAGCTGCTCCTTATTGGCAGCGAAACAATGGGAGTGGAATTTACCGAAGGGGTGAGTTTGCAGAATACAACACTTTATCATCAAATCAATAAATGCTTGAGTGCGAATGTCCTTCCAAACTTAAGTTTTCCCCCTCCCAGTACAATAAATGGTTGTGCAATATAATGAGCAGTTATTGTTAAGTCAGTCCTCGTGGCCACATACCGCATACCAGATTCTCTGCTGGGTGTGTGAACAGCCTCGGTGTGCCTCTGCTGCTGGCTGACTCTTAGCAGGGTAACAGGTGTTTGGCAGCGTTGCCCTGCACCTCTGTCAACTCGTTAAACAGCGACCCCTACTGGTGTGTTTCATGTCATATTTTGTAAATCTTTCTGATTGAAATTTGCTCTAGTCAAATTTCATCAGCTGATCACGTCTAGTGTAATCTTGGCATTGTTCAGTTCCATAAATTATAATTATTAGCTTGTAAAATGTGCAAAATTACAGATTTCCCTTTGTCTTTTCTGTAGAATTACTGGAGCAGCACAGGTGGAAGAAACAACTCGAGCAGGTAAAAGCTTTCCACTCTTTCATGATCGCATGCTTTGTTCAACAAATAACCCTGTTTCATACTCACAACACTGTGGAAATGTATCACTCAATTCTGCAGTTTTCCCTCAACTGTGGAGTCCTTTGGATTCTTTGGATTTTCGTGTTTCACTGTTACGGTTCACATTCCCTGCTGTCATGGTTTCACGCTTTCAGCCACAACAAACAGTGGGTGTTGGTTTAAAAAAAACACAATAAATACCTGTTCAGCAATGAACAGGAGACAGATTTAGACTAGCGGGAAAAAAACAGTTCAACAGTATAAGCAGATAAGGAGCCACACATTTCCCTCAGGAGTTACGGGGGAACAGAAGAGAAATGTAAAATATAACATATTTACCTAGAATTCCTCTGGTGGCCAGATTTACAACTTTAATTTCCAGAGGAAAGTGGAGTCCTTTGGATTCTTTGGATTTTCGTGTTTCACTGTTACGGTTCACATTCCCTGCTGTCATGGTTTCACGCTTTCAGCCACAACAAACAGTGGGTGTTGGTTTAAAAAAAACACAATAAATACCTGTTCAGCAATGAACAGGAGACAGATTTAGACTAGCGGGAAAAAAACAGTTCAACAGTATAAGCAGATAAGGAGCCACACATTTCCCTCAGGAGTTACGGGGGAACAGAAGAGAAATGTAAAATATAACATATTTACCTAGAATTCCTCTGGTGGCCAGATTTACAACTTTAATTTCCAGAGGAAATAAATGATTTTGTTTACATAATAAGCTGCTTCTTCAAAACAGGAAATGCTCTGTCTGTAAAGCAAGGCCCTTGCCCAAAGTGTAAAATAAAGGCTATGAAAACCAACACATTTTTATTTTAAAGCAAACTTGCAGGTTATGCATTCACTCTGTTTCTTTTTTTAAAAAAAAATGTTTAAAAAAATGTACAGTTAAAGTTTAAAAAAATGCCATCTTTTGCCTATTTTCTGTCGTCCACTCTCTCAGGATTCCGTCCAGTACAGACGGCTGGATGGAATATGTTCCCATCTCAGACAAGAGGGAAGTCACTGATGTTGTTCCACAGAAAGTCAGCGAAGGTAAATCTCCACTGAGCTAAGTGGGAGTTGAACTGCAAAGGTTAAGACATTAGTGTTCATTTAAATCCTCTCTGACCACTGTGATTAGGATAACATGTTCTGTTCTGTTCTGTTTTTTTTTTCCCCTGCGTGTAGGCGGCCCCTTGTTGTATGACCGTGTGCAGCTGGTGCAGAACTCTGCAGCCTTAAACGGGACCCAGCGGGTGCTGCTGGATCACGTTATATCTGAGGAAGAGTGCGCAGAGCTAAGACAGCTGGCACATGTACGGCTGTTACTCAGTATTAATAAAAAAAAAATGAGGGCTTTAATTCACTGGAACTGTCATGAACAACAATAAATTATTCTCTGGTTTTAATAGGTTTTAAAGCACTGGGCTTTTGAAGAATTATTGTCTTGGGTATTTTCCGACAGAAAGGTTCATTGTGTAAACCTGCACTCGGTGTATAACTCCAATGTTCTTGTGTCCCAGGTTGTCACCATGGGTGGAGACGGTTACAGGGGCAGGATGTCTCCACATACACCTAATGAGAGATTTGAAGGAGCCACTGTACTCAAAACCCTGCAGGTACACAAAACTGCTAGAAAAATCCACGGCCACAGGGTAGGGACACTGCAGTGAACCCTCCCGTGATCCTCTGCACAGTCCTGTCATCTGTTAGAGCATCATATAACAGATTGTTTGTTTTCTCTTCCCCGCAGTATGGCTACGAGGGCAGAGTACCTATGAGGAGCGCCCAACTCTTCTATCAAGTCAGTGAGCGAGCGAGACGCATCGTTGAGTCCTACTTCCTTCTGAACTCCACCCTGCACTTCTCCTACACGCACCTTGTGTGCCGAACAGCCATCATAGGTCACTCACTCACAGACAAATACTTACTGTATGTGCTTTTCCATTATGCAGTTTTAGCACTACTTGGCTCTGCTCAACTCTACTCGGATTTTTTTTTTTTTTTTTTTGCTCTGGCAAGGTTCCAGGGGAGCTGAGCCAATACTTAAGTTTGACGTCAACAGACTGCCGGCCACTGATTGGTCAGAGAATGTTGTCACTGGACCGTACATGGCTGCTGTCCGCAAAAATACACCGTGGTCCGTCAAACGAGGTGCAGACGTTTCTGGGTTTGATGAGAGGATCCAGAGAAAGTTGGACGGGTCAGGGTTAGTGTCCGTTTAAAAACGACATCACGGCAGTTTCGTGATGCAGTGCCGTGCTATGACAACACTTAATGGAAAACGACATAGAGACAAGTAGAGTCAAGCCGAGTAGTGCTACAACTGTAAAATGGGAACGCGCCAACACTGTCACACTACTAAGATGACGAGCTTAGCTGAAGTTTGGTTCGTTTGTATGTTTGTACTTAAATACTTGCCGGGTGTCAGAGAAACAGATGCTCTACACTGACAGAGTAGATCACATAACCGCTCTTGTTTGTGCACAAATATCAAAATATGCATTTGTAAACAGCTGTTTCCTGTGTTCCATGAATATTATTTGCTGTACAGATAGATTATGTGTTTATGTCTAACTGTATTCTGTTTTCTTTGTTTGTTCACAGGCCAACAAGACCACAGGAATGACCTAAGCCATCCCATCCATGCTGACAACTGTCTGCTGGACCCTGATGCCAATGAATGCTGGAAGGAGCCACCAGCATACACCTACAGAGACTACAGGTACTGTGCCAGGATATTATCATTCTACAGTTTACAGTATATCCACTGTTCTGTTGCCTTGGTAAATATGTTAAATGGTCACTTTCTTTCATTTTCAGCGCACTCTTATATCTAAATGGAGATTTCGAAGGAGGCGAGTTCATATTCACAGAAATGGATGCCAAAACGGTCACAGTAAGCTGTTTCTCCTGAGATTTATTTATTTAAATTCAGAGTTTTCATATGCAGTCATGGTTATTTATTTGTTTACTATCGTGATAATGTATTTTAACAGAGCTGAAAAATGTATCAAAATCACACAAATCAATTATTAAAATGCAAGGGTTACAATTCTTTTTTTTTTTGGTTCTATCAGTGCAAATTATAAAATGTATCACTATTATGTAAAAAAACCACAAACATCTTTTCTTCCTTGCAATAGGATGCAAAGTAATTAAATTTTGATGGTGGCATGTTAATGATCAATACATTTTTGAATCTATTAGTGAATATTGAAGTGAACCTTGCGTTGTGTTAAATTATATTGCAAATGAAATTGCACTTGCAATCTCTGGCAGAAAATATGTCTTGGAAATGTTTTCTCAAAAATTATTCAGCCCTAATTTTTTTTATATCATTTGGAAATTCAGTTATCTATTATGGAATAGAATAACCATCAATTTCAATGAAACCTCACCTCAGTCCTCACCCCATTTCTGTTTTTTTTTTTAATCCTCTCAAGGCATCAGTGAAGCCCAAGTGTGGAAGAATGGTTGGTTTCTCATCCGGAGGTGAAAACCCACATGGTGTGAAGGCCATCACCAGTGGCCAGAGGTGCGCCGTGGCTCTGTGGTTCACTCTGGATCCACTCTACAGAGAACTGGTAATTGCCTGCTGTAATTAAAGTGCTTAAAGAGCCATGTTTACTCTTAATAACTGTCGTCCTTGATTTCAGTTTGATTTATTTTGCACAATAAAATACACAAAAGGGATAAAGACAAAAAAAGAAAGTGCTGAGAAGCAGAGTGTGAATTGGACTTATTTAAAGCACAATACAACAAAAAAAAATACCATTTTAAAAATACATTTTAAAAGCAGATATGAGATGTTTTGCGGGTCACATACAGTATACACCTACTATACCCATACTATATACCTGTAAAAGTAAAGTTTCTTTATTATCTTTATTAATTGTTCTTATGGGGTTTTTTTACCCTCTTGAAATCGTCCTGTATCACACAGTTATTAAACCATACTTTTTAAATTCACGAAATAAAAAGAGCTTATGTAGTGATCTGTGTTTTTCATCTAACTGCATCTCAATCTTCCAGATAAGGCAGCAAGCATAAAGTAATCCAACCCATGCTTTTTATAAACCTGGCATGTTAAACACAGGATTTTCCCTGCTTAAATAAAAGGCCACTGTGTTCCCAAATTACAGTCTCATGGGAGACTTTAAGTTGTTATTCCGTATCACATGGTTTTGTGCTCCATCTTAGATATATCTTATGTTTTCCTTTCTCATTTTTGTCAGTCATCAATCTTATTTTGCATCCTGTTGTTTTCGTTTTCCTCTCTAGGAAAGACTACAGGCTGATGAGGTGATCCAGGCTCTGGACACACAGTCTGTGTGGGGTCAGGGCCTCAACATCAACCCTAAAGATGAACTATAGAAGCGGGAAAAAAAAAAAAAAACATTCTAAACTGTATATTTTAACTATTTATTGATTGACCTTTGCATCAGGACATTTTTATCTTTATACAATTTGAAGTGTGAGAGCGTAAGTATTTTCATTTTTGTGTTGTCACTTGTATGATGTTGTTTTCACTGTTTCTCTACACACCAGTACTTGAGTTTACTTTTGTGGTTTTTGTCATGACGGACTTGAGTTCAGAAAACACCGGATTCATCTTGTCTTGCTTTGTTCCTGGCGAATTTGTAGAGCAGGCTGCTCACAACTCTGAACAACAAATGACAAACAAAACACACACAGTATGTACGGTCAGAAATACGCTAGTTTCACTGGTTAGTAGTTCAAAATCATATTAGATTCCATCCCCATTAACAGTACCGTTACATATGCTATTATTTCTTTATATGCCAGTAATAATTATTTTTAAAGTACACAGTGCACTGTTTTTTTTAAGTTGGGTATCTAAAGCTCAGATAGTACTCACTCAGAAAGAATATTTTTGAGATGTTTTATTTTTGCTGAATATTTAATGATCATGCACTCTGTCCTTTGTGTGTCACAGCTGAAACTGAAAATGTCCTCTGCACTACTTTGTCCACCTTTCCTCTTGTTGTGATCAGTCACTCCCTCCTCTTCCTCTCTGAGCACACAGAGCAGAATACAGGTTTACATGTTCACTGACGTGAGGACGTGGTGTGTGTGTGCGCGTGTGTATGTGCGTGTGTGCGCGCGCGTGTGCATTACTTTTATTTATTTGTTTTCAATAATACATGGCTGCTGTTGTGACTGTCTACATTTAATGTGAGAAACTGTTTTCATAAAAGATGTAAATTGTTCCTGTTTCAAGGAATTTGTATCTGAAAGGTCTTTAATGTCTTTATATTTGTGTACATAATCCAGATGATAGGTGGAGTCGTGCACTGCAAAGTGGAAAGAAACACACAAACATTTTCATTTCTTTTTTCTTGATAGAAACCAGACTCTTAATCCTGTTGTTTTGTAAGGTTGACAACTTATGAAGACTCTGGCACAAAAAAAAGTACATGTCCATGTCTATAAATTAAAAAAAATATCTTCTCCCCCCCATCTAAATTCAGTTTGTTTTCTTTACCCACACTTATTTTTTTCAGCAAAAGTAATTTGTATTATTTATCATGTTGTATCAGAAACTGCTCACACATCTGGCATATTTACTTTCTTCTTATATGTATATTTATGCATGTAACCCAAATACTCTCTGATGATGGACAGTACCCTAAAAACTGCTCTCTGTGGCAGTTTGTGAAGAAATCTGTTTAGAATAAAGTGCATCTGCCTGTAAATACAGAAAAAAATAAGGTATTCAGTATCCTACATTTTTACCTTGAGGATTTATTTACTGATCTCCGCACTAGAAGTCGCCATGGTAAACTTTTTGAGAGAAATGTGCTTTAACACAGCAGAGAAATAGAAATAATACAACAAAGCAAGTGAACACAGGATGCACAATGTGTCTTGTGCTCCACAACGAGTCTGTGGTTAAATTAATGCAAGAACAGATTTATAGCACTGACAACAGAATCAAATGAACTGTCAGCTGATACGCTGTGAATTCAGCAGGCCTGCCGGAGCCTTTGATTCAGAGGTGGTAGGCCTGCAGCTCACCGAATCTGAACGGCTTGTTCTCAATGACCGTGCACTGCAGGTCCCGCATGCGTCGTGCTCGCCGCTCCTCGAGCACCAGCCTGCGGGAGTGTTCTCGAGCTGCCTGCTGCTCTGCTCGCTTTTCCGCCCGCTTCCGTCTCACCCAACTGAGGATGTGAAAGAGGGACAATGTTGGGTCAGAAAGACAAATTTACGTGATCTATGGCCAGATCATATTAAATAAATCCCAGTGTTAGTGTTACTATTGAGTATTTATTTATGATATTCTCTGTTTTCTTCAAAGACAACTTCTCTTCTTACCAGTTTTAATTGGTCTACTTAATTTACTGTCTTTAAATTAAATGTCTCTACAGCTTCTGCATATGAAGCAGCCACAATATGAAGGAAAAACAAATCTGCAAATATTGGACTGGTTTAGGTCAGCAGATTAAAAAAACAAACATAATAACTCTGTAAATTATCTGTGTAACTACCACTAGTAGGGATGGGTCAAAAAATTGATTTGGTGATATATCGTTGTCCTTCCTTGTGCAATACAGTAGTTGATACACCAGGGCAAACATCGATATTTTAAAGAATAAACAAAGGCATTCTAAAGTGAACAGTCCCTGCCAGTTTCACTCGCTGGGCGTTGCTGCTGAAAATGAATGAGGGAAACTTGGGTGGAAGTTACCTGGCTGAAGAGGAGGGAGTTTACAGCATGACAATGGTGGAGAAAGCTACGTTAAGAGATGCCCGATCCATCTTCGATACATAGACTTTATGCACTTTGTTCTCTATGCTGTGAATGAAGAAATCCTGCACTTTTAATGTTCAGTTTTCTTCAGTTAGACTGATATTTATCACAAAATCGTCGTATCTTAATATTTGTGGTGACCATGTGTATTGTATGGTATCATATTATGAAATACTCTATAATTCCCACTGCTAATCACTAGCCTTCATTTCAAAAAGAAGATGTGGTTCAGCAGCCCAGTGACCCGTTGTACCATAGTCCTGTGCCCAGTGTTTCAGTTCAGTCACACTTTCACCTCTGGAAATGGCTGATTCAGTTGAAGACCATAACAGATATTTTTTCAGTGACTCAGTCTGTATGGTACTAAGTCTGGACTAATTTTGCCAGCTCAGGACAGTGTGAACATTAAGAGATTTTGGACCAGATCTAGACTGAAATTTCAACTTAAAGCCAGTAGCAGTTGACTCATCACAGTTGTGTGACATATTAAAGTGGGTGAGGTAACAAATACCAGAATAGTGAATGGTTAAAAGGCAGTGGAATGTTGATTTTCTAAGAATAATGAAAGGGATACTATATCAAAAAAAAAAAAAATGGAAGGATTCACGTGAGCTCACAGTTTGAAGGCACGTTGGCTCTCTTCGCGGCTGTGTACCAGGTAACCGCTGTCCTCGTCGAGCTTCTTCAGCTCCAGCAGCTGCTTCTCTTTGTGCTGCTGCTCCTGCTTCCTCTGAAGCCACAGCCTGAAGGCCTCCTCCGAGTCACTGTGTGAAGAGTCTCTCTGTGCGGACAGACAGAAGTCAATGCAGTCATGAGTCCAGCATGGAAATGACCTCCTATGACCTAATGTGACACTAGCATTTTGTAATTAAGTTTTATGCATGTGCTATGGAACAGAAACATTTCATCAGACGTACATTTTAAAAGAATGTGTATAGTTATGTACTTTCTGCCCTCTAATACATTTTCTCTTCTAAAATTACCTGACAAAGGGTTACCCATATTTTTTTTAATTTCAATATTCTTAATTAGAAATTCATTTTTGTAAATTTGAGAACAAGACCCAATGAATTCAATGAATTCAATGAATTCAAATAATTGCTAAGTCCCAATCTTTAAAGTTCTGCAACTGTGCTGACTGACTATTTGCGTTTTATTTAGAAGGTCAGTGTGCCCCCTTGTGGCCATACCTTAGAATTGATCCTCTCCATCTCCTGAGCTCGGAGGATCCTTCTCTCCTCTTGAAGCTGCTCTCTTTTCCTCATCAGCCAGGCTTTGAAGGCCAGCTCGTTCTCCTGCCTCCTCTGCTCCTCTTCCTCCCGTTTCCTCTGCTCTGCCTGACGTGGTTAACGGGATAATAACTAATTTTGGTAATGGACATCAAGTGGAAATGTATAAATGATCTATTCTCTCTCTATAAATCATAAATAAATTATGATTTATAAGCAATTTGGCTATACAGTATGAGTGCTGTCCTACCTCTCTGGCCAACTTCTCCTTCCTCTCCTGGATCCTGTGCAGCAGCTCTTTCTGCTGAGGAGAGAGGGTGTAGGTGCCCTGGTGAGGCATCCCGGAGGCCGACCGCACCCGTCGTTGGCTGCCTCTTCTCTGGTTGCCTCTCTGGCTGTGGTTGGCTGAGCTGGGCCGATTCCTAGGCTGTGCTGGAGGTCTGGGAGTCCGGAGGTGATCAACACTCTGCTTGATGGTGGAAGAGCCAGCACCAAAACGGGGAGAGGAGGAGGAATTGTGGATCTTAACAGAGCTCACACTCTGCTCCTGAAGATGTGGGGAGGAGCGCGAGTGGTCACTGTGGTTGTTTGCGATGGGAGGGAGAAGTCCTTGACTCTCTAATTCTTTCAAGCTGACCAGGTCAAACTTGCCATCTTTTTCTACAAGGACTCGGCCCTCCTTCATGTCCTGCCCCGGGTCACTGCTCTGCCCAGCTCGGTCGGATGCTCCAGATCCTACGTTTCCTTCCTGAGGAGAAAGTTTCAGCTCAGACAGCTTCCCCGACACAGTCTCTGCCTCTGTATCCATCAGCCTGTCTTTGTTCTCCTTTCCTAGCTCTCCCTCACCACTATTTCCATCCTTCTCAAACTGCAGTGGAGGCACCACCAGGTCCACCAGTGTCTCTTTGAAATGCAGCCTCCTCCGCCTCGTAATATCGGGAGCTTCCTGGTCCTGCAGCTCACGGTTAGCCTGCTGGATCCTCTCCAGGATATACTTTTTCTCCTCGTCCGTCTGGTCATCAACCCTTAGAGGAGAGCCGTCTCTATCAGAGTCGCACTCCAGCGGCTCCATGGGTGGTGGCCACCCCTCTTCTTCCCCTTCCAGCTCCTCCATTTTCTTACTGTCCTTCTCATGTTTGTAGTGTTTCTCCTTTTGTTTGATTCCTTGCAGTTTCTCATCCTCTTCCAGTGCTTTGTCAATTTCCAATTCAGTGTCATTATACTCAGGGCTCTGTAGGGTGGAAGAGGCAGAGGCACACTGCATTTATTAAGAGTGACTGTAAATGAATGAGGAGCATCAATTCTTAACAGGTAATAGGTGTGCTGGTGCGATAACAGGCACATATAAGTGTGTTCATCAATATTGCATCCAGCAGTGGCACAGTGAAAGTATGTCACTGACTGTAGGACAACAGAGTAGGTTTCACATGCAAATAACGGAATGACTCAGCTCAGGTAACTCAACGCTATACTCTGTCACACTTTCACAGAGCAGGGTCAGGGTCCATTTCAGCACCTGGTCTGTAGGTCCAACAAAACAAAGACAAAGACCCAGACAATGGGTGAGTAAAAAAAAACTAGAGTAAAAATAGAAAGAGGAGATTGTTATATAATGTAATTCACACGTTGAAAGGGGAAACATTTGTTACCTGGTCCCCGTTCCGGCCTTCTTCATCGATCAACCAGTCCAGATCCTTCTCAAAGTCATCCTCATACTCCTCCTGGGACTTTGTGCAAACCACCACCTCACTCATAGCCTTCCACTGGGAGAAGATCAGAGAAAGACATTTACTATGTGAGTACTGCCAAACAGTGTGACATCAAGCTTGACTGGCTTCAAAACAGTGATATAGGATGATTACCTCCATCAACGAAGAGTTGGGGGCTGTAACAGCCTTGGTAGAGGATCAAAATGGCCTCTAGACCTATACTGTGCTGTGTAACAGGGCATCTTAAACGTTTTGACGTTTTTCTCATTGCAAACTGAATTTAATTTGTCTACACAACCTGACGCCTCAATGTATTAACCCATTTTATACACATTTGTGATTGGTCGCCATTTATTTGACAGAAATACGCGCTACAGGGATGTCAGTAAACTATATTATTATTATTATAAGAGCTGCAGCATTTTCTTAGATTATCTGCTGAGATGTAGGTTCTGTTTACTGGAGCTTTTGTGTCTGTATGTCTGTGGCAGCCAAGAGCAACTTACACGGGCTACACAGGCAAAGTGTAACCCAAAAACACTTTAATCCAGTTTGTTTTTGAGGCAGAGTTAAGACAATGGGCTGCGGTAGTTTGTGTCTATACGACTCTCGTCAATTAAAGTGTGGGCTACACGAGAATCAGTAGCAGCCAATATTGTTTTAGAAAAGAATTTGAACTCACCACCAGCTGTCTGTCTCGTGTGTCGCAGTTCTGTTCTGTCAAAACGGCGGCGGGTTTTCTGCTCACTATGTCTTCGTCTCACTGAATCGCACCGTCCAGACAGTCTGCGGAGCAACACCTGAGCACATAATCTGCTTCGGGTCCCTGTGCAGCTCTAAAAGGTTTAAGGAACCTGTCGTCATAGAGACCGACAACACGCTTTACTACTTTGCGCACGCGCTGTTGGGCAACGCGCGTCAAACAAGCGGAGACACAGTAGTTTTTATCCATCTATCTGAATTGCTAATTAAATAAATTATCTTAAAAACGACGTCATTATGTCAATGAAAAATGCACACACTTTTACACTGTTTATTGTTACTTACCGTTATTGTATATTAATATTTCTATTAGGTTTTTATATCATTTGGCGTATATACTGCTGTCACTGTTTCTGTTCCAATTTCTATTCTTTTTTATCTTTAACTGTATGTTGCTGCTACCTAGTGTTAATTGGAATTAATTATATATTTGCATTATTTACAAAGCACTTTTAAAAATTGTAATTACAAAGTGCTTCACAAAGTAGAAAAAAAACGAATAAAATCGTCAGATATTAGGTAGAAGTCAGAAATCAAAAGACAGTTATAAGACTATCTACCTCATAACATTTGAAGGGAAAATGCCACGTCCTGTTGAACGACGGAGCCCGTTGGGAGCACTTGAACGCAACATTTGGTTTTATGCGCAATGCATTCTGGGTGCTGAAGTCTGGTGTGGCCTTTTACCGCGGGTAGAGCTCTGTAACGCGAGCACCGAAAAACCACACCCCCCGTGATTCGTCTGTCACTGTCGCGATACTACACGCCCCCTTCACTTGAAACGAGAGTGACAACACGTACGCACAACTTCTGATCATGTTTACAGTCGTTATTTAACACACCGAGAAAAGCGACGTGCGCGTTTCCTTCAAATGGCCACCATTGTTTTTTGTACAGTAAACAAAGCGGCTCAGAGTTCGGCGCGACGATGTTTACATGCACAGTTAAAGCGTGTTAGTGGCGCGAGAGAGTATCGCTCCACTCACAGCCCGTCACTGGCTTCGTTTCCGGGAGCGAGATGGTTTTCCAGGCCGACCGGTGTGAGGTTTGTGTCCCATGGGACCGCGGTGAAATCCGCAGCCGGACGAATCAGGCGGGCTGTTCTGGCGCTGAGCGGAGCCGCAGCCGTGACGGCAGCAGCGGCCACAGCGGCACTGTTAGCCAACGCCGACCACCTCCAGCGGGCAGAGATGGCGACGAGTGTCTCTCAAGCGTCCGCGCGGCCGGAGGAGGAAGAGGGGGACATCCTGGAGAGATGCCGGGGGTTTATGTCTCCTCCGGTGACCGACATTAGCGTTTTGCAGGGAAGGAAAGAGGACATGAGGACGAGGATGGAGATGCTGATCATGGAGACTCAGGCCGAGTTCTGCAAAGCGCTGGAGAAGGTGGACGGTGGGAAGTTCAAGGTGGACCGGTGGGACAGAAAGGAAGGTGAGAGGGAGGAAGTTTTACCTCCGTGGAAACAGACCACTTTTCATCATCGTTATCGTAAAGCTGTTTAATGAGATTCCCAGTGATTCAAATTGTTTTCTAAAGCAAGTGGAAGGGCTGGGCAATAATTAAATACCAGTATAAAACACATCACGGTGTAATTTTCTACAAGGTTCGATGTTAGGCCTAAACGATTTTCCCTCACATATATTTGAAATTGTGATTGCGATTGTATCTATGATATAATCTTTCTAAATCAATCTCATTTCAGTATTGACTGTTCCAACATTTAAATTTGCCCCACGAGGGCATGGAAATGTTTGGAACTGTATGAATTGTTTCAAAGAGAAACTTAAATTGATAAATCCTTAAAATCTTTGGAGGATTGAAACTGAAAAAGAAGTGGTGTATAACAGCCTATGCGATTTGCTTATTGTTGTTTCAAATTGCCATTTAAATTAGAAAACGATTACTTGTTCGGCCCTGTTCATTACATGTGTGATGTTTGTGTGTTGTTCACTTGTTGAGACATAATATCCATGAAGGTTTTGCCTCAAATGTTCCTTTGTTTAACAAGGTTTAATTGTTTTCTGTCATTAATAATTTAAAAACCAATCTCTATTTGTCTTACATTTGAAAGATTTGCATTGTGGTGATGTTTTTGGCCATAAATATATAGAAAAACCATTATAGTATGTATTAAACAGAATTGTGATGCTTTGTCATGGCGTCATTTTTTTTTATTTCTTCCAAGGTATCACAGGCCGTATAAATCTGGGGTCATATGTTGTCCATTTGTGACTTAAAGCAACGACAATGCATGTCAAAACTGCCAATAACGCTTATCTGCCAGAGCAATGCCAACATTTTTGCATGTCTGTGTGCGCCAGGTGGTGGCGGAATCAGCTGTGTGATGCAGGATGGAAAGGTATTTGAGAAGGCTGGGGTCAATGTGTCAGTGGTGTTTGGAAACCTGACTGAGGAGGCTGCCAAGCAGATGAGGAGCAGAGGAAAAGTCCTCAAAGGCAAAGACGGTGAGCTCAGTGACCTGAGGAGGAAATATGCTAATATCACACTTAATAGTCAAGTCAAGTCAATTTTATTTATATAGCCCAACATCACAAACACAATTTGCCTTGAAGGGCTTTACAGTCTGTAAAGCATGTGACACCCTCTCTCCTTAGACCCTCACACCGAGTGAGGAAAAACTCCATAAAAAACCCTTTTAAGGGAAAAAAATGGGAGAAAGCTCAGGAAGAGCCACAGAGGAGGGATCCCTCTTCCAGGACGGACAGACGTGCAGTAGGTGTCACATGTACAGAGACAAGTTCAGCAGATTACAAGTTACAAACAAAGCATCAAAAATTCACAGAGAGAAAAGACAAGAAAGACAGAGACCAGGATGATTCAAGAATCAGTAACATTAAGAACAATTATCATCATCATCATCTCATTCAGGGTGTGAAATACGCTGCCACCATCTGGGGTTGGTTCCAGCTCCTGACCATATACCATACCATACCATATATCACTATATGATATATGGTAATGGTTATAGTTATAATATTTGAGCTGTGGTGTTGAAGCTCTGGGATATCTGTGAAATAAGAGAAGGAGGAAGAGCACAAACTAGGGGACGGGAGAGAAAACAATGTTTTCAACAAAGGCCAACCTTTTTTAAATTACTTGAATAGATTAACTAGTCTTTTGTACAGTGCATAGAATCTATTTTGCTATACACTTCTGAGATTAATTGAACATTGAGCTCTGTTCTCTCTCAGGAAAGCTGCCATTCTGTGCCATGGGCGTGAGCTCGGTGATCCATCCTAAAAACCCCCACATCCCCACGGTGCACTTCAACTACAGATACTTTGAGATCGAGGAGGAAGATGGTGAGTGTGTTGTCAGGCCTTGACGTCACTACTGAGCATGTGAATGAATGGTAACCCTTGTGTCCGCCTTCCTTGTCCGCACTTGTGCTTCAGGCACAAAGCAGTGGTGGTTCGGTGGAGGCACAGATCTCACTCCAGTCTATGTTGACAAAGATGATGCGTTTCACTTCCACAACACCCTGAAGGAGGCCTGTGACAAGCACCACTCGCAGTACTACTCCGACTTTAAGAAATGGTAACAGTTGCAGGTGTTGATGTGCATTTCAGCACGTATCTATCTGCACGCCTGATTTCTGTGTATTTGTGTAACTTACTCTTGGGTGTATCCACATTGCTGTAAGATAATGATAAGAGGAACAAAAACCGTTAAGCTGTGACACTGGCCAACTAATGACCACAAGGGATATGAAAGTAAAGGGTGTGGTTTATCTGATGTATTTTGTAATAAGCAAAATTTATAAAAAAAAAAAAGACCACTTTTCTTCCTTGCTTAGAGTTAGATGTGACTGTTAAACACTCTTGCTGGTTCTGGTAGGTTACATCCAGTCTTAATGCTAAGCTAACTTTGTTTTGGCAGTAGCTTCATTTCAAATTAGTAGATGTGAATATGTGTTCAAAATGTGTATTCATAAAAATGTATATTATTTCTTGGACCACCCAAACCCACAGCTGCCCTAAATTAACAGCATTGGTTTCTATAATGGCTAATACACCAGTATGTAGAAGCTCTTAAACTGAAGTGATATTTTAATGCTACAAATACAAATATAATTGGTATCGTTAATTTCCAATTTCCAAATTTACTTTTACAAAAAATAGTAAAGCAGTAAAATCACATTATTATTTCTTGATTAAAATGTCAAATTATAGTTTTTAACTTGCATTCCTGAACAGACAAATTGGTTTTAGTGGTTGAATGTTATGCGTGATTCATTTCTGACTTCTCAAAGAGGCCTAATAAATAACTCTAACATTTTAGTTTTAAACAAGTTTTTGAAAGATTTATTTATTTTTTTTTTTTGTGACAGGTGGTCTAATCAATTTTTCAAGCACCATCACTACACCATTGATACACTCTCAACTGACCAATTTCTTATTCCTGTTTTTTTATCTTCTAATTTAGATAGCCTTTTGAGATAGAAATAACATATAACACAATGTGAAAAATCTTCAAAATTGTATTGTAGCTGTGCTATAAATTTAACTTACAAAATCTGAATACATTTTAATTTCATGCAGTTAATGTACCTCAAGTGGTGCAGGTTTACTGGGTCCACTGCTGAATCTTTCATTTTAGACCTGACATCCCTTGTGTTCTTCAGGTGCGACAGATACTTCTACATTCGTCACAGAGCAGAGACTCGAGGTATTGGAGGGATCTTCTTCGATGACCTTGACTCCCCAAATAGGGAAGCAGTGTTCAACTTTGTCAAGAGCTGTGCTCGCACTGTGGTGCCCTGCTACCTGCCCATCGTATACAAACACCTCAACGACTCCTTTACTGATGAAGAGAAGGACTGGCAGCAGATACGACGAGGCAGGTGAGTCAAAGATGCACAAAATTGTCATGTGGGGACTGGGGGTGGGGGTGGGGGGTGGATAATGCAGGGTTCCAACAAAGGCCAACCTTTTTTTAAATTACTTGAATTGAGTCATGGATGATGGGTTAAAGTATAGTGGAAAAGTTATGGAGAGGGAAATGAATTGCTAAGATGTGTGAGAACCATGGGGACAGTGTTGTAAGAAGAGTTCATAATTTTGTACACTTTAATTATTCTTGACTCGGTCTCATCAATAAAAATGTACAAATGGCATTGAAGTGAGCTTCTGCTGCTACAAGTGCAGATTGATTTGAATCTACACTAATGTTGATGTGGTTGTGAGAAACTGTCAGCAAAGATTGATGACAGATAATACGAGTGTTGTTTCTCCATAACCGTACTACAGAGGTTGATGCTCTGCTGCCAAGACTGTTCAATTGGAAATCTTTTTACCAGTGCCAGAAGGAACTTTTCCCAGAAGTAAAGCTCACAAAATGAAGCAGATTCTTTATTAGAAAAAAATATTGCATACCCTAAAATACTGTATGTTCTTTTTTGTTTATGTTGTAAGCTTCTGCTACTATACTCCTGGCTGGTTTGTCTTATTGTGCTGCTGCAGAATCATGAAGGTGCTATCCCTAACCGTAAAGTGCATATAAAAAAAGGCTTATTCTAAGGCTAACAAAAAATAATAATCCACAATGGACTGCCAGAATGTTAATTGTTCCAGAATACAGCACAACAGATCTGAACCTAATGTATTAAAAAATATTTAAAGGATTGTGTCTACAGCAGGTTTCTTGTGTTTGTGTTGTAGGTATGTGGAGTTTAACCTGGTGTACGACAGGGGAGTGAAGTTTGGTTTGGCCACGCCTGGCTCCAGAATTGAAAGCATCCTTATGTCTCTCCCCCTCACTGCCAGGTAAGACTTGGATATGAGTCAGCAGTTTCACTGCTCCCATGCTTCCATGACAAGAATACCATCTGTGTTGCTTGGTAATGATTACAAACACACTTTGCATCCTCAGGTGGGAGTACATGCATGAGCCTGCCAAAGGTTCCAAGGAGGCTGAGATACTGGAGGTGTTACGAAACCCCAAGGAGTGGGTTTAACTTTAGTTTTGTTGTACGTGTCAATATTGACCAAACATCAAGGGAAAAGGTTGTGGTGGGATTTTACAAAGGTGTCACCCGTTTGTTACGACCACCAGCAGAACAAACCGACACAGAACTGCTTTGCAATTGCCTGAAGGGTTTTGAACCTGTCCTTGTCTGTAAGCTTTGTCAAATTAGCACTAGTTCACTGGGAAATTTTAATAATACAATAACGAGATTTTGTAATGATAAAATGTACGACTGATGTCCTTCATGAAATGATTTTTTTATTTTGTTTTGTTTTCTGTGCCTGAGCTAAATGTAGCTCACTTTACTTGAAGCTGTTTGAGCTCACATCTCTGCTTTACTGTTGCAAAGCACTGAAAGGGAAAATGAGGACAAACTGAGCCACTGTGTTTATCAAATGTTAATAAATCTGCTTTTAATGTTTACTAGTGCATCTGCTCACCATGAAGGTTTATTTTGGACCATCAAATATAAATAATGAGAATGGCCTACTCCCTGTTAAGCCTTATTTACATTACGACAGGTCATTAATTTGTGGTTAATCAGTCACTTGCTGCTTTGTTTGAACAGAAGAGAATAGCACTTGGATTTAAGGTTGTGTTCCACTGAAAGGATGAATGTTGATGAAAGGCCAAGTGAAACATATGTGTAGAAGATTTCCATCTATTACCCTTCATATCCATTTCTCCCCATTATCTTCTTATTTTGTTAGTAGTAGTAGTAAATTACAACAACTTCTCAAATCTAAGAACAATGTCAATGATTTCAGTCTTTCCTAGTGATTCATGTTTCACATATTTATGTTTTAGTCACAGTCATACGTTTTTGTATCTTTGTTCAATTTCTCACAACTTTGAATGGACTAGTACTGCATACAAAACTAGAAGTAAGGACAACTCCAGTTTAAACACACAGTTTAAAATACATGACAAAAAATCAAATACACATTGGCATGTTTTATAGTATTTTTATTAAAAATGAATTTAAGCTTTTGCAGATAAAGGATTTATGACAAGTTCCTTTTGCATTTCAGGTTAAATATTTCCTCTGTTTTATAAGGCAATGTAGAAACAAGTTCACCTGACCACACCAAAATGGTTTCCCCTACAAGCACTAAGGTCAACTCACATTGAAGAAAAACCAAAACAAGCCTCTGAGGTCGAAATGTGATGAAAATTAAATATTTGGCTTATAGAGTGTGTGCAGCAATATTGCATATTGATTATGAGCAGGTCTTTTTTTTTTATAGGATTACTTATCACTAAAATTAGGAATAAATTTGTCAAGCAAATCCTTTCCTTGTTCCTGTTAAACCGTAGTGTTGGTTCGTTGGCGAATGATTAGTTCAAATGAACAAAGTGAACTCAGTCACTTATTGAAACAATTCGTTCATCTCACAGTTCAGCCGAGCTCTGCTGTGACTCAAGTAAGACATCAGTCAGTGGCAGCGGGTGGAGCGAAAGTGATTGTCACTCACTACAGAGTCAGACACATATTGAACAGTCACTCAGTGAGGGAGGCTCCGTGTGTCCCAGCTATTGCAGTCAGTGTAAGATGTTACAGTCCACTTAAAGCGAGAACATGAAGACACACAGTCTTTAACAGACTTTCTCAGTAAACATAAACGTTAGGCTGGTCTGTAATGAGAGGACACTACTTGAATAATTTAACTTTACTGCATCTATTAGTTTCTGAATTGCCTGAGTAAAGTTATTGTATATTTCAAGTCAGTAGATAATGTAAAAAGTTCATAGCGTAAGAAACACAGGCAAATATTTCTGTGATTATTTAATAAATTTAATTTATAAGTGCAGAACTCTGATCCCGCCACCTTTCACAGTTTCTGCTACATGTTTGTTTAAACCTACAATATGACAAAAACAGCATACTGAGACAGATCCTCTCATTGTGAGGAAACAGTATGCGAATCAGCAGCGTAAACTGTCAGAATCAGCCTCAGCAAATCCAGAAACAATGCCGATTAATGCCAAACTGTAGATCACTTTAAAAGAACCAACCCCCCCGGTGGAGTCTGGTTTATTTATCAACAGCGCTGCCAACAGCTGGTGATAGTGAGCTGAATCACAACCCGTTCAACTGTGTATCAGTTCAGTGAGTGAGTCAGATGTAGTCTGTGCTCCGGACATGCAGGAAGAACTAAACGATTTGGTGAACAAATCTTTTGAACTAATCTTTTTAATGAACCAACTGGAAAGATTCAGTACACCTAAAAGGACTGTTGTTCCCATCACTATTAAACAGCTCATTCAGAACTTAAATGCAAAGTGCCTTTAATTCCAACCTGTGTATAATCTTTACATTAAATTCTATGCATTCACTGCTTTTTCTATCAAGAAAAAAATATCTCTGTTATTAACCTGCGCACACACAAACACACGCTGTACATTATTTAAAGATACATTACACATGCTAAACATGGACTGTGTCCACAAAGACATCAAATACAGAGCCTCTCCCCTTGTTTGCCAAAAGCTTCACTCTCTATTGCTTCATGTCCCATATTCCTGTGCAAGTCACTCCAAAACTCACATTTACTGTGTTGCTGCAAGCCTATTTTAAGAATCCTCAGTGCACTTCAAACAAAAACAACACAGTACAACTGCTTGGGGGGGAGAACTTTTCACAGTAAAAGCAGGATCTGAGCAATCATCAGTGTCACTATCAGCAGCCCAAACATGGACATGGACAAGCGAGCACAGACCAACAAGGCCACGCTGAGCCTGACCCAACATCACGTGTTCAGACCCTGCTGCATGCATTACTAAAATATAAGCACATATAATCTCACGTTCACAAAATGTATTTCAGCAGCCCATTTACAAGTGGTGGCCTTCTCATATATATTCAGTATACTGAAGTTGGGCCAATGCATTAGTTTGACAGCAGTTTGTTTGAAACTTCATCAAATGGTACTGATGATTTTACCAGTCGGTCACAATTAGACACTGTGATGTTGGAAGGGTTACAAGTTCTGCATCCCTGTTTTGACTAATTGGTTTGGTTCAGCATGAATATTTACTGGATGGTTGAATTTCAGTTGCAGGTGTAACAATCCTGAAAAAAAATAAACTGACATACAAATGTCAATTGTCTCATAATGGGAGACCCAAACCATTCCCACTGCTGCAGATACAGCTTATTGACTAGTCAATATGTTAATAAAATAAGAATACAATTTTTTCAATTTGGAATTAAAATCAAATTATGTATTATACGACCTTCATCCCCGGTAAGAAACTGCAGACAGCAGTGGAATAAAATTCATTACGCCCTGCTGAAAAATAACTGAGCTCATTATTCTCTAAAAATTGTATGTTTTAAAGTTTTAAACATGTTTTTATACATGCAGATCTTGCAAATATTTCACAATAAAAGCCTTGTTAAAAAAAGAAATGGAAACAGGGAAAAGAAATGCGTTCCAATGCTGCTTTCTTATTCACTGCAGCAGTTTCCATAGCTGAAGTGAGGTGTCAAGAGAGAGCCAAAGGTCATAATCCCACTACATCAAACTACTGTATGTCTTCTGTTAGTTTTTAATGAGACCCCTAGTGACCAAAATTATATTCTGCACATTTAATGTTTGAGGATCTACATTACTTGACAAAAAACATTTTTAAACTAGTTGGCAGCATGTCTGAGCAGGTTTATGATTATATAATTGTTTGCAGCTCTATCAGGAAATGTAACAGATGGCAAGCCTGGTCTCATGGCCTAAGATTGTTAAATTCAACTTAAGTTAGTCCTAATTCCACTGGAAGCAATATTTTATGGTATAAGTGCTGTTGCTGGATAAGGCAAAGCACAAGGTTTGCAGTATACAGAACTGGGAGAAAGAGTACTTACTTTTGACAAAAGAGGTCAAATATAAAATGTTGATATCTGTTGTGAAGAATTTTAGTCTAAAAATTGGCACTAATCCTTTAGTAAAGCATTGGTCCAACCCCAATGTATACTTTGAATAATTATCACAATCATTATCATCTTCTTTACACTACATGCAAGATTTTGTTAGTTAGTTAGTTTGCTATAGTGTGATAGCACAGATTCACCATCAGGAAATTCTGCTGGATTTTGGTATTGCAATATCAATTAATCAATCATGCCATCACCTTACCTCACTGAACCAGGGTTAGTGAAAAATTCAGCAGCACCGACTCTGGCAAAGATTGGATTGACTGTACAGTTATTAGTTTTTCTGTGTGTTGAAGGAAGAAGGCTGGTGATAAGTGGTATTGTAAGATGATAAGATAGTTTTAGTGTAGATTAGGGCTTTTGTTGGAGTAGTGAAAGTGACAGGCAGGGTTACTTTGCATGGCCGTTGACACTACTAGTGCTGGTGGTAATTATATCCTCATACTGTGGAGGTGGTTCTGTCTCAATCTGGACATCTGTGTGGCCCACAGCCTCCTCATAAGATGGTGGCGGGTCTCCGGCACTTCCTCTCCCCGATGTGACTTCCGAGCCTGGATAAGCTGGGCTGCTGTGAATACTGAGTTCTGATTGGTCAGTGTGGTGGAAATTCCTCCCCCATTGGTCCATAGAAACCACAGACACAACATGGTCATGACGCGAGTGTCCCAGGCTGGGGCTGCGCCGTGAGCGTTTGCGAGAATGGCAGCACCAAACCATGATGGCGACGGAGGCGATAATGAACACAACCAGCAGCAATGGCACAATCAAGTAGAGAGAGTGGACTCCACCTACCACCGTCTCCAGGCCTCCAGGTGGACTACTCTCCCGCACGTATTCCTCCCAAAACCGTCTCTACAGCCATTCAAAACAAAGACAGTCAAGCAGACTGAGAACATAAAAATATTTTTCTCAAGGCAAGCTCTATTCAGCTTCATTCATGTGAGGGCACATAAGTGTTTCCAAAATTTAGGATCATCATCTTTGTGTATCAGGGGTGGATCAAAACGCATGTCAAAGTACGGGGCACGTGTGTACCGTTTGGTCCGTTCAGTTCATGATGTGACGTCCATACCAACAAAAAGAACCACGGAGGCATGTAGGGTAGTGACGGAGATAATGTATGGGACATACAAGTGGATGTAAAACTACACAAATGGAGTATAAATGGGCTTTACGCCTTGCGTCAGTAACACAGTGACTTACAGTCAGAGGACGCGCCAGCAGCATCATTTCATTCTCCTGTGTTGGACTATTTCGGATTCTGTGTTACCTCTGATGGCAGCGGTAAAAAAAAATAGTGGTGCATAAAACTGCAGCTGTATGCAAACACTGTGCAAAACATTAGTTACACTAGAGGCTTTGAATATGTTCGCTTATCTACAGAGACATCACCCCAGTGTGACAACCGCAGTCGTTAACCCTTTCTTGCCAAATAAATGAAAAGCATATTTAAATACAGCAATCCATCTCCTTAAGAATATCTGATTAAAAAAAAAATCTGGAAATGGTGGATTTTTAAGCTATAGATCTATAATTCTAGAGTGTAAAAAAAGGAACCAAAAACCACAGTGGATTTTGTGAACCATTCCAATCCTATTGTATATGGATTACTGCAACACAAAAGCAGCAAACAAAATGGCCCAAACAAAAAAGCTAAAATAATTGTGAGTATTCATCTGCATGACTCTGCTCTCTGGCCTCTAACAATAAATTTATAAATTTAGCTCCCTCTCCAGCTTGCACTCAGCTGTTCTTCCTGATGATAATCATCACATCCGGGGAAAAAGAAACACATTCCACAAGCTACTGTTATTGGAATGGAATTTAATACTAAACACATTAAACGGATGTTTTTAAAGGATGGTCAGTATCAGTTACTCAGCTGTAGTTATTGATTTGTGGAATTAATCTTTGGCTGGGAGTTTTTGCACTATCCTTTCGATGCTGGTGTTCTAAATATTACGGTCTTGCTTGTTGATGTGTAATGACCAATTGATGTGAGGTAAATTTTTCTCCACATATATACAAACACATGGCTTTCTGCTTGAGCTATTATCTCTGCACACAGATCACAACTTAGAAGTAACACCAATCACCTCATGCTAAAAAGACAAAGGCCAGGTTGTATGGTCTTTTTTTACAACCTACATGCTTTATATTCTGCACTTCGTTTCTACTGTATTAAGTTTTCTGGAGAGGAGGAGTGATAGGTCAGATGTGGTGTTTTATTCCCTCACCGTTTTCTCATCGTTCTCAAAAGCCTCGCGCGCCTCCTCATAGGTGCAGATCTCCTCGCGGCACTCCCTCTGGATGTCACCCTGCTTCAGCTCCTCCAGCATGAAGTTGGCCCTGCGCAGTCGCCGCAGCACAGAGTGGGCTGCATCTGCCGGCAGGAACACTGAGACAGGACGGTGGACAGGGAGACAAAAGACGAGAGCTAAGATGTGAGGAAAATGGGGCAGAGATACCAAAAAAAAAGCAAAAGAATAATTGTCAGGGAGAGTTAGGGGCTCAAACAGAGAGAGGAGTAAAGCAGTGCTCAATGCAGTGCTGTATAATACTAAACAAACATTTCTTTGATGTATTCATCCATCCATGGGCCACATAAGAGAAACTATGAAAACATAAACACTGCGTCACACAAGATAGCACAATGTGCACTGGGAATGTTAGATGTGTGACAGAATTCACAACAGTGTCTGAGGCTGATGTTGACAGGGGTGTGATGATGAGCACAAGACTGGAGAAGAAGGGTGCAAATTACAGGAAAACAGAAAACACTCCTAAAAGGTGAACGCGATAGAAATAGAACATGAAGGTTCACATTCCAATGGCTTAAGTTTGTGTGACAAATGTTGGAAATCAGCGTAATAGAAAGAAAGTACAGGAAATGAAAGAAGTGTTTGTGAGCAAAGTGAAACATGAAGTACTCATGAGTGTCTCTGCCTGTGAGCAGTATAATATTTACACACTTACCACTGCCCATGGTTCCTGCAAGTCAGTTTCAGTGCTTTATCTGAAAGGCGAGCAAACACAATAGACTGATTGTTTGATTTAAGGACAAATCCAAGTTCTGTGTTTGCAGCATGTTAAAAGAGAATAAGGTCTGATTTCTTTATCCCTAAAACAATTGACAGGTTGATTAGGACAATAATCTTCACTTTACCTAATAAATAACACTGAATAAAAAATAAGTAACACATTTACACCAAACGGATTTTCTGTTATTATTATTTATGAGTATTTATTTAAGAGGGAAAGAAAACGTAAACACAGTAGCGTGAAACATCAATGATGGTGTTTCACAATCATTCAAGTCCCCATAACGTAAATTACTACATTTTAAAATGAAGACATATTTAAAAGTTAGGTTGAGGTTAAGGTTAGAGTAAGTCTCCAGAAAATGAATTTAAGTCAGTGCAATGTCCTTTGAAGTCATGGAAACACGTGTGTTATGGTGACCAGTGGTTGCTGTAGGCCACGGTTACACATGCATGTTCAGGGTGTGTGTGTGTGTGTGTGTGTGTGTATGCATGAGTGTGTTCGTGAGATATCCGAGAATCCTCCTCCTGAAAATAGATCCCCTCCCCAGCGGAGAAAACACCGTTAACAAAGCGCCGCCGCCCCGTTACACGCGGCGTCAAAGAGACGGAACAACAAATGGAAGCGACAACATTTTGGTTTTGGCTTCACTGCGGCTGCTGTCGGTGATATTTCCGTGAAGCCGAGTGTCGGTGAGGTCCTGGTTCTGCCGGTTATCGCCCCGGGTACTGACAAGCGCTGATTTGCGCGATCAGTCCGCGTCGGTCCAGCGGCTCAGCCTCGGATGTCATTTAGCGAGGGTTACGCGATTAAACGACACGGAGGTGGATGTAAAGTTGTCTGTTAAATATTCCAAATTCATAATACGGATCTAAAACGTCTGCCAGTGTAGAAATAAAGTTCTCCCCATCAGCTCTCACCTCTTTCTCGACTCCATTATGCGTATTAGCGGACCATTGTTCCCTCCGCTGCTCCAGAGTGCCGCAGCGCATGCGCACTGCTGTGTTGTCATGTGTATCATGGACTGGCCCTGCCTCTCAGTTAAAAGGACAGTTCACATGTTATAGTGACCGCACTGACCACAACAACATACCGTTTTCACTACAGTGTGAAGGACCACAACAATCACAGTTAGTATCAGTTTACTGTGCATTTAAGATATCTACTACATTTTGATTCAAAAATGGATTTATTAATCCATACATAAAATACTTAATCCAACTAAACAGAAGATCCAGCACAGAAGGTCTGCTGCTGCTGCCCATTAAGGAATTGAGCTTGTACTGAGAATCACAGAGTTGTGTGGAGCTGAGCACCCTGGTAACTCATTTGAAAGGGGTTTGAACCGATGTTCATTTATTTTTAAAGGTCATACACTACGTCTTTAAGTGAATTGTTCATTCAGACACTGCTTGTTATAATCATCATTTACCAAACACGAAACAAAATTTGTTAACTGTCATAAGTATCATAACTTACTGATGCTTTGTAAATTATTTTCCAGAAAACCTTAACATTATTGGCACAGGATGTGTCCGCTCTGTTCCAGTTGAAAATAGACTGTCATTAGAGTGATCTGGGAGAGGAAGCAAATTTATTTCTTTTTTTTATGTTATTTGTCTAGCTTATCAGACGTTATTTCAGAAACTGACTGCAGAAGGCTTAAATTTGTTTTTCAATTCAATGTCATTTTATTTGTACAGCGCCAAATCACAAAATACATTATCTCAAGTAAGGCCGAAAGCTTTACAATATCATAGAGGGGAGAGAAAACCAACAGTTCATACAATGACCAAGGACTAAACATCAGTGGAGGGGAAAAAAAACTCACCTTTAACAGGAGGAAATCTCTGACAGAACCAGACTCAAAGATGTGCAGTCATCTGCCTCACCCAGCTGGGGTGAAAGGACAATTGGGTGACAGAGGAGAGTTGGGCGACAGGAACTTGCTCCTTTTTTACTACATGTCTTGTAAATCCATGTGGGCTGGGCACATCATGACACTGTAAAATAAAATCAATCAATTAATCAATCATCAATCAACAAGCCAATGAAATGAACAACTATTGAACTATTGATTGTAAACTGGGTTTTGTAGACTGTAGGAAAGGTAAGTAATCAAATTAATCAGTGAGACCTGCAATTGTTTAACCTTTCTGGATCATATAATCTTTCCTCTATTCTATTCTATTCTATTCTATTCTATTCTATTCTATTCTATTCTATTCTATTCTATTCTATTCTATTCTATTCTACTGTAAATGTGTATATGTCAAATTCATGTATCTGTAGTATTGACCTGACATATGGTGTGTATATGTATGTTTTGTCTCTGGCATTTGATTTTACTGGGGAAATACAGTAAGTCTGCTTGGGTCTGTGTCAATAAAATCAAATGTCCTTCTATTCACCTGCTTAAACGTTGTTGTGTTTTTTGCTCATTAACTAATCAGTAATGTGGTGCATCGACAGACAGTTCTTAATGGCAGTGGAAGAGACAAGAGTGATTTGTTTGCTTAATGTTCTGTGTCGTTCATTGAAAATGCCAGTCTCAGCAGTAACAAACCCTCCACATGCAACATAATACATGTACCTCAGCAATGATGAGTTTTGAGGCCCCTCTCTGTGTATGTACCTGGTATTCCTTATGTTGTGGGGACCTAAATCTGTTTACACAGTCACATTATGGGGACTTAACCAAGTCCCTATAATATAAACTATTACATTTTAAGATAAGGACATGTTTGTTAGGGTTAGGTTAAGGTTAGGGATAGAGTGAGCCTCCAGGAAAAAAATAGTCAATGCAATGTCCTCTGAAGTCATGGAAACCAGTGTGTGTGTGTTCCTTGTGTCTGTGCCCATCGAGTCTCTCGTGATTACAATCTGTAATCATCAGAAAGACTTTGCCGCCAGGAACCACTGACCTACACTCATAGTATAGTCTTTCTCTCTTTCACACACACACAAAGTGTCAGATGTGAACTTGTGTTTTATTCAATTAACAACCACAATTTTCCTGCAGTTCACTGGTTGCACTCCACATGAAAATACAGGCACAAGGCGCCTGACACAGAGTTGTATTTCTGAGTGTCCACATATGCATGTGTGAGTTAATCAATATGTATTAATTCCATGACTCTTCCCTATGGACAAGGAATTAGCTTAGTTGAATTAAGAAAAAAAAGAGTGTTGTGTAAGCCCTGTGTGTGTAAGAGTGTTGAACAAAAGAGAGAGCAGAGAAAGAAATGTACTCCAAGAAGTGCATGGTTGTCATTTAAAAGTCAAAAGACAAAAACTCATATTTCCACACACTGGATGTGAGTAAAACAAAAAGAAAATGAAAAAAAATGTTTACCTAAAAATAGATTTATTATTATGTCTTTCATCTTCATCTTTATGATGCATGTTTACTACTAACTTTCTTTACTTTTATCTAGCTGTGCTGCTGTAACTTTGCAAATTTCCCAATGGTAACACTAACAAAGGATTATGTCTGTGTAGATTCTCAGTCATCCAGGTCATGGTATCTTAAATTCTTGAAGAATTTCAAGTTGAAATTCTTGAAGAATTTCAACTAAGTCCAGTTGCCTTTTTTGCTAGACTTTTGGAAACAAAGGATTATCTTAGAAATATTTTTTTTAATATTTTTTTAATTTAAAGTTGTCCATAGCATCAGTACTTAATTGAAGGTGTATAATAATGCTCCAAAATTGCCGAGACGCCATAGCACTTTACACACACATTCTGGTTTCCATGACTTCAGAGGACATTGCACTGACTTAAATTAATTTCCTGGAGACTTACTATAACCTTAACCTTAACTACTAATGCCCTTCACCTTAAAATGTAGTAATTTACATTATGTGGACTTGATTTTTAAATCAAAAACAGGAGCGTGCATAGTGGCACCTCTTCCCAGCCAGCGTGTTTTATTTGGGCAGACCACATGGGCACGTGGAAACCAGTATGTGTGTGTAAAGTGCTATGAAGTCTCGGCACTAGGACCCAGGAGGCGCAGCAGCAGCAGCAGCAGCAGCAGCAGCTCAGTGTTGTTCAGTGAAGTGCAGCCTGGTCCAGTTCACAGAGCTGAGGTTCTGGACTCAGGACACAGAGTAAACGACGGTCCCCATCCTGCTACCCACGGCGCGGGCCCAGGCAGGCAGGGGGGACACCTGCAACTTCATCCACAGATCTTTACTCCAAAACGCGCGTGTTCTTCTCCTTGTTTTTCGTCTTAATTGTAGACTGTGACTGAGCCACTTTAATTGGACATGTCTTCGTCCGTGAGCGGCACAGAGGAGGTCCGGGTGTCGCCGCTGACGCCCCTGAAGTTGGTGGGACTGGTGTGCGTCCTCCTTGCGCTTTGTCTGGATGTCGGGGCCATGGTGAGCCCGGCGTGGGTGACGGCAGATGATCAGTACTCCCTGTCACTGTGGGTGTCCTGCTGGAAGCACCTCCGCTCCGCGGAGTGGTCCTGCAACAGCACGCTGGCCACGGGTGAGAGACGCGCTCACGCGCCTGCAGCCTCCTCAGTGATGAGGTGATGCTGGTGGAACACTATTGTTGTTGTTGTTGTTGTGAAGAAGTTGTTGGACAATGTGAAGGGCTGGATAAACATCACCGTGACGGCTGAAGAAACCAGTTCATTGTTTTTAAACTTGTTAAAAGAGACATATGTCACATATATGAGGCAAAACATTCAAAGAAATTATATGTTGTCATAATATTGATATACATGAAACTTTTGGTTGCCTGTTTAAGACATATATATATATATATATATATATATCATGATGTACACTTATTAGGGGGTCACTTGACCGTCACAGTCTTTGATTTTCTGTCATTTTAAACCCATCTCCAGTGGGCTGGTCATTTTGGTTTCCACTGATGGATGTTACATTTTGATTCCTCCAAATTTTTCATGTTGTAGCATGAAAAATACCAAATTAGAAGCACAGACTTTGCTGCAAGTCAGATGCGCAGAGCTCAGTGACGACAAAGGATCCCAGTCCCTGCAGACTGTGCGCTGCTGAACCAATCTGTTCTCTGGGTGAGAATTATAAAACACTGCCCTAGAGATTGGCATATGTTAATTACTTTATGATTAACTATTACGTGGTTAATTTAAACTGCAGAACATTTCTGCTTCAGGTTACATGTTGAACAACTGGAGGGTGTGGTGCACACTTTTCCAGGAAACTACCAATAATAATATTTGAAAATAATTTAAGTTTGATGAATACGATTGGCCTATTTTTTTTTTTAAAGTAGGCTGGTAAAGTTTTTCCCAGTACGACACAGTGATGTGGGAATTTTGCCTTGCCAGTATAGCGGTCCAGCTGGGGTTTCATTTAGCCTTTTGTTGCACACAAAATGAGCCTTTGTGTGGGCTTCTTTACTGGCCAAGGAGTGAGGTTAACTCAGAGCAGAGAACTCCCCAGAGGTCCAGATGCCTGGAGATTAGTAACCAGGGAAACCGGTGAAGCAATCCAGAAATGCTGATGTCCTCTTTTAAGGAAACTTCTGCATGGATTCCCCACATTAAGTTTCTATAATGGAAGCATTTCATATTTCCACCACAGCTGCTCATACAGAGATTCAAAAAAAAATTGAACTCAAACTAGTGGTTGTACGAACAAAAGTCCGTTGTGATTTCAGGAAATGCCTTTTAAAGCCATGGTCGAGATGACTCGACCAGCCAAGGAGGTTATGTTTTCACCTGTGTTTGTCCGTCTGTGAGCAAAAGGACTTTGAAACTTTCAGGTGTGTAATTGGACAAGGAACATACGATACGATTTTGGTGCTGATCCAAAATGCCGTCCGGATACAGGAATGTTTTTAACATTATATGCAAAGCGCTTGCTGCAAAGCCTGATCACGTGACATACATGCAGCACTACATTCATTTGTGCACGTCCTGCCACTGTGCAGCAATTTAATGGAACTGCAGTTCATTACCTCCGCCAAGGAGGTTATGTTTTTACCAGCGTTTGTTTTTGTCTGTCTGTTAGCAAAATAAATCAAAATGTTATGGACAGGTTTTGATGAAATTTTCAGGAAAGGGACAATGATTAGCCTTTGGTGGTGACTTGGATAGTCTATATGTTGGACTAAATAGTGATTTTCTTTTCCAGAAAGATTTTATCAGCTTAAAATATTTAGGACAGTCAGCAAAAAAAGAGAGAGAGAGACTCTATTTGTTGGTTCTGACCTGCTCCAGTGTGCTGAGTGGAGAGTTGTGTTTTTGTTAGTCTGACAAAATGTTTTCTTTACGTCTGAGAGATGCGTAACTGTGGGTCACACTGGCCCCAATCCTTCCTCTGTCAGTGCAGACAAAGTGCACTTCGGTGCCATATAAAGACATGCAGTCTCCGTGTCAGCAGGAGCAGCAGCAACAGCATACCACAGTAAATGCACACAGCAAACTGCCCATTTCCTCAGGCTTGTGCTTGGCTAGCCTTATTGATTTGAATCCCAGTAATCAGTTTCCACCTCCTCCACCGTCCTCATCAGCCCCCCAATATTTCCTCAGTGTCATGCTCTGGGCATTAAATAAATCCTATTAGTCTGAAACACCAGCTGGCTGCTCAGATGTTTTGAGCTTGTACGGCAAGGCCTGCATGTTTCTTTGGGAAAGTTGCAGTGTGAATTAGAATGCAGAAGTAAGATATTGTCTCGTTACAGGCTCATGAAGAAACATGCAGTCGCTCTTTTTCTGTTTCAGGTTTTCTCACTTTCACACACAAATGCACGCGCACAGTTTTTTGGGAATGGGGTCAGAGGAAAGGTATAAAAGATACAGACCTGACACACGACTAGGAATGTGGAGCGGTCATGACAGAGCAATGTGTGTGTGGATGCCAGGTTGGTGTGAGATGAGGGGATAAATGTGGAGCCATAGTGTGAGTGAGACCTACTCAATCAGATGCAGAGATGGCAAAGCATATTAATAATTTATGATGTTATTGATCCTGAATTTGGGGATTAACAGAGAGCAAGTGCATGTAGGGATGACTTGATAGCACTTTTTGGTGTCTGATACCAGGATCACAACCTTGGATTTCTACCAATACAGATCTTAGTCTGATAGTCTTTCCTCTTTTAAACAGCTAAGCCGTTACTATGATATTTGAGAAAATGCATTTACCGTCTAGCTGTTATCAGCCATTTGCAAAACACAATACTCCCCTGGGTGGCAGATATTAACAGCTTTTACTCATGTCCATGTCACATGACAGTGGTGGACATCTCTCTTTAAAGCATGTTGCCTGTGTTAAGTGAAGCATTTACATCATATTTAGGGTGCACGGGTTGTTCGGATTTCACCTGCTTTTGTTTATCAAACATATTTGCCAGTATAGGACAGATACTGAGTATAGTATGGGCTCAGGCCTACTGCTGGATTCTCACATATGTGGTGGATGGTGGAATGACTCTCATTCACCTTGAAAGGAGCAGTGTCAAGCATTGCCAAACTGTACTGTGGGTCAGTTGCATTTGCTTTGCTGGTCTTTGAGGCAAAATTTGAAAACTTTCCAAGCACTAGCATGAGCATCATCCACTCAAATCATGTCATGCAAATACCCCAGCACAGATGGAAGCCAATCAAATTACGTTTCATATTAGGTTAAGCACTTAAAGGTTCAAAGTGAGCTCTTGGACAAGGTTGTTCTCATTTTCTTTTGTCAGACAAAGTGCACTCAACAAGGGTGCACATGGCGCACATCACATCACCTTCACTTAAGCAGAATTATCAATTCTTGCTACCAGTGGCATGCACAGACATTTGAAAGGGCATGGGCAAAAACAAGGGGGGCACCTACTGCGAAAAATTAAAAGGGCACCGTCGCCACAAGTATGCTTAGGGCAGGCATGTCCAAAGTGTGAAATGGGGCCAAAGGCAGCCCAGCCTGGGCACTGAATTTCATGTGGACCTCTATATGGACCTCCACACATGATTGTTTAATTCATTTTAATTAATTTCTATCATCGAGATGGGCATTTTCTATACAGCCCTGAATATCATCTCATCTTTAGAGGCCACATATGAACGGCAGCCAGTAGAGCACTTCCTAATGTTTTCACCACACTAGAGGGAACATTAGTGCGCACAGTATTTATCCATGGGAGTCCATGACAGTCACCGTTCTGCTAAACTCCGGTAGCAACCTCGAACACCAAGCATCAGGTCCAACTACAGTCAAGTGTTGATGTGAAGCATAGGCTTGTGTGTGTGTGTGTGTGTGTGTGTGTGTGTGCATATGTGAGAAAGCAAGTGAGACACTTGAGGCCCCTCTGTGACTCAAATCTCCCACCATTGTCAGACAAAAAAGAAATGGGGCCCTGAAGGGTTTTTTCGATTAACAAAACATCAGTCCTGAACAGGCAAACGGGGGGGCCATAATTAATGCCCAGATTAGATCTTGTGAAATCTATCTTCTTTTCCATCTGTCATCATGCGGGGCTATGATTAATAGTTTGGCACTTCCTGCTCATCAGAGCCTTTAAGCACCATAACTCTGGCTGTGTTTCTTGCACAGTGTAAACGGGTGTGTTCCAAATCTGAGATGAGAGGACATGAGAGGCATGCTGCTGTCCTACGGGTGTACTGATAAGGCTCTTCCACTAGCTGGGCTGAAGGCACATAACTAATCAAGAGAAGATACTGTATCTCACCAAAGGTTTACATTAACAGCTGCAGGTCAAGGCCTTTTCACTGAGAGGGAGACAGTGAGGCAGTGGCAGAAAAAGTCTAGGGGTCATTCTTCGAGGGGGCCTTGTGTTATGCAAGCTCGAGGCCAGAGGGAACGGGTGCTCTGCTTTTTGTGGGCTCTCTCCAACATCCTGTGGTGACAGGGCCCATTTTTAAACCTGAACCATATTTGGTCAAAAGTATTGGATGTTTGTTTATATTTGAGCTGCACTTCACTAGAATAAAGTCTCCCTCTAACATGAGTGGGAACCGTACTTTAAGGAGCTTATGTTTCGTCACTTTCCCCTCACTGCTGAATGTTTTAACTATTTTCTGCCTCAGTAGAGTGGAAATATTCTTGGCAATACTTCAGTTTTCTTTATTTCCTGGACTCCACAATAGACAATACCATGTTTACCTACTAAAAAAAAAGAGAAAACATTCAAACTAATGTAAAAAGGGCCCACTCTAATACTGAATCACTTGAGTTGAGCCCAATCCCCTTTATGCTTTGATGTTTTTCATTTTTCCCATCCACAGTACTTTAAATTGTTTCCTCCCATGTAATCAAAAGCACCATCATAATATCCTCTGCCTGTTTACATGTACACTGTGTTTCTGTGGGTACACAGGAACGTTACGAAAGAGATTCTGAATCTATAAACAATAATATAGTGTCTCTCAACAATCAGTCCCATGGCTAATTAAGTCTGCATACAGTAAGCCCGTTTTTTGCCTCCATGTGCTCTCTGTCTGAAAAAGTATATGCACTTCCCCTTTTTGTGTGGCGATAAAGCCAGATTAACATGATCGCTCTGTCAGGTTGAGAGTGTTTTAGGAGTAAATCTCACTGAAATGTTAGAATTACTGCTGAGATAGTGTCAGCAAGAGGGATGGATAATCATTCCCTGAGTCAGAATCACTTTGTCTTTCTGCTGCATTGGTATAATTATGACTGAACTGCTGAAATATGTGTGTGTAACAAAGTGCAAGTATGTTTGTTTCTCGTTAGCCAGAAACTGCTGTGTTCGTTTTTCGAGGGTTAATCACTGCATGGTGCTCATTCTTGTTCTGCTGTTGGTCATTGACCCTCCCGTCAGTGACTCTCATCAAAACATAATAAGCCTACTTTGGATTCTCAGAATGTGCAGGGGGGAGTTGTCTCTGCGGCCTTCTTGACCACAAATAGTTTCTGTTTACACTGTGGTGATTTGGTTTTCTCTTGCGTGACTGAGCATTGCAGTGTTCATGTGGCTCACCAATATGGCCTGTGACCTACTCCACAGCCTCCCTCTCATTCTCCTCGTATCCCTTTCTCATTTATCTGGACACAGCTCTCTAGTGTAACCTTATTTTAGTTACCTTTATCACACTCTATCTCAGTGTGATTTCATGCCTCCCCCAATCCCTTTCTGTCTGACCCCGTGTGTGTTTGTCACAGACTGGCAGATCGCCACACTGGCCCTGCTGTTAGGGGGAGCCGCACTCACCCTGCTCTCTTTCCTGGTGGCGCTGGTGTCCCTGTGCTTTGGCTCCAGGAGTCGCTGCTACAAGCCAGTGGCCGTCATGCTGTTCTCTGCAGGTAAATAAAGACCTTTATTTCTTTTTCTTTTTTTTAATTTTATCAATTTTTGACATAGTGTACATACCATTCTCCCTTTTTGTTTCTTTGCAGTGGTTCTTCAGGTGTGCAGCCTGGTTCTGTTCCCCATCAAGTTCATCGAGACAGTCAGTCTGAGGGTGTATCATGAATTTAACTGGGGTTATGGCCTTGCCTGGGGATCCACCATCTTCTCTTTTGGAGGTGCTCTTCTCTACTGCCTCAACCCCAAAAACTATGAAGACTACTACTGAAATATGTAAGAAAAGAGGGTAAACCAGAGCCCACTCTGTAAAAGAAACTGTTACACAGTGCACAAACACAGACTAGAACTAGAATGACCATGTTGTGATTGTTGGTCTTCACCAACCAGATGAGTTGCAGTTCATGACCATGTCTGTCCAGACTCATACTCTTTAATTTTTGTACCAAATTTGAAGCCATTCTCTCAAGGAATTGTTTACAAGAGGTGGCTAAAAGGAAGGACAAACAGACCGCCCCGCCTCCAAAAAAGTCTCCAGTCATAGCTATTCCCAATTGCAAAGGCATACAAATAGATTTTAAAAAGGTTATTGTTCCCTGTGATACTTTGTTCACTTTGAATAGATAAGAGATAAGAGAATGTGGTGGGAACAAATGGATTCACTGACCCCATATGACGATGAATTTGTGGACTTATTGCCCAATTAGAAAAGAGGAGGCAAGCAATAATGTAAACTCCAGCCAATCAAGCAATTAATGGAAAAATCCCACTGAAATCACATCCTGAGGAGGACAAAGTGAGGAAGACGGGGCCGTCCAAAGGAAATGCAACATCCTACATATACCCATAGACACAGTATAACTGGAATTTGGACTGGTCTTCTTCCTCTAGTAAGGCATAACAATATTGAGGAAAATATGGAACAAAGCTCTGGAAGAGTCTCTCTCTCCTACTCCTACATGTTTTAGGAAACCCAGTCACATAATAGTAATCAGGAGTTATGAAAAAACAGTAAAACATTTTGCTGCTGTATCCAAATATCTATACTAATGAGGGACATTCACTCAATAAATACCAGTGTCTGGTTACATAATAAACTATGCTTAATCCATTGGCCTGCAGCATAATTTTGAAAAAAAAAAAAAAAACTCTTGTATCCTGTGTATGTATGTGCAGTGACCACACTGAAGTAATATTCACTCCAAGCATAACAGCGGAAAGGGAGAAGGCAAATGACCAGGTCTGCTGAGTGTGTGTGCAAAGCTGTATGATCATATCACACGACATGTGAGCACACCTCACCATGTGATGCCTCCTTATCTTACTACTGTAGGAAATGAAGATTCTGAGTAGAGCAGGCACCATTACGGATGCATCAGTTTTCAGTTTTTTAGTTTGTGTCTCCAGTTACTTGTCAGAATTCTGTGGGTGAGTAGTGTTGAGATGAAACTAAGGAGGCAAATAAGGGCAAAAGACCCACTCTGATATTCTCACACCTTATTTAAATGATAGTTGGAAACTTCTATTTCTCTTTTGCAACATTTGTAAAATAATATATATGTGCATGCTATAACCATCTGCTGATGTATTTGAATCCCACTGGCTTGTTTACTCACACAATAAATGTTTACTGTGGAAAAAAAAAATTGTGTGTGTTCATCTGGGGGAAATTGAAGTATTTGTGGAATATGAACTATCTAGAAATGTGACTTGTGCATGTTAAGTCACATAGAATCAGCTCTTTATTAAGTACAGCAAGTTGAGGCATTTGCACAGAAAATCAATATTTTAAGAACACATAATACAGGGTGGTATGTTATGCATATAAGTACCAGAAATATACTTAAATGCAATTGTCTTTAGTGTTCTTTCAGTGAAATGAGCTCTAATACAGAGCTAGATACAGTGTACAGTCTACTTTTCGCATTAGTCACAACTTATATACCATTGCTTTCATTGATTCACTGTCAAAGAGAGGGGTACAGGTTTGGAATTTAAGTAGATGTTCCTCCATTATGAGTTCAGAAATAGGCATAGTTATGTAAACAGGGCAGTCAATCATTCTGCATGGAATGTTCGCTAGGTAAACCATAGCTTCTCTTCATCAAACCTCAATAATTTGACCTTTCAGAAGCCCATCCCAACCACTGCCAGTGTCCCGGTATGCCACTCCCTCTTTTGATACATTTGCCATGAGAATAGTCTCCAACCATCTAGAAAAAGTTGAATCATCTGCCAACAGAAATGAGGGTCAAAGTGCACAGGAGGAGTGGATGTGAGCTGCAGGACAAGTGGGAAGTCAGGGATAGTGGCTCTTCCTCAGCAGGTAAGAGGAATTTATATACTGATTGAGAAGGGAAGACCTCTTGACAGATTCTGGAGGGGTGTGGTTTACAGTATCCAAGGACTGGCAGAAAATGGAGCAGGGATTTCGAATTACAGCACAGCCCTCAGGTGTAGCGCGGCATCTCGCACTGTTCACAGCGGTTCAGTGCAGGGTGGTTGAGAAAGGTGCAGCTTTCACAGTTCCACTGGGCACCTTCAAAGTCCTCGTCCCTCTGAAGCCTTGGCACTGACTTGGAGCCCTGCTCCCCTTCTGATGAAGCCAGAGAGAAGCGGTATATGAAAAGTATTTTTATGATAAATCTCAGCAATTTCAGTGTCAATACCTCAAGGGCAAAATTAACTATTGCTGTATCTCCAAAAAAAAAAAAAAAAAAAAAAAAGTTTAAAACATGCAGTCAACCAAGACTTGAGTATTCACTAAATATCAGTCTTTCTTATCTAGGTTCCATGACAACAGATTTGTGATTTGTGAGGGCCAACACTGACCGAATTCTCAAACACACAGTGCTGAAAGCCAAATAAGACCAATATGAAAGTTGTAGAAACTCAAATCTGTTAACCTCTTTAGAAACCCTTGTAAAAAATATCTTATGACCCGTATTTACGTTCTGAACCTACTTTGGACAATTCTCACCTTTCTTTCCAGGTTTAGGTGGCACAACTGGACCAGGTTGAATGTTGTCATAAAAGTTGTTCATTGCTTTTGGATCAAACTTCCCTGTGAAGGAAAGTAAAAATCAAATACTCAACTTTTTAAAAGTGATCATTGGACCTAAAAGTTCATGTTCAAGGTAGTCCCATAAGTCTAACTGGTTTCCAGCTCCATTGTAAAGGCCTCATGTTCAGGAAGAGAATAGCTGCCTCTGCATTCTCTGCATTGCACAGCACACCACTAAGAAAATAAGAACAGCAGGGCAACAACAAAAAGGTTTGCTTAGCTCCATTTTCACAACAAAGAAAAGAGGCCTCTTGTAGCTACACAAAGTAGGGAATAAAATACAGGTTCCTGTATATGTTTTGGCTTCTGAAATGCCTTAAATGTAATGTTACCAATATTCAAAATAATCATCCAGGATCAGATTCAATCATTCCACTGAAACCTGACGCAACATGCCAGAGTAGATCGTTGTGTTTCCCATATTCACTCAGTCTTAACAGCCCCTGATGAATATAATAATACAATAACTAAACCAATTTAGTATGAATGATACATTTACAGGAGTTTGTCAGAAGTTAAAACTGTTTTTTTTTTGCTTCATTTGGACATGAGAGACAGTCTTTTTTGTTAACAGCTCTATTAATATGTGTTTATTTATATGTGATTATTGTCAGAAGCCTAAAACCTTGTTTTGTCGTCTTAACTTTGACACAAGATACAGTTTTTACAGTTCAATACATTATTTAATCGGCATTTTTAATACTGTAGGCTTTAAAACACTACAGTTTTAATTAATATACTTTATATGCATATAAAATAACAAGATAATATAATACTAACGCCACTTATGTGAAGATGGTTTAACGATTTATTTTTGCTACTGGAAGTTCCCGTGAGGAACAAAACAAAGCACTCCAGCAAATTATACATTTACTGGCTGTTCCAAGACAATCACAGATAACAGCATTTTTCACAATGTTACATCATCACTGGTCCATTTGTTGTTGGACTCATAAAAAGTGGCCACAAATATGGTGCATATCCACATGTGACTATACTTCTAAATAACAGGGACATTGTAACTCTATGGTGTCATATTATATATATATATATATATATATATATATATATATATAGAAAGACATTCTTTAAACTGAAATAATAATTATTAATTCCAGAGTTAATTAACAGCAGCTTTTTTGCTGAATCAATTTGCTGACTCATGTGTTTCTACTTCTGCTCCACTAGGAGGCCCCTTTTAGCTTGTTGGAAAAGGGTGGTGTCCAGTTTAGCAAGCGGACAGTTGTTAGCATGTCAAGCACCATTCCATTTACAGTCAGTGAACCATTACTTGCAAAAAAAGTCTACAAATCTTTTTAAACATATTTGTGCTGCTGAGTACCTGCAAATTGTTAAACCCTCAAAAAAACGATCTTAACCACAAAACCTAACTGGGCAGAATCATGCTGTTGTTTTCTCCAGCCTGCACATAATGGTTTGTTACGATAAAAGGTCAGACAAACACAGAAAAATAAAATATTCTGAACAAAACCCTGCTGCAACCTGCAAGACAACTGTGACAGGAAAGAAAAGGTGCAATAGAACCCAAGCCATCACTTTGGAGCTAACTCTGGTCTGCTGCTGGGACCTGTTCTATCAAGATCAGTGATTTCAAATGAAACAGAGACACTTCAAAAGGTGTGTGCTGTAATGTGTACTTCTGTGTGAGCATGAGGTGTGTGTGAGTGTATATATACCTCTAGACTGCAGTAGATCCGTCTCCTTCAGAGTACAGTCAATATCAATCTGAAGCTGTCTGTTCAAACTCCGCAATCTGGTCATCTCCTCTGGCTGCAGTTACAATAACCAAAAGCACATCACTAAATATAACCCAGTGACCATTTCAAACTTACAAAGACATTATATTTTCATCACTTTTTATATCAGGGTTATATGTTTTATTATCATTACTTTCATTGCTGGATCTTCTGTTCATCTGGACCTCCAAGTTAGTGAAGGTGATATCAGTTGCAATGTATCTGAACCTACTGAATCTCCATGACTTTAAGATGAAGATGAAATTAAATTCTTAAAATATTTTAAGAATTTATGCAATTATTAATAATTCCTGTCTGTGGTTGTAAATTATATTTGTAAGCATATGGGAATGTATAATTAAAGATTTGCAGTGACAAATCTTAGAGTCCTTACTCTGGGTATAAGACTGGTTGAATTTACTCGTCGAAAGCGTCTTTGAAGGGCGTCGTATTCCATGTTGTTGACATCAGCTTTGAGCTGCTCTAGTTTCTGCCTCTCCAGCATCAGCTCCTTCAGGAGACGCTCCATCCTGGCCCGCTGGTGGAGCAGGAGAGCTGGAGGGCAACGCACAAAATAAATAGAACATCCAAAGGAGCCAGTATATATGGTAAATTATCCCTGTGTTCATTTGTCAGCTTCAAGTAAAAAAAAAAAAAAAGGTAAAATGTAACAAAGACAAACGTAAAAAAGCAAAAGCTTATATATTCAGCTCTCTTCAGGCTGAATTCTGACATCAGGTATGTGATTTGGTACACTACCATGTACAAACAGAATACACAGCATATTTCCTGGCATAGTGCATACATTTCAACATACGGCTGTTGTGCACTTTCAAAGTGGCGTTAGTGGTGTTTTACAGTAGGTGTTATCCAAACTGTTTGCATTTAATCATCCATTACTTCTTCCCTTATCTACTGCCTGCTTTGGTCAGTTAACTTTCATATATGCACTACTCACTTCCATATTTCAAATTTAACTATTTTACTATTCTGATCAAAAGATCCAGGGCCGGGAGAGGTGAAGGTACGCCCTGAGGAAGAGGAATGAAGGTTACGGGGAGCAGGATAGAGTACCTGTGTATAAATGACAGTGAAGCAGGTGGGACGGTGACGATGGAATGAGTAAAAGTAGTGAAAGTGGATGACTTTCAATACCTAAGGTCCACCAGCCAAAACAATTCAGGGTGGAGTGGGTGGGGACGATTGGCAGGGGTTATGTGACTGAGGGATAGCAGCAAAAGTGAAAGGGAAGGTCTACAAGATGGTGGAGAGACCTGTTATGATATAGGGCTTGGAGACAGTTGTACTGTCTTAAAGACAAGAGGCGGACATTGCAGAGCTAAAGATGCAGCTCAGGCGACAGGTCAGGTTGAACAGTGGAAATAAACTGAGAGAGGCAAGGCTGCGATAGTTTAATCACAGGCAGAGGAGGTATGGTGATTATAGTGGACAAAGGATGTTGAAGATGGAGCTGCCCAGCAGGAGGAAAAAAGGAAGACCACATAGAAGGTTCATGGATCTCGTTAAAGGGGACAGGATAGGGTAAAATGGAGAAAGATAATCTGCTGTGGTGACCCCTAAAGGGAGAAGTTGAAAGAAGAACCCTATTTCCATCCAGGTACTGCATATCACCATACAGTGTGAACACATTCATGCACTCAACATAGCATATGAGTGTGCAAATATGGAAACTTAGATGCAGTCCTATCATAAACTGCAAAGCCTCAAACACACATCAAATGTCAATTCCAAGTGGAAAACATTGTAATTGATACACTTAAATGCAGAGCTAAAGAAAACTCAAAAATCCCTTACCTTGTGTGTAAGCATAGTCATCAGAGCCTGAGCTTGTACGTCGGGGCATTTGCTGAAATTGATTAGCAATGTTCCCTGGTAGAGCGGAGATGGGGAGGATGGGTGCAGGTGCCGCGTTGTGCTCCCCTTGGTCTACTATGTTCAGAAGAGACTCTGCCTCAGCCACTGGAGGCGAGCTGGATGGCCTCTGGGCCTGGCCTCCAGGGGATACTTTGATTTTGAAAGTGTACGCTGACTGGCCTGGTTGAGGAGAAGAGGCAGGCCGAGGCCTTGTGGGACCCTGGTGCTGCAGGTACAAGCCAGGGTGAAAGGCTGCTGGGCCTGGAGGTCCACTCATAGTGATGCCCCTTGAAGGGGAGCTGGGTGAGGGGCTGGTGGCCATGTAAAGCGCTCCTTGGGGGTGAGGGGTGTGCACAGGTGAGTTGCTGCGTGGTCGTGGACCCTCCAAGGTAATCTCTATCTGGTTCTTGAGAGAACTTTTTGTGTGGTAGGGCCTGTAAACAGCTGGCTGTTGCTGGGGTTGTTGCTGGTGATGGTAGGGCATGCTGGGAAGGGTTGGGGAGCTGATAGGGAGAAAGACATATTGCTGGTGCTGGGGTTGTGGCTGAGGCTGTGGTTGGGGCTGAGGCTGGACTTGATGCTGTGGCGAGCTATAAGGTGAACCATATGTGGGAGTGCTGTACGGGGACTGCTGATGCTGCTGATAGACAGATGCTGCTGAGGAGGACCAGGGTGCTGGTTGTGGGCTCTGGGAGGGTGAAGGTCGAATGTATAAGGTTGTGTTTGTGCTGTTAGGGTAATGCCCAGGAGGGATCTGCAGAGCCTGTGGGACATTGGGAATACTTTGAGAGAGTGTGACCGTTATTGGGTTCATAGTATAACGAGGGATAGGGGAATACGTGGGAGACATGCCCTGTATTGTGGGTGGAGGAGTGGGAGTGCTTGCCGAGCGGCTCTGGTCATTCATAAAAAAAGGATTATATCCAGGGGAGGGGGCCATAGTGGCAGGTGCTGACATTGGCTCAGGGTAGCTCGGCCGCTGGGGTTCAATGTGACTGTCACTAGTGCTGTGCACAAGAGAGCGCCCTACTCCTGCTGCTCCTCCATTTGTCTTACTTGCCTCTGAGCCTGGGTGGCCCAGACTAATGTGCAGCATGTGGTTTCGGCTCACTCGCCCTTCTTCTGGGCTGTGGTGGAACTCCCCATACAGGTATCTATTACTCTCCTGAGCCAGGAGGTGGCAGCAGAGATCCAGGTTGTTGTTGTTCTGAGACAGAAACAGAATGAATTATTTGCAGTGTTAAAATGTTATGTTCATCGTAATGGACAATACTAGAAGTTGATATCTGAGAAGTAGTACAAAAACAGTATGATATGTGGCAATGAATCTACCCATCAACCATGTGAATATCACATGTCATAATTTTCTAACAATCTCCAAACAGCTGTATGAGCAAATGTATGAATACAGCAGTGTGTTGTGTTTGACTGTGTAAATAAATACCTGCAGAAGGCACTGTGACACTACCCCTTCTGGGATCTCCGGGAAACGCTGCTTGAGGTCCTGCAGGATGTGGTAGTCGAGCTGAGAGCCTCCCTGCGCCATCCTGAGCCAACATAGAGAGTCAAAGAGCCCAAAGCAGCAGTGGGGGAAAAACCCAACCTCGTCTCATCCCCTAAATGCAAGATGATAATCAAAGCTGATGAGTAAACTCACATTTAATGAGTGAAAAACAATCCTATTTGCACCACTGGTCTGCAAAATGTCTGTCACACTCCCCGTGTGTCAGCAATAATTGCAGCCAAAAACTCAATTAGTCTTTATGGGGAATGTCTGCATTTATTTATGAGCACTACGTATCCATGAGAAGAGTCGAACAAACAGAGAAAACTAGCACACCTTCACAAAGACCATTAATCACTAATGTTGATTCGTATTAGCACACGAGTGATAGCAGGGTGGCCTGTCAGTCTGTTGTTTGTTTATCACACAGTTGAACCAAGCAACGACGACATACCAGCGCTAGTTACCAGCTAGCAAGCTACTTATCAGCATCAGTTAATCCTAAGAAACAACTGACCAGAGTAATGACACTCCTACAGCAAGCAACAACAATGTCGAGATTGTCCAATGTACCGATGGTTAAGTGAGCAACACAGATACCCAAAAAGCCAAATTAGGTAAGATTAAAAGAATTAGCCAACTGCCTGGCAGCTAGCTTTGCTAATGTTACCTCTGGTCAGCTGTCACAGGGACGATTTAGCTAACTAGCCATGCTAAAGTCAGCGAGGCATAGCGCCGAGCTCGCGATAAAACTCACCATATGTCACGCGTCTCCCTCGTGGCTTAGACCATAGCTGTAATAAAAGAGACAGCGGAGATGTTTGTGAAATGACGCGCTGAGGTTTGTCAGGTTTCTGTTTTGGTTTAATAACCTATAGTTTCGCATTCCAGCGCCAGGCCCCCGCCGCGGAACTGATCGCGGACAGGCTGTTGTATCGCGATGTCAGATTTGCCCGGACCAGGAAGTTGTTGTGCAAATCTTTTTTTTTCTCTGCCGTGGAAATTACATACATTTTAAGGGAACAAGTACTAACAATGTGATAAATGTATATGTATGTGTGTACATTCAAAATAAGTTAAAATAGGGAGAGATTTTAGACTTTGAAAACATTCCAGGACAAATGGCTTTTCGAGTGTTTCAGAATAAAGTATCATATCTTTTTTTAAACCTATGTGAACAGTATGTTGTACACATTGGTTTCAGTCTCTATTCAGTCACATTTATGGAAATGAAAGTACATATAATACATTTAGATATGACTCCATCACATCCCCCTTTCTGTAAAAAAACAGTATCAAGAGGGGAACGAGTTAGTTGCTGTCAGATGCATTTTCTAGCTGCTTTCGCTAGGGGGCAGTAAGAGATCCATGTATTCTGCACAAACACTCCAACACAATGAAGCATCATGGAAAGTAAAGAACTAAGATGAGTTTGAACTATGATGAGCTATAACTATAATTATAATTATGGGTTAATTTAAGGCAATCTACATTTGATCAAGAATTCTGCAGATGAAGACAAAAACAGAAAACCCTATATTAGGAGAGGTCACATGTTGGTACCAACTATGCAACTCCACAGGCACAGTTGGACTCATTGCTAATGCAATGCTTGGTGTTGTTAAGACACCATGATCAGTGTCTCATCATGGTGATGTCAAACAACAATTAATGCCGATTATAATATATTCCTCTATATGTATAATATACAGTATATATATAAAATATGGAATAATTAGTTTCAAAGAATGTTGCAGGGTATTGACACCAAAATTAACATTTTAAAATACATATAATACAGGAAATTATGTAGTGCCAACAGAAACTCTTCTCTTACTTGCAAAGATTTTCTTTGAATTCAAAGCTGCTTAGTAAGAGTGTGGCCTGCTCTGCTCACAGTCAGCACCTGTTTTGTGGTGGAGATGCTTTTTCTTCCCATGACAGCTGAGCACTCAGCAGTCACTGCCGGGACATTTTGACAGTGCACACTACTCTTACTCTCCAAAACAGTCACAGTTTAGTTGCATGAAATCTGTAATATCTCTCAAAGTAGACATTCAAAAATGGTACTTTATTCTGATAATAAGAAAAAGAAAAGTTAACAGAAAAACAAACTCATAGCCAGAGCACGACTGAGAGTCCTGTCATCAATTCAGTCTTCAGATCATCCTACAGAGCAGTTGTCTGTTTGAATTAACTGTAGTTCGGGAAAAGCAGACAACTATGCAGCATATTTGCAACTTTGAAAAGCTCACTTTCACAATGTCATTATTCCTAGGCACCCAGACAAGGGAAAGTCATGAATGGCCCAATGATGTGGTTAAGGAATATGCTGTTGAGAGGACAGGTTCTAATGTTCAGTTTGGTAGACAGGAGCATGTGCATGTCTCATAAGGGTTAATATATTGCTTTTGAAAAATCCTAATCAAAGACAGAATTCTGTGGTTCTTTACTGTTTTACGGATGTTGTTTCAGCCTACACTGTGCAGAACATAAGTCATTTGTCATTGTTCAAGTAGCCAGCAAAATAATTGACACACAGCAGCTTTCCTTGGCAGCTATTTATGACTAGAATATACTTTTTCTACCTTCTGGGTGGAGATACAGGTACTCCAGGGTTAAAGGCAACATGTTTGAATTAACTCTTGTCGCTAGTGCAATAAAGGCACTTAAGTCAACACCATTGTTTGTGAGTTATGTGATGTTATGTTGTTCTACTGCAAATCAATTTTCCCCTTGAGGGACAATAAAGAATTGAACTGAACTGAACTGAACTGGACTGAACTAGACGGTTATTGCATCAAACCTTTGACTGTGTTGAAGAATTGTGAACTGCAATGAAGAACTCTGAATTATGGACAGAAACATTATTATTATTATTATTAGAACAAGAAGAAGAAAAAAGAGGCTACACCTCTTTAGGTCTATTCTAGATATAACCATCTGAAACTTCTTCAGGAAACTAAAAAAAAATCTGCTGTAAGGGAGCAAGTGAAAAAAAAGTGTTTAAATATGTTTCTAATTTGCTATTTTATTTTTAAGACAGCGCATGTAGGTGCAGTAATGAAAAAATGATATCCATAATATGATTGTGACATAATAGTTTGAACGATGGGATTTGTTGATTTGATTTATATAGGATTTTAGTTTAATAGTGCATAGTCACTCTTAATAGAGTAAGTGGATTTTTCTGATAATGCGCCCTGAAATCTGCTGAAAATAGTCAGTAATAGTGTGGACAGGTGGCAACAAAATGACATGCAGAGCTCAACTTCCTGGGCTTCAACATGGGGTGTGGGACTGTAAGACTACAGAAATATTCATAGAGGGAGCTGGGCCTGTGCTGCAGCGGCAGAGGCTGACGGGCAGGCAGCACAGGCCCAGTCTGACTCAGGTTAGCTGTCCCTGCAGTGATGATAAGTTGCCACAGCTGTGGTGCTATTTTAAGCTGTCCCCTTGTTGTCCCTGATGTCCTGCAGGACACAGGAGGATGAAGCCCCGTTTGCCCATGGAGCCATGGAGGAGACGGCAAGAGCAATTTTAAAACATCTCAGATTAAACTAAAACTAAATAATTATTTCCCAGTGCTGAGATACAAAACAGTAAAAAACATTCATGCCGTTGCATACAGTGGAGAAATTAGGTCCAGAGAGAAGAATGTCTCAAAGTGAGTGTCTGTGAGAAGGAAGTGCACTGAGTTTTAAGTATTTATACATACAGTATGTTTTTTCTTGTGTGGCCTTTTGTTGAATTCTGTGCTCCTTAATTTTTAACTTTTTTACAGACAGTCTCTGTCCTTTACGTTTCTTTCCCCTTCAGTGATATTCTAGCTCTCAGGTTTCTGAGTACAGTATTAATGGAGACATTGAACCTGTTGTTGGGGGTTTCCCAGCGCCTCAGTAGCGGGACACACTAAATGATTGCTGAAATTATGTAACATTCACAGTTTCTGCTATACATTTATCTTGGAATGTACTGGTATCACAAATTTCTTTGATTGGGCACCTTTGCATTACAGTACACGAAGCAATATACGGCATATTACAAATGCTGTACATACTTTGGTGCACATAGGACCACTAAAGGTTTTTCTGTGTCACGTCAAAGGCCTTTAAAATTCCTAAAATGCCTGAGTGGAGACTCAACCTGCTGTGCTTTCTGCGCGATGCTTGTTTGGTCAGTGAGTCAGCAGTTGTGCATGGAATCACTGGATCAGATGAGAAGTGTGTGCACCAGTGTTAATCAGTCCACAGTGAGAGAACATCTTAATTAAGACTCACCTACTGAATATCAGGATGATGGTGAAACAGATATAATGTGAGCTTTGTCGGGCATGTAAGGCTTTTGACGACTCGTGACCACATTGAAATGGTTGGAGGTGTGCATGAGGTTATACGGTTCAACCGTCACTGCATAGCAAAAAGAACGCAAATACCTAGGTTATCATATTATCTTAACAATGAGGGCGCTGGAGTTTCTCTCAATAGATAGGTCAGGAATCCTGGCTCTACCAGGCCAACATGAAGATAATGACAATGTCTGCGAAAAGAAATGCTCCCTCATAGACTTTCCCCAGAAGACCATCTTTCTTGCACTGTATGGTCTAGTAATTTCTTTGTTATAGTTTCACATCTCTTCAAACAATTCATAAACGTTTATAACCCACTATAATATAGTATATATATTTGAATTAAGTCAAGGTCTGCAAGGCAGTGCAAGACAAATTAATACATGCCTGTAGGTCATAACTGCATAAAACTACTTCAACATTTATTAAAAGCTTGATTATTATTGGTCCACTGTGAAATTACTTTAAATTGGCAGTAATTGATGATAACTGAAGGCTACATAGGTTTCTCTGCACATTTGGAAGGGAAGGGAAAGGTTAAGGATAATCCACTGCTTCACCAATAAATGTTGCTAATATTACTCATTGTATCTTTAGAAATTCCTCTCAAAAAGGACCCAAGTGGAGTGGAATTAACAATAATAATAATAATAATTTTAATTTTGAAATCTTAATAAAGTATTCATAAATAGCAACCTAAAAGATTCATAACATACAGACTCCTGAAATATCAACATTATAAATTATTTTATGCTAAAAGTCAAAAGCCCTGTCCACACAAGTTATCCCGTTAATCAGAACCAAATTGCAACTGTTATTTGTGATATTTTGTGATATATTTCAATGAAGCTGCGGCTTCAAGAGAGCAGGACGGAAGCCTGTGTGCACGCGTGCGCGCGGCAACAGCTGAACCTGTAGCAGGCGCGCGCGGAATGCAGTATCCGGTCGAAAGTAACGGTACTTTTATGGAAACGGATCTTTGACACACACACATACACACAACGAGCGGTCAGTCGAGTATTGCACCGGTGCTCTGGTCTCTCGTTTTATATCTACTCAAAGGATTTCTCTTGTTTTTCTTCCATCTCGGTTTAAGTCCGATACCGGAGGACGGCAGCACACTGAACAGGTAAACTCGGATTTGATCGCTAATGTAGATAGAACGGATTTGTAGAATTATAGTCTGTTCATCATGATTTAGCAAAGGCCAGATATACTCTTGTTTATTCAGTGTAGTCGATCAAGTCAATTAGGATGATATGACTAAACTAACATTTTTTTTTATTTAGATACATGAACATATTCACATGTGTGTCACACGTTTCCAGAGGCAGTCATGATCGGTTCTGCCAGCTGAGTACAGAAATAGGACATCACCAGAATGGACTTTCTTTCTTTCTTTCTTTCTTTCTTTCTTTCTTTCTTTCTTTCTTTCTTTCTTATATCCATCAAGTCAAGTCAAAAAGAACTTATTGTGAAAGATAGTTTAGTTTAATGTTACTGTAGAATACTGTATTTATCAATACACAACACAGGAATAGGCTGCAGTTTGCAAATGCCTGATTTGCCTCCATGTTTCTGCCACTGACACTGAGCATGTAGATAACACAAAATCACAATCAATAGAATGATAGATTTTTTATATATGAAATTGGGTTTTGATTAATGACTTTAGTAAATGTGTTATTCTGATTTCAGAACCACAAACACCCTTTTATCAGCACATTAAAAGACTCCTAAAAACTATACCACACTTAATTAAACTTTATAGTCAAGGAAGACATTTATTTTAGTGTTGTAAAGCCAGTAAGAGCATTTGAATTTCACTATTTCATTTTTACACCTCTGATGTAGACTAGACTAGTGTTGACACTGTAGGATGAGGACGATATGAGATGAGAATAATCAGAAACTTTAGCTAGACTGTGGGTCATGTGTTTGTGTACCATGCTACACCAAAAGTTGGCACAGAGAGGCTGAATCATGCACACTATGATCCTCATTTGAGGACACTGATGAACAGCAGCAGTTGGAGTTTTGGCTGACTTACAGTCCAACCAGTCCCTCATTCATGCAGTTGTCTGGCTCTTTGTCTGGCCATTTTGTTAAGGTCTGTGGGGCGACATGTGGGTGCCAACTTGAGCTCTGCCTAACTGCCTATCACTCATCCGAAATAGCCATGATCACATGTCCTGCACTCTCAAGTGGGCTATTAATAGAGGTCAGCCAGCTTCCATTGCCCTTCTTCTCAACAAGTGGAAGTTTAGTAGCTCTTTTCACCCTAAACTCTTTTGTCAAGAAGAAAAAATAATGGATTAATTAGGAAAGGTAGAGGATCAAACATTTCAAATGGTCATAAACTTATCACTTGTTATTCAACTGTTATAACTGATAAATGTAGGTGTTTCGATTTGCAATAAAAATACAGATTATAACAGATCTGGCCAAGATTTTACTAAAATATTAATCTTGATTTGAATCTTAATATTTTCAAATGCACAAATAGACTAGACAATACCAATCCATGCAACTGCTATCAGAGCACATAAAGTGTAATTTATTCATATGAAGAGTATCATCAATATCATAAAGTATAATTAAATAGTAGTGAAAAGTTCATACAGTCCCTCATAGCCTTTTGCATGTTATTTATATTTTCTTTTTAAAAGCAATGCATCAATGAGTTAAATGTCACCAAGTCTCACACACAAATGGAGGACTCAATTCACCCTCTCTCTTTTCCCAGGATGATGTTTTTATAGGCCTTAAGTACATTTTAAAGCGAGTACACACCTAAACAAACATACTTTGTGGGTAGTACTATATTTAATTTCTGCCAATTAACCATCCTACATGTTACACACTGACCCTTTAAATTCAAGATATCCCAACAATAAAATAACATTTGCCCTGTTGCTCATTTGCTTTACAGGTTACTTTTTTTTTTTTTTATCAGAACCTGTTTGTCAACTTGTCATTTTGGCACAAACATGACGGAGGTGGCGCAGGTTATGGCAGTAGTTGCCCAAGACATTGAAAATGACAATAAACACAGCATGAGTGACGCAGAAAACAAAGACCACGCTGAGGCTCAAGGTGAGACGACGTCACAAAAAAAAGAGAAAAAGGCCTGCCATGAGAATAAAAAAGAAAGTAATAAGACTGACAAGTCACATATGAACGGTGTGGAGCACAAAAAAAAAGGGTCAGCTAAGATGGAAAGAGGAAGATCAGAAGCTGTTATTGAAGAAGGCAAGGATGGAGAGAAGAAAGATAAACAACGTGATACAAATGAAGACCAGAGCATGTCTGATTTGGCAATTAAAAAAGAGGTGAGACACAGAAAAACTTTTGTCAAACATCTTCCATGATTTGATTCCCTTCCATATGTATACCGCCCTCCAGAGAAACAGTTACCCCCTGCTCCATGGACGCCCTTGTTCTCATGTGTTTTCTTCTTTTGACTGTTGAATGACAGAAACTTCTACGAACCAGAAAGCCAGTAGCCAGAAGCTATGTACCCAAGCTGAACAAAGACAAGGGAGACGTGACGAACAAGTTCGAGGCCATGCAGAAGGCCAGGGAGGAGCGCAGCCGGCAAAGGAACAGCGAAGAGCAGCAGAAGAGGAAAGAGCAATTTATCAAGGAGAGAGAGTGGAATCGCAGGAAGCAGCAGGTCAAAGACAGATAACCCCACTAACCTCTGACTGTGACCCGCATGCATGATGGGGTGACAAGGCTGCCAGAGTGAGGATTCACTGTATTCTACACTGCATTGCAACACCAATCACAGTGTTTCATACAATTTAACATTTATTAATCATTTTTATTCCATATAAAATTCAACTTTGTTCTGTGCTTATTGATAAGTCTTTTTTTTTTTTAAAGAAAACTCTAACCCTGTCAAAGTGCACAAGCAACACTAAACAATTAAAGCCAATGAAGCTCCAGTGGACCCATAATTGAAAATACATACTGTGCAGCCCAATTGTAATTACTTCAGTTTATTTAAAATAATAATCCTAATTCCAAATTTGCCATTTAACAAATATGTCAGACAAAAACAAAAAAGGGAATGTGTCTACACCCATTATGTATGTTGATTGTCAATAAGGATGGGAAAAACATTGTTACTCCTTAGTAATATTACAGAACTATCGATACTGATGCTGTAATGTATACATACACATAATACATATACTGTACATAATGTTAATACTGTTGCTAGCAAAGGTGTGGCTAATTTAAGAATATGTAATGTTGAGTAGATTGATCCAGTCTTAACCTACACCAGCATATAGCTGTGCAACAAACCAATGCAACTGATTTATTGAATATGTTCTGTGTGATCTAATCTAAGCACTAATCAGTGACAAAAAAGAAATGTAAGGACATTACATAATGTTCCTGTTCTTGTGTTATATACTTATATTAATTGAAATCTTGGCCTGACTGATGCACTAAAAACAGCACAGCATGGACTTGTGCATGACATTGACATGTAGAAGCCACATTTTCTAATTTAGAAACTGCCTGTAAACAATTTATGTGTCAAAGATTTTTGAATTTGCAAAGTGGAGCACATTTTTTCTGGGATCGATTGGGCTGAAATAAAAGTAGTGATAGGGTGCTATGAGAGCGGATTATCAGTGCCACTTGGACAGAACAACCTTCCTCATCCACCTAAAGCTCATTTGTCTGTGCAGCAGCATCATAGCCCAATCACAGGTCCATGTGCAGGTCACATGATCCACCTATTAGCAGGGATTAGGCCCTTGTTCCTGCTGGGACCAGCATGGCTCCACAGTGGCAAAAGAGATGATCCATGCTAAAGCGAATTCTCACTCTACTCTCCATCTGCTCTAACACAGATAAAAGAGCTTCTTGCATCCAGTGATGAGGAGGAAGAGGTGAAACCAGCGAAGGTAGAAAAATCCTATGTCCCCAAAATCACAGGTAAGAAATCTCTTACAAATCTCAAATGTGGACATTCAGAGAATGATGTGGAACCGAAGCCTTGTATCATGCTATGTGAAATCCTCAGGTAGTGTAAAGGGGAAGTTTGCTGAAATGGAAAAGCAAAGACAGGAAGAGGAAAAGAAGAGGATGGAGGGGGAGAGGAAGAAAAGGGAAGCCCAGGACTACATGGAAAAAGCCAAAATCAAGAAAGAACTGGCTCAGAAAGCAGCTGAGGTAAGTCAGCGAACCTCGCATGAATTTCTTATGGCGGGAAGTTGGGCAGCATGTCCAGGTGGCTGTCAGGTGGTCTGATGGGAGTGGGGCACTTGTGACTATAATGATTCAGGTAATCCTCAGCTGCCACTCGGATGAGTTATTTTAAGTGGCATTTGAGATCCAAACAGTTGGCAGAGGCTGGATATAGGTCTGAAACCACCAGAAGGATTGTTAACATGACCAGTGTCTGAACCCATGGTAAATATATCTGCTTTATGTCATTGCACTGAGTAAGACTTGTGGTGGACAGAAAATTAAAAGTACATTACAGTTCACTAGAAATGGAAAACGTTGAATGGTGTGATGAGGCTTATTAAACCATAGGACAGACTGTTTAGTTCCTGGCAACTTATTTTGGAAATTGAAGACAATTACCTGCCCCTGGTTTGCCCTAATCCACAGTGTGACAACGGCTATATGCAAAATTGCCACCAAGATGCTTCTTATAAAAACATTAGTTTTGTTCAGTTTTTAATTTTTTTTTCCAGCTATTATCATCACAAGTAATTATCCTTGTCATAGTTACTGTACCACTGGGGCCATGATCCCTGGGACTAACATATGAATTCAAAGGTTTTAATAAATTTGTATAACATTTAGTCAGAATTAGCAGATTCAGTACACAGTAACAGTATCAGTATGTAGAATAACAGGATCACATATCGAAAAAGGTAAATTCTGATATGATCCATAAAACGTACTGTATATGTGACGCAGGTGCAAGTGAAGTGAAGGGCACGAGCTGTAAAGACAGTTCACATGTTCACCATCGTTGTCATGTTTCCAGGATGTGAGTGAAAGCTGCAAATGTCTTCCATGCACTTGGAACATGATGTGGCTAGTTATGCTGTAGTTAGGTGGTAAATGTATGAACACAAATGTCTTGTTAAACAAGCTAAATAAGGTTAAAGATTAAAGACTGATATCAGGATCAGTATAGCTTTTTTTTATATTTAGGCAATTTCATTTTTATATTCAGTTAGATTACTTCAAGTCTTGCTATGGCATTAATAATGAGGCGAACAGAATTAATGTACAGTACATCAACTTAATAAACTGTCAGCAACACCATTAAAAAGCTGACTCATAAATGACAACAAAACAAATAAAACGAGGATGACAATTTTCTAAAAATTAAATAGAGTGCTTTCATGCTTATTTACTTAATATATATTACTTACAATGATATTATTTACACATTCCATTTTTACTGTATTATTAAACCTTTCGCTGCATCATAAGTCCAAAGAAACAGAATCATCCTTAAGACAGTTAACAATGTTCACATTCAAACATAAGGAAGCTTTGACTTGGTGAAAACAGGCAAACCTGTGAAACAGAGCTGCCAGGTGTAGACAAGCAGATGACTGCCAACTGTCTCCCACACCTCCTTGTGACTAAATTAGCTCTAGACCCTCTTACTGTGACTGAATTAGACTCTGCTATCTAAGACTGACACCCATCCTCTGACCTACTGCAAATGGTGACATTAGGCCAACAAAGTTGAATCAAACCCACCCACTTGCTCCTGTATCCAGTCTCTGTGTGTTTGGTGAACACTGTAGTGACCTGAATGGGTTTTCTTTGTCTTCAACTGTAATAATATACCTGGTCCAAACGAGGTCCTTTGTTTGTGGAGTTTGCGGTTTACTCGGGGCACTCTGGTTTCTGCCCACTGTCCAAAAACATGCAGAGGTTAATTGACTCTAAATTGACCGTAGGAGTAAGTATGAGAGTGAATGTTTGTTTATCTCTGTGTGCTGGCCCCGTGATGGACTGGCGACCTGTCCAGGTCGTGCCCCGCCTTTTGGCCTATGTCAGATGGGATTGGCTCCAGCTCCCCATCAACCTCATGTAGAGGATAAAGCAGTAGATAATGAATGTACATTATCTTAATTTATTGTGCACAATTTTAGGAAGGAGATGACACAATCCTGGTGCGGGTGGTTCCAGCGAAATCATCACGAACTCCCGGTAGAATCAAAATGAACTTTGAAGACATGGAGAAGAATCGAGAGGAAGAACTGAAGAAGGCAGCAGAGGAGGAGAAAAAGAGACGGTACATTGAAAACAAACACTCCTTCAGGGAAGCCAAGCGGCGCTCTGTTGTTCAACAGGTAGGAGTTAGGATTAATAAATTAATATGGGCCATTTTGGTTTACGTTTGTTTTCATATATTTGCATGTGGTTTGTATCATATATATGATACTCACTTGGCTTTAGGATGAAGAGGAAAAGCCCTCAGAGAAGGTACAGATGACTCCTGGAAAGCTGAAGATGACATTTGAGGAGCTGGAGAAAGAAAGGCAGGAGCAGAGGAGGAAGCTCGCTGAGGAGGAATCCAAACGCCGCCTGATTGAAGAGAAGAAAGCGTTTGAGGAGGCCAGGCTAGAAATGGTAGACTGGCATGACTGAAAAAAAAAACAAAAACAAAAAACATTTCAACAACACTTAAAAAACACATTCATTCAGAGTTGAAAATATTGTCAAGCACCTTTGCATTGAATTATGTTGACACATTTTTGAAGCAATAATTAAATACATACATTATAGTATTTCTATTCTATAAATATCTTGACACCTGACACCCAACAAAATCAGCAAGATCTGTGTAAGGATAACCTGAATAGCAGTAGTAGAGCCTCTTTGGATGCCTTTTACTCCTCATTGTGTCCCATGTTGTCGAGTTGACTCAGAGTTAACGGGATCTGCGTGTCATCAGGGAGAAGATGAGGAAGATACTCAGGCATCTCAGGAGGACAAAGACGAGTTCCGACCGGGAAAACTGAGGTTGAGCTTCGAAGAGCTGGAGAGGCAAAGAGTTGAAGAAGTGCGCAAGAAGGCAGAGGAGGAGGCCAAGAGACGGATGGAGGAGGAGAGAAGAGCCTTTGCTGAAGCCAGAAAGAGCATGGTCAATATGTCTCCCATAAATCACAACAAAATTACCACTGAAGTGAAAGCAGACAAGTTCTGAAGATGAAACTTTGATTATGCCTTTATCTCTGGCTGTTTAATAGAGAAATGCACCTAACAACACTTGTAATGCAATTTGGTATTATAGATAAAGTTAACTTTCAGATGTCTCTGCTTACCAACAGGGGTCAAGAAATAGTATAGAATGTAGTTCTAGTCCTAGGTGGGCTTTGTTAGTGTTAGGCAGAGTAATGCTCACTGTTTCCAGCCTTTGAGCTGACAGTGAACAAGTATCTACAGTTCTCAGAGTTTCCCTTGTTGTGTTTCTGATGCAGCTTGTAGATGAGGATGATGAGGTGCTGATGGCCTTGTTGAACCTGGAGGGCAGTGAACCTGGGAAGATTTGTGCCAGCTTTGAGGAGCTGGAGCGCCAGAGAAGAGAAGAAGAGCAGAAGAAAGCCGAGGTGGAGGCCAAGAAGAGATTGGAAGAGGAGAAGAGGCTTTTTGCTGAGGCCCGCAAGAGTATGGTAAGTGCACATGTCTCAGTGAATGACTGTAGTGTGCATGTATTTGGCTGATCACTAATAACGTCAGAACTATGTCATTGTTCTAAAACCTTTGACTTCATTTGCTGCTGCTGCTGCTGCTGCTCTTTCCTCTGTAAAACAGGGAGAACCATGTATTATAAAACTTTTTTAAAGTGAAATCTTTAAAATATCGATATTTTCATATATATATGTGTGTGTGTGTGTGTACAGCTCAGTAATTGTCATTAAAAACCACACAAATTAGGATTAAAGTAGTAGTTCTGATCTACATGTACATCACACTAATACTTACGTCACCTAGGACTGTATTTAGATGTGGATTTATTTATAAATTTTCTGTATGCATTGCATATAATGTAATTCTTTTGGGCTCCATTTGTACACCTGCATTGCTATTCCCTTTTCCAAATTATTTCTTTAAGAGCCCTGGCCTGGATCAAGAAATGTCTGCATATGGAGATGAAACAGTAAGATATTTTCAATTTCAAATGTATCGTTTTCAAAGAAAAATCTGAAACAACTATTGTTCATAGAGTGCACACTATGCTATAAAAAACGCATTTCATTTAAAAACACATCATCATCTCTAGATGATGTGTTTTTATGTAATGGCTATGCTTCCATTTTTTATTCATTGAATTGTGGGTAAGTAGTTGGGCTTGCATTAAAATGCAGTACTGATTAAGATGTCAATTCATTATGGCCATCATACTCTATGTTGCCAGGTGATTCGCTTCCAAACAGAAGTATTTTTCTTTGTGTGTGCAGGTAGTAGATGAGGAAGAAGGGATGGTTAAGAGCCAGTCTCAGGAAGCATTACATCCAGGAAAACTCGAGATAAACTTTGAAGAGCTGCTGAAAGAGAAGGCGGAAGCTGAGAAACGACGTAAAGCAGAGGAACGCAAAAAGAAACTGGAACAGGAAAAGCAGGAATTTGAACAGCTCAGACAAGAGATGGGCGAGGTCAGTCTGAAAAAGCTGTATGTCAAGTGTTTCAAAATATCACAAACATGCAAGACCCACGCTTGGGCCCGTGTACTCCAATTGCATAACATTTTTTTCATGTTGCACATTGATGACCACTGGTCATTTTTCCATAGTACTGTGACACTCTCTTGTTCTGCATTTAAATTGGCTTCTATTTCACAGGACGAAATAAATGAAAGCTCAGATGTTGTAAGCAGTGAGTATGGAGAGCTGTCTAAGCTTAAGAGGACCGGCTCCATTCAAGCCAAAAACCTCAAGTCCAAGTTTGAGAAGATCAAGGAGCTGACAGAAGAGGAAATTCAGAAAAAGATAGAAATGGAAAGAGCACGGAGAAAGGCGATTGATGATGAAATTAAAGAGAGAGAGGCAGAGAGGTTCCAGGAGGTGAGATGGCCCTGTCTACACTAGACATAGATGTGAAGATGCCATTAATAAAATTTGACAATCTGGAGGCCACTTGACCAAATTATTCATCTTCTCTTTTCATCATTGATAATGCCTAGAGATGTTCAATTCTGTCAAGGCTGTCTGAACTACTATAATTTTACTATTATATAAGTTTCACATGTTGGTCTTCTTGTTTTTCAGGAGGATGAAGAAAGAGAAGCAACTCCACTCAGGGCCGAAGAGTCACCTTTCAAACAGAAGGTGGATATGCGAGCTCGATTTGAGCAAATGGCTAAAGCCAGAGAAGAGGAGGAGAGGAGAAGGATAGAGGAGCAGAAGCTGCAGAGAATGCAGTTTGAGCAACAGGAGATTGATGCAGCACTCCAAAAAGTAAATCTTCCATGTTCATGGCCATATATGTACAGTACGTTTGTTCTTAATGCACGAAGTGTGTTTTAGGGTCATTTTGACACTGGCAAACACTTGTGATTCCTGCTGTCATCTGTCTACAGAAGAAGGAGGATGATGGGGATGAGGAGAGTAGCATCATCAACGGCTCTGCGGCCTATGAAGACGAGGAGGACCACGCCAGGTCTGGGGCTCCATGGTTTAAAAAGCCACTCAAAAATCAATCGGTGGTGGACTCAGAACCGGTTCGGTTCACTGTTAAAATAACTGGGGAGCCGAAGCCGGAGGTCACCTGGTGGTTTGAGGGGGAGATGCTCCAGGACTGTGAGGACTATCAGTATATAGAAAGAGGGGAGACGTACTGCCTCTACCTGCCGGAAACCTTCCCAGAGGATGAGGGGGAGTACATGTGCAAGGCTGTGAACAGCAGAGGCACAGCAGCAAGTACCTGCATCCTCACAATAGAAAGTAAGGCAACCTTGGTTTGACTGCATGCCTCATGATACTTCAGCATCGCTCTGTGTGAAGTGGATCGCATGTTCCTCTTCCCTGCGAACTTGGGCTACGTGGCAGAGGTGGTTAACAGCTTGTGTGTTTCTTTCTTGCAGCTTATGACTACTGATGCCCTTCCAGGCTCTGGAAACTTTCCCTGTTGTCTCTCACTCCCTTTGTAAATCTTTCTCCCACATGGTATAGTATGGTCAAACAGCAGAGGGAAGGAAATAGCAGTATGCTTGGCATTCCTTAGGGAGGGACACGCACACACACACGCGCACACACGCACACACACACACACATACACCAAAGCAAGATGTTGTTTACATATTGCTTATTCATAAATCTGCACTTCCTGTTAAACATAATATTTGTGCCAAAACCAGACATGATTCTTAGTCCCCATGCCAGGGGTTGCACAAAGATTCACAACTTATCTTCACTGAGAAGCCCTGATAACATTAAGTGATACTGTATCAGTGATTTTAAAGTGTTGTAGCTCTGTTCAAAGAAAAGTTGGGACACTGCCTAAAAATTCAATAAAAACTGTAATCTGTAATTTTTTAGGGTAACACAGTGTAGGATTTGCTCTCAGCCCCCACCCCTTCAGTTGGTAAGTGGTAAAGTAGAATGTTGCAGTTCTTTTTCTCCTCAGAGACCTTGGTGGATACAGAGTATGCCCTCCTCTTGGCTTCCAGTGATTTTCTAAAGTATCCTCGAGCCAATGTGGATATGTCCGTCACACTAGTATGCCAGTCTCTGTATTTTCTGTAGTACTATATGACAGTATTACCTGAGGGCTCAATGTTCATGCACATTCAGCAGCAGTCTCTGGCCTTGGCCTTTACGCACTGAGATTCCCTGGCTCTCTGTGCTGAATCCTCTTATTTAATGTAAATGGTAAAGGCAACGTTGCATAGAAAACCATTGTCTCTGAACTGTAAACTGTTGAGCCATGACCCATCCTTGTGAGGATACTCCTTGTTTAGCTTGACACTGTCACCCTTTACCAGTTAACCTGGTAATTATGGAACCTTCAGAACAGAACTACTTGTATTACTAACCATTTCTATCTTACAGACTGTACCCACTTTTTTTGAGTGGGTTGCAGGCATTACAGTCTATTTTTATATAATTGTAAAATACAATTAGGTTTATCAGTGAAAACACTAAAAATACGGTATTTCTTTGTGCTTTTATCTGTTTGGAAGTGTCCCAACTTTCCTGGAAATGGATTTTGTGGACTTTAAAGTCCATATAGGGAAAAAACTGATTGAAATGTAAAAAATATAATTGTCTGCAGATTGTGAAGAATTATAGAGTGAAACTATGCTGATGTTTATTTGTCTGTAATATTACTGCATGACATCAATGCCATTCAGTTTTCTGGACACTTTCACTTGGTTCCTGGTATTTTATCAAGGACTAACCTGTTAGTCATATCTGTAAAGGTTTGTTTACAATGATAAAACATTGTATTTGCAGCCGTGTATTGGAGGAACAAACAAAATTGAACCTGATTGTTTTTTAATTCTAGCATATATGAAATGTAATATGTTGATTTTTCATGCACAGACCCCTTTTTTCTTTTTGAATGTAATTCTCTTGTTACAGTTGACATAATTCAGTTGTGCTTGAAAGGAGGTAACCATATATTGGTTTGATAGTTTAAAAAAAAATATCATAGGATAGTCTAAATACTGTATTTGTATGAAAATGTTTTAATAAAATGAACAAAACACTAAAGTTGTGGTGTGATGAAGATGTGAAAAACAGCTCTGTGGAAGCATGTTCTTTTAAAGTTAGAAGACTTTGGCTGCAGGGGGAGATTTTATTTTAGTGGCCAGAGCTGTATATTATGTGATGCGCTGAGCTGTATTTTCTACAAATACAAAGCAACATTTGCTTTGTATTTGTAGAAAAATAGTTTTGAGTTTTGTAGTCGTACAAGAAGCATTTCTCAAAAAACACCAGAGAAAATATTACTTTGAATATAACTTTTCACAGGAGGCAGATTTATTCCAAATAAGATAATTTGCTCTATCATCATCCTCCCCTTCCTCACATATACTTCACTGAAATGGTGAAAATACATTAAGATGGAGTGAAAGATGAGGTGCCTAATTATTAATTATTACTAATTACTAATTACCACTTTCTACACATTCATTTTCAGCTCCGATCACATATCCTGGTATATACAATGTAGAATAGAACAGTATTTCTGATTTTCCTCCAAGTACCACCAGAGGAAGTTCACAAGCTGGTGGTACATGTTCCACAGTTTGAGAACCATGACTGTAAGAGATTTAAGCAAGGGTCTTGGATCACTGAAGCCGCCATCTTGCACTGCCATGTTTCAACAGCAGCCCAAAAGGACAAAGAGACCAAACTGTGTGTTTTGCATGTTGAAAGTATAAACTTAATACGCAGACACAGACAAGCAACAGCCTGTATGTGAACCCCTCCCCCCCCAGTTCCTTGACACAGGAAAGTTTAGGGAAAGGAGTGAGCAGAAGAGTGTTTGACAGTCTGCAACCTCAGATGTTACAAAATCTTTTTCACCTTACCTTCAAATAACATGCATAAAATGAAGTTTAGATTCGTTTAACAAACACTGGCAGTAAATATTGCAGTAGTCAGAAATATTACATTTGGCTCAAATTATCTCTTGTCACATTTAACATTGTGGATCTGGTTGCACTGATTACAGTAAGGTCCACATACATATGAGTAGATACATATTATATCTGTATAATAATAATAGTAGTAGTAGTATTAGGGGTGGTGTTTCTGTTTGGTTTATTACATCCTCCATAATGAACAATAAGTAGAAAGAAAATGACAAACCAATAAAAATGTGGTCAGATAAAATAAGAAGGTCCCTACTTTACAATTTAATGTTAAAACATGTGAATCCTTCGAAACCAGTGGGACAATTTGAGAACCACTGCTAAATTTTATAAGATTACAAAGGGTTAAATAAATTAATAAATAAATAAATAGATGACGACACAAAACGCCCTTCAGACAACAGCCAACCACATTGAGCCATCTTTGGTTGCTACGCGACGAGTCAGTCAACTGCGCTGCTGTTTGGTCGGAGTGCAGCAGCGTACTCTGCCGTCGGGAGCAACCAGGCTTCAAAGCTGTTCCTGTGTCGTGAAGATACGATCATCTATAGAAAATAAACGAGGATCAGTAAGTGGTCAGTTATTTTTTGTTTTTGTTTTTATTTTGTTTTGTTTTTTTTGTGTAACAAGTCCACTCGTGTAGCCTGATGCGTCATTGGCTTTCACTAATTCTGTTCGTGTGGCGCTGACGGTGCAGCTCGTTGACCAAAGCTCGAGCATCGTGACACCAGCTCGCTTTATGAATCTGTATACGTTTAATATAAATGAAACCTATACACATTAATAACACTGGAATTACTACTTTGTTGACGTTCAACTTACAATATTCTCTTTCAAGAGCACCAATGGAAAGCTTTAACTTAACTGAACAAATCAAACACACACACACACTGTGTCTGTTTTCCATTACAATATTGACAATTAACTTAATGCTAGTAGTACATTTGAAAACACAGATAAAAAGCAAACTTGGGATTTTACAGCATAAAACAAAACTGAATAAATCTTACTTTTAGTCTTTGGTGTTTCACGGCAGTTGGCATCCTTAATGTTGAGTTACAGCCCACTTCACTTCTCCTTTCTTTGCCTCTAGCTGAGGTAAAACACAGACAATAAGTTCATTAAAAAAACACACTAGTAAAATGTAAATTAAATGGAAATAATATATGTACTGTATAATGACCTCAATTAAGCTGTGGATTAGTTTGTTTGATTAACTGTTGTCATGTTTCAATGATTTCTTTGTGATGTAAAGCAAAGGAACCAGAATATATAATATATATATATATATAATATAAAACAACTGGAATAATAATTTAGAATAAATTTATGTGTTGAAAATTTAAGTGATGAGTTGCTGCAGGCCAACTGATCACTCTTCAACTTCAGCCAAGATTGTGGAATGACAAGAAGGGTTTTGGCTTTGAACCTCAGGTTATGATCGAGCAAATACATGCATGTGTACAAAGATCTGCAACATTTTAGGTGCAAGTCCAGAGAATAATAATAACAATAACATACAGTTGTTTCCTGTAAGACCTCTAGCTGCTGCATATGTTGGTTAAAGCAAATAAAACAGTCATATAATAAGAAATGTACATGTATATGCATTAGGTTCCGAAGATGTAAATTTTAGGTTTACCTGACATTTACCTTTAAATTTCCCATTGGACATAAATTACCCAAATGAAATGAAGGTAACACTTGCTGAGAAGTCGGCCCTGTGTGGCTGTAGTTTTGTAGCTTTGCCATCTGTCACATCAGACTGATTAAATATCACTGAAGTGAAAAGTAATTCCCCTGAGTTAATGACTCATACATTTCTGTTGTTCAAAATGAACGACCATGCATTATTTCTGCTTATGCTTTGATGACTGCTGTCCTGAGATGAAGAGATGTAGAGCCCTTAACTTTAAATTTAAAAATGGTCACTCTGTGTACTGCAGCCTGTCTCTTTGTTGATGTTTGTTGGCAAATTTTTTGTTGTGGATTTGATTTTGTATCTCTACAGACAACTCACTCTACATCCAGCCTGGGATTAGTGTGATCAGCTGATGATAAGAGCATTAAGATAAGATGGTGGCACGGTCTTTCCGGGTATCCTGTTAAACTTTTTGTCTTTGAGGATGACAAATCCTAATATTAATCAAGATTTTAGTTTGTTTGTTCTTTTTTTTTACAGCCCACTCTCTGTGTTACATGAATGAATTTGCACTCATGGATTGTTTTCCTCACACCCTGATAATTAGATTGCTGCATGTTCCCATCCGTCACTGCTGTTGCAGTTGCTTTGTAATCCACGCCGAGATAAATGAGCACTGCTAATCCGACCTTCTATTTTAGGAGCTGACAGCATAGGTGGATTGTGTGTCCTACACATGTGGTAGATGATCCAGACATGTAGCCTGAAGGCAGCACTGCAACAATGCCAGAGTCTTCGCTGGGTGAGTTTTCCCACGTTCTTTTTAACACCACTTCTATTATCAATCTATTGTATACTGAGGAAATACAGCACTGTGCAAATTTTATAATACAAAGTTTGGGTTATGTTGAGATCTTCATGAGCCACATTCACTGTGTCTATGGTATTCTACCTGTATAATCTTTTTCACCTCTGTCTAGTGCGCTATATTTGCAAACATAAGGGTAATCTCAAACCCTACTGTATTATATATGTGTTTTCCTTTTCTTGTAAAGCACTGTCGAATAAGAATAAGTCTATGTACTGTATAGATAGATATTTTTTTCCTTTTTTCCTTGAAGTCAAGGACATTCACAGCAGCTCTGCTGAATATAGAACGCCCCCCTTGAGACAGTTTTACCAATCATCGCCCCTGCTACACAGAAGCTCCACAATGCTCAGCTTCTTCTGCACAGAGCAAAATGTCCAGGAGTGTGCATCACACATCAATCAGGTGGGTTACCTTACATGTGTCTGGAGTCCATAGTTGTATCACTGCGTTTACTTTGCAAATGCTCAATCTGACAACAGCCTCCCTTCGGAAGAAGACACTTTATCCCGTTTAAGTTATTCTTAACATGATCAAAATAATCCATAAAAAGTGAGAGGACATATTCTTTGCTCTTAATCTTTATGTCTCTTGCTGTAACCTCACACATGTAGGAGTTGCTGTCTCTTGGCCTCACACCAGTTTGGACGGAGCTGCCGTGCAGTTCAGAGCTAAATGTCATGGCTGTGATAAACTGCATGTATGACCTGATTCAGCTGCATCGCAGAAGCATCCGAACACTGGAAAACTTGGAAGTGGAGCAGCACAAGTTGAGCAGCAACGTGGCCTTTCTGCAGCTCACCAGTACCAGACTAAAGGTTAAGTAACGTTTATAACGCTCTCGTGCTGACATTTTCTTAGCAATGGTATCAATGGTATATATATATATATATATATATATTTTTTTTAAGAATTTGTTAATGAATAATGTTTTGTTGTTATAGGAGCAGCTCGAAGTTTCCAGAAGAGAAAACACGGGCCTCGTGGAGAAAGAACGGCAGCTCCAGCTGAAAGTGAAAAGTTTGCAGAATGGTGTGAGAAATGAAAAGGAAGAGGTACTTTCTTAGGAAGGACTGCTTTAGATGATGGTGACATATGGAATGACAGGTCCTCTATGTTTAAATAATCACAATTGGACAGTAATTTCAATGTTGGCAACTTGTTTGTTTTTTTTCTCTCGACAGGTGCATAAGCTTCAGAACATAATTGCCAGTCGGGCGAGTCAGTACAACCATGAGATGAAAAAGAAGGAAAAAGAATTTACCAAACTAAAAGAGCATCTGAATCAACTTCTGGTTGGTAAAAAGGAGAAGAAACAAGGTAAAAAAATTCTTTAAACCTGGTAGAACCTTTTATGTTCATAAATGTGTGAGCTAGGTTATTTCTTCAAAGTTACTTTGTTATTGTGATTAATCAGACGATTATCTGCTGTGGCAGTAGGAAGGAGTGGGGCTGAGTTGCTTTTTTTGTTTCACTGAACACTCAACACACTTGGCAGTGTTTGAGCCAATGTTTTCTGTTTGTTCAAAGTGAAAAGTGAAGGTGACGGAACAGCGACTGTGTTGTGACTGAAAAGTTAAACATGAGTGGAAAGAAGCAGAGTTTCGTTAATGTGTCACACTTTACTTGTTCTTCACATTTAAAATGAAGCTGCTTTCACACACACACGCACACACTAAGGAACTCCACAGACGTTCTAATGTTTCTCAGCTGTCATCCCTTATGTCATTGTTGCTTTCAGCCATTGATGTATTAAATAACATTGGAAGAGTGGATGGAAAGAGAAGCCTTTGGAAAACTGAAAAGACAGAAGCAAAGTAAGCTCAAGTCTTGTGTCCTTATGTAGAAGCGCTATGAAAGTCGCATTGTTATAAATGTATTTCAAAACTAGTTGGTCTTTCTGCTTTTGAATCTCAAGCAGGTAACATGTTAGTTTTTAAGGTGACCTATTTCAAGAAGCTTGAGATTCAATCACAGCTGGATCCTGAGTGATGTAACTTAAAGTGATTTTCTATATGGAAATGTTACTTTGTCAGTTTGTAAATGGTGAATAAAAACACAACACTGTGTTTTGTTTCTTGTTTTTTTTCTGAAGACATGAAGGTGAGATGTACAAAACTCTGCTGAGTGACTACGACACCAGGCAGAGGGAGCTGGAGCTGGAAAATGCAGAGATGAGGAAAGTGTTGCAACAAATGAAAAAAGACATGATGTCGGTTTTACGTTCAACCAAAATGACTCTGACAGATGGTAAACAAGAAGATGATAACATACAGGTTAGAAAATCAGTATTTTCACACTTTCCCCATTCTTAAGCTCAAGAAATGCTTATTTTTTGTAGTTTAATCAATTATTTATAGAGATGTGAATTTGTGTTTTAACAGTTTGACAATTTTTTTTAAATAATTTGTTCACTGTACATTTTTACTATAAAATAAACACTACAGTTTTCTACAGTTGGGGACTAGTTATTTAGTGTAGGAGGCATTTTTGGTTGATGTATTAGCAAATTAAATGCATTAGATTTTTTTTTTCATGATTCTATTAGGTTGACTCAGGTGAGGAAGAGGAAGTGCTTGACTCCAGTACGGAAATCGTGGAGCTGCATTGTGTTCATGCTCGGGAGAAGCTGACTAACAGTATTCGCCTCCAGTGGAGAAGACTCAAAAACCATGTAGAAAGACTGGACAGCCAAGGTAGTCGTCACTCTGCACAGTGGGTGTACACGTGCTTGATAAATGAAAGGACTTTTTTTTTTTAGATCCAACTGAAATTGCAATTAATCTGGCAAAGATGTTTTTTCTAAGACAGCTATCAAAGCAACTGCAGAATCCTGACATAGTAACATAGTAAACCCATAGTAAAGTTTGTATGGAAACTTTTTTATTTTATTAAAGTTCTAGTAAATGAAATTACCTTCAGTTGTTCAGTATTTAAACAATTAATGTAAGCATAGTTTTAATGTTGGACTTTTCCATTTGTGCAGCGTCTTTGGCGCAGATGAATGAGAGTAAAAGTGCGTCTGTTCCTCGAGAGACTCATGAGGAGGAAATGAACAGACTGAAGCTGGAGATCCAGCAGTGCAAAGACTTCATTCAAACACAACAGCAGCTGCTGCAGGTAAAACCCTTCACTTTCGACATTTGCAAAAGTTACATTGCTAAGACAAAGGGCCATGATCTTTGCAAATGTCTTTTTTTGTAAATTTTATTCAATTAATTGAGTAGTTTTAATATTATTAAAATGTTACTTATTATATGTTACTAATTGTAAGGACTGAGATGTTTGGAGCACTATGGCAGCTTCAGTTTGCTTTTAGGGAGGAAATTATTGAATTTATTGAATTTACATAATGCCTCTGTAATAGTTTTTAGCTCACCATATTGTACTGTTGTCATCACTTGTTGTAGCAGCAGCTCAGCTCTCCATGTGATGAGGAAACTGGTTCCTTGCTCAGTGACTGCTACATGTCCCAGGAGAAAGAGCGCCTCAGAGAGGAGTGGAAGACCTTAGAAGAACAGAGAAACATCTTTGAGAGGGAGAGGAGGAACTTCACAGAAGCAGCCATAAGACTGAGCCATGAGGTGATATCAGTGATATTTAATTATTATTTTCCCCCCAAAAATTTAAATAAATACAACTAAAGTATAAAAAGGTGAATAAACACATTTATATACTTGATAATTAATTGGTGTCTTATTTCGGTTTTGGTAACTCATATCTAGTTTCATTCACAGAGAAAGGACTTTGAGGAGGATCGTGCAACATGGCTTAAACACCAGTTTTTAAACTTCAGTCCATTTGCAGACTTAAAGAAACCCCAGATGTCAAAGTCTAAAAGTGCCTTTTTAATAGGTAAGTGTTATGTACTGATAAGTATTGAATAATCCTGGAAGTCAGGAAAGGCAATCATAGCAATGTAGTTTTCAGCAAAAAAAGGAAGGAAGTAATCATGAAAAAATACTTATGTAGAGCTAAAGCCGTTTTAAAATTTGTTTTACAGTAAAGCAATGGGGCAGTTTTTTTGGTCTCCAGCTCTGACATTCCTTAGGGATAGAGATCAATAACTTTTTAATATTTTATATTATTTTATATTATTTTAGCAGCTGAAACAGAACCGAGTGGGGCAATGGTTCCAGAAAAGCTCATCAAATGCCCATCTGCTGTGACTTCTCCCACACACACATGTTCCCCAATCACATCACCATCCACGGACAACATGTCACACGCTTTTCCTTGTCCCAGGAAAAAGGTACAGTGTCTTTGTTTGCACAATGATTTATGAAATATTAAAAACACAAATATAATTTACCAACAAATTATCCACTTCTGTTTACTCTGTGTATTGTGATTTCCAGCTCAACCAAACCGAAGACAAAGAATGAGTATGTCAAGGAATCAAACACCTTTGAAACAAGACCACACACGCTCACACAGGAAAAGAAGAGCCTTGTGTCAAGTCAAAAACTCATCCTCTGACCGGAGCTTAATGTTAAGAAACATTATTCATGGACAGTGTGTCACGTCATTTTGTCAGAACTATACGTGAACAGATTGTAAAGTGATTAAATACTGTAGCATTCAAACTAGTTATCATTATGTACTCTTGTTTCTTTTTTTTTATTAGCTTACCGTTTTGTTGATAGATGATGTGCTCACTCTCTCACTCATTTTCGACCACTTTATCCACTAGGGGTCGCGGGGGGCGCTGGTGCCTATCTCCAGCTAACATAGGGCGAGAGGCAGGGTACGCCCTGGACAGGTCGCCAGTCCATGACAGGGCCACATAGAGACAGACTAGATGATGTGCTACATGTCATTATTTATTTGGATGGTACTACACGTTTTGCTTTGGGAGTCATTGCTCGTGTTTAGCAGCATCTTCAATGTGCAGTGCAGGAGGTGTGCAACAAAATGTTGCTTCCTGTGCTTTCTAGCTGATCATGCAGCTCTAATTTGGTGTATCTTTAACTTATGCCATTAAAGCCATAAGTCAACAGAAAACATAAGTGAATAGAAAAATGAAATTCACTGACAAATTATTTTGCACGTTTCTGATTATGTTTATCAGCAGTAGGTAAAACTCTCTGTGGTTTTTTTTACACTGGTTTTTTATGTTACCCAATAATGGTTGTTTTGCCAGAAGTCAAGATTTAAGTAACTGTAGGTAGGCTAAGGATGGTGGAGCTTGTATTGCATACTTTTTTAGTCTCCAATTTAAAAAAAAAAAAGATTGAATTTGAATCACATACTGTAGGTTTTTAGGGTACTTTCCCTGTAAGTAAGCACTGCAAGATGGGAAGACAATATTTGTTCTTTGTAGATTTAAACTTGCAAGAAACTATAAAATGTGTATTATGACTCTAGGTTTATAGAGGAAATGCGGTTGATTAACAACTTTGCTCTTTGTAAAAGTAGTAGATCCATAAATAGCTGGTAGTATATTTTATATTTCAGTTCAGCATGAAGATTTTTAAGACAAATTGCATAATGTGTAGACAGTGAAAGCACAAGACTCATGCGAAGCTAATGTAGAGTGCATACATAACGTGTCCAGCACCATGGTTTTTACACTAATGATGTATATTGTAGATGATCTTTTATACTATGTGATTTCATCTTCTTTTGTCGAGTTACTGCTCCTCCAGTGTCAGCTACAGTATCAATACCAAATGGTGAAGAGGCAATTCTGCAGAAATGCCTATAACAGAGATACAGTAAGTATTGTAAACAATTTTTAAACACTATGTAAACATTATCTTGCATTATACCATGGACACCTAATAAAGTGGCATCTGGTGTGGTCTTCTGCTACTATAGCCTGTCTGCTTTAAGTTTCAACAGTGCATTTAGAGATGTATTCATTATAAAAAATGGTTATATGAGTTACTTTTGGCTTTCTATCATGTAAATCTAGACAGGCCATTCTCTGACTGCTGGCAACAACAAGGCATTTTTGCAAAAGTGCTGCTCAGTGGAAACTTTTTCGTTCTCTGATCATCTTTGTAAACTTCATAGGTGTTTGTGTTGAAACGTCTTAAAAAATCCCACCAGGGACATATTCAAAAGCACTTAAATGTCATCATTCTGATGCTTGGTTTGAACTTCACCAGGTTGCCATGTCGAAATACATTAGCTTGCTTCCATGTAATTATTTGCCTGAATAGAGTTTTTGCATCAATTGGCTGAACAGAAAAAGGCCATTGAGTGTATGTTCATTACATGCAGGGCTGCAGCCCATTGGTTTAAGTTACTGTGATTGTATAATCCTTTTTGTCAAAAAATTGAGTGAAATGTGTACGACCCGCTCACATATTTCCATTCTTGAAAATTGCACCCATGAACTACAGCTCACACAGTATCAAACTATCACTCAAATTGATCTGTTTGATTTGTTCATTTGTTTATTGATTTGTTTATTTGAAACCGTGTTCAAAACATAATGATGACTGACAGAAGAAACTGTTCTTAAGCACACTGAGCAGTGCAGCTGCAGGCCAGGTGAGCCTCAGCTGTTTCCCTCAGGTCAACGCTGTTATCAAAGATGCTGTGAGGTCTCTCTTGCTGATTTAAAGCAGAATCTGCAGAAAATGAAAGCAGAGACATTACAAAATGAGTACTTTCGCCACATTTTCATGAGCCGCCACCTACACTGGCTGCGACTGCTGCAGGACTCACCAACAGGCAGGCAGTGGAAGCCAATAGTGACATTTGTGGTCTTCACAGGGAAGCAGCCGGGTAGGCAGCGCAGCACTGGCTCAACAGAGAAGCATTTGGACTGCTGTCCGAGGATATTGACCAGTTTCTCCAGCTGCACAGACTCAAGTTTCATACGGCACTCTAAAAGAAAGTGTTGGTTTGCTTTAGCTGCATACAGTCATGCGAATGTCTCGGTTATGTTAAAATGAAGTGGAATAGAGTGTTGCTGTGAACTTGATTCCACTATGAACTCTGTGGCTCACCAGCTGTGTCCCTGCAACTCTCAGCTGGCAGAACCCAAGAATGAGCATAGCTGACTGGATTCTTGGTCAAGCGTCCACTGGGTGTGCGGAACTCCTGTCTGACTTCTCCATCAGCCTTTCCACAGAGTCCACAAGTCTGTCCCTTCATCCAGTCTACAGCTTTAATCTGCAAAAAACAGGATCTGTCATATTTATTACGTCTTTCCCTTAGATGTCACAATTTTAATTGTGGGATTTCCCACTCTATGCAAATAAACCAGTTTATTGTATATTTAACTTAAATATCATTATAAGTTAAATATATAATAAAGTTAAATACATTCCTATATTTTCCTTGGTTAATATTTTACCCTCCATGAGTTCCTGTCATAGTAGACTTCAAGAAGACCATGGCTGGGAGCCTGTACAGAAATCCCATTACCAATTGGTATTATTTGGATTTTAGCTGCAAGACAAAAAAAAAAAAATTACTTAAGTTTATAAAAATTATATAATGCACTTTTTATTAAAAACACTGATTGGGAAATTAATGTGTATACAAAACCTGTGGGATGTTGGTATGGCAGGTTGGTGATTTCCAGTCCATTGACCTTCACAGCCACGTTGCTGTTCTTCGGATATAGGTCAATGTCGCTGCAAGTTCATTAAAATGAAAATGTTATACAATGTGTGGATACAGAACAAAGTTCTCTTGTTCTGTGGAGAGCTCAACTAAATTCTGCTTTATTTGCAAAGAGTGAAATCATAATACACTATACATTATCTCACAATAACTTGCGTTATAGACAACAGATTTTTCCATCATAGGTACTCTCATCATATCTCTTTCCATTTGTATGATTGCAGTTTATATCTAATTTTATGCAAATGTGATATGTCACCATAGACTTTTAAATGCACCATGGATATTTAAAATGCAGGTATATTGCACGGAGATGAACCTGACACTGATAGGCTTAATCACCACTGTATGAATACTGACACCAATGTCCTTGTAAACCTACATAATAACAATTTGAAATCACTCACATATCAGCAATCTTCACATTCAAATGGTTCTGTTCAAGTTCATCCTTCCTCAGAAGAACCATGAATTTCAGCTCATCAGTACAATCTTGTGCTACAACTTGGTAGCACGACAACGGCCTCTCATTCTTGTATTTTCTGTTGTTAAATGTGGTCAGTGTGTCACCATCAAAACTACATTCAGCTGAGAAAAAACAAAACAAAAAACAATTTGGCTTAATCAGTCAAAAGTAATTTCCTGTGCATTTCATAGGGAATTATGAAGTTAGCCATTACCTGCACCAGCCATGGAAAACAAGTGGTGGGCTTTATCAACAATGTTGTTGAGTGGGGTAAGACCATGGATTCTATCAAGGGGCAGAGCAATGGGAAGGTGCAAAGACCACTGATAGACAATATGCTGTAGAAAGAAAAATGAAGTATCTCTTAGAAATTTTGATCACTAGAGCAGTTCTCAATAAGCTTCAGTATGATCTTTGAAGGTGGCATCATTATACACAAAGGGATCTGGTAATTATTCATACCATAGGTGTTTTCCAAACTATGTCAATTTTCTTGTCTGATGCTGCAACCACAGTGAGAGAGAGCTGCTCAGGGCTTTTTTCATCCTTTCCTTTAATGTAGCCAGCCAGCATGTCAGCAGGAATGTAGTCGTATGCCCTGTAAAAGATATATCAACATGACATTTTACATAGGCTGTTATACTATATGAAGTAGCTAAGACAGTGTGTATGAAGTTTCTTACCTCTGTGCATAGCGTTTAACAGCAGAAGGTAGGTTATTCCATGTCACTTTAAGGCGAGCTGCAGGACTTTGACCAACAAGACCGGTCTCTGCTGTAATCATGGTGTCGTACTGCTTACATTGTTCTCCCCAGGCAAGTTTTGCCTTTGGAGAGGCAGTAAAAGTGGCAATAAGGTGGCTGTCTGTATGGGTTCTTGTCTATATGTTACATTGTAATATCTACTGATTATAAGACAAGCAAGACTGTTTCTTACGGTGACTTTGAAGTTGCTTAGCAGAATTCCATCAGCACATAACCTCCAGTTGTTATCAGCAGCCAAGGCAGCCAGAATGATTTGAATTCTAGCTGTAGGTCTGTCTAAATACACGGCAAGCTGGTATCCCTGAACCGTTTTGTCAGCTCTGACAGCACGGAAGATAATAGCAAAGACTGGAGCGACTTCATTGGCAAGGAATTTGTTCTGCGGGATCAATGATGGTTGACAAAACAGAATGTGAAAGATATGCAAGCTGTGAACCTCACCCTGCTGATTTGTTAGGAAAATTATTCATAAACGCAAACACTCCGCAACTTAATGTTCTTCATTTACATATTCTTACTGTGAATTTGAGAAAATCTATTGGTAAAACAATCTGATGGAACATTTATGTGACCAAACAACCTCATTTACCTTCTGGTAGATGGCTTCAAAACTTGCAGAAGTGGCTTGAGAGGTACGAGCCTACAATAATATTGTATGATTGTTAATTGGCATCATGAAAACACAACACAGAACAATCTGTACCATATATTTTGAGATTTCTGTAGCCTCATCTAAATATACCTGTGTCTTATGGTGCTTTTGGAAGTTGGGTTGATAAATCACTTCCTGTTGAGTAGAAATATATATATATATATATATATATAAGGTATATATACAGTATATAGATACAGTATTTTTTCCAATTCCATACTTGGTATGATATACAGTAATGTGTGTTTGCAAACTCACAACATCAGTGTTGTCATATGATCTTACCTTTGAGAGACGAGCGCTGGAACGAGATGAGCTTGAGCTTGTGCTAAAGAGCGATTCAATGCTTAATGATGAGCTGGACCTTCTGATAGATCTAGAGGAGCTGAGTCTGTTGCTTCTGGCTAATGAAGACTTTGAGCTAAGGGAGGATGACAAAGTGCTGTTCTTCTGACCAGGTACCAGAATGCTCTTGAGATTCATCAAGATGTGTTTTCCCTCAACCAACTCTTCATCACTCAGATTGATTTGCTTAATTAGCTTCTCTGCAGCCTTTGGTCCAACTTGAATCTCCATCTCCAATTTTTCAATGGCTTCACCTTCAACTGAATGTATCAATAAATACTGGCATTAGTACTTGCTTCATGCAAGCTGCTTCTACCAAATACTGACAAGTATTAATGCTTACTTGGCTTCCAAGAAAGAGAAACAGAATGTCTTCCAGCCAGTTTGTACAGTGGAATGTCTTTGAGGAACGCAGCATTATCAGTGGCAATCTTTACACAACTTTTCAGTCCAATTGCAACAGCTTTGACACAGTACTTCTTCTCAAACTGAGCTGCTTTGGGTTTGATATTAGGCCTTGAAGCTTCCCATCCCTGGTCAAGGATCTCTGAGGATGGTGACTACAGAAAAGAAAGACCTATCTGTTATATTTTAAATGTCGATGCTATGATGGCAATATTAATATGCATTGTTAAAGCTCACCAGACTAGCTGAAGCAGAGGTGATCTGTGATGTGAGAGTTTGACTTGAGAGGGGCTCCCAGACTTTGGCAGGAATAAGAGGAGTGGTTTTTGCAGCAGCAAGATCCTCAATATTTCTTGCCACAGCAAAAGTCTCAACACTGTGAAAGTAACAAAAGGTAAATCTTGTAGCCTTTATGTGATGTGAAATAATGATATTTGCAATGGTACATAATTGATTAAAAATAGTCTTACTGCACAGCTGCAACTTGTTCAGGCACAGAAGCAGGCAGAATTTCAATCTTAAAGTTGCCCTCATTGATATCAAGTCTTGCAGAAATTCTGGCAGGCAAAATGGAGTTGAGCTTGGCTCTTGTCTGCAGGGTAGCCTGAAGTACAGCAGTGTTTACCCCCATCACAGCAAATGTGTTTACAGCGATACTAGAAGGAGACATTTTTATATTATGCTCTATGGTGTGACATATTTCCCAGCTAAATTGTTTTATTGTAGTGCCAGATATTATACTTACCTTGGCCTAATTTGTGTCTCAAGCTGCATGTCTGTCTTCAGAAGGTGAGCGAGATGGAAGTTTTCAGCCAGAACTGGTGTTGTGGTGGCCTTGACTAAGAAAACAAATAAATCATTGTGTCACCTCTTAGCATAATTCTTTAAATATTGTTGGTCCCACAATAAGAGGAGATTTTGTACAAAGGCTCATGTGTGCTTTAATGTTATTATTTATGAAATTCAATCAAGGAGGTCCTGTTTTTTTAGGAAAAGCAATGCAGCAGTGATAAATGTGATAAACAGCATCAGAATTTCAATTCTTTATATATTAAAAAAAAAAAGCTAAGGATTATGTTGTTTCCACTTCATTTAACGTCTTAAAGGAATTTACTTTACCCAGCACCCAGATTATTACAAATAGCTGTTTTCCAGTATTTTCAAGAAGTAGTTTTTTTAATAGGCAGACTACATAAATGTAACTTGTAGCTTCTACTTACCTTGAACAGCTGCAGTAGCCACAGCAGCTGTGTACAGACTGAGCTCCATTGGAAGGCCAGCAGCAGTAGGCAGGATTCGCCGTACCTCAGTAGCCAGCAGAGGCTTAGCAACGTGGAAGGAAGCACCGGACAGCAGAGTCTTGATTGCATCCTTACCAAATGCCTGAACAGAGGGTGAAGTGGCAACCTGGAAAAAAAAATATTTTACCACAGCTATCATGTCTCACAGTCAAACAATGTCTTATGAAATGGGTTTCATAGACATTTTCATTCGTATCATACCGAAATTATCTGATCAACCCAGGCTTTGTCAATGTTGGCAAAAGCAATTTCCTGTCCAAAGATCTTGACATAGATAGAGGCCAGAGGACTGCTGTTGGGCTGTGATCTCCACTGAGAAAGCTGTGGACAGACAAAACATACAGCACTTTTGTTCAATTATATGACACCATATGATATTTAATTATACTTGCTTTTGTAATTTGACAGCATTTAATCACTTACAGCCTTGATGACACGCTTCATCTTGGTAATCCTGTCAGAACTTTGAACAATACTAGGATTTTTCAGAATAGCTTCCTGGAGTCCCTCAGTTCTTACTCCAACCTAGGAAACATTCAACTTGTCAAACAAAAATTCTTTCATTTGTAGCTGATTATCTGAAAAAGCCACTTTCTACTTTTTTTCTTTTTTAACTCACCTCCAAAACATCAGCAGCAGCTCCAGTAAGGTAGGCACTGGTCTTAGCCACAACAGTTCTGGGCAGAAGAGTGGCAGCATCATTGATATAGAAAGCAGTGGCAGCAGCACCCAGCATCAAGGGATCTGAAAAATGTCAGTAAAGCTATCAACAAAAACCAAATTTTAAAGCATAATTTTTACAAGTTAATACAAATCAGGTGACACATACATGAACAGTTAAAAATTGAGACACAGATTAGAAACCATCAATTGCAGAGTGAGCACTGGTAGAACTCCTAGTTGTCTGGATTTGGTAAGGTGAAATAAGATGATGTTACTGAAAAGATAAGGTAACAAGGATTTTACTGTTATAGATGTCTGCATAGACGGCTTTGCTGAAACGCATGTTCAGTCTGCCCAGAAGTGGATTCAAGATTTTGACAGCAACATTGCAGGCTGCGGACCTGAAAGGAGAGTACAAAAGATTTGAGTAAGCAGATTTGAGTAAACAGAGTTGGTGATGAATAGGGTTCAGAATGTGCCCTTACACTGAGTTATGCATAACACTGTTGCTCCTGGTCAAGGACTTCATGTAAGAGTAAGTGAAGCTTGCTACCTGCAGATTTTTCTCTGCTTTCACAATGCTGGCAAGAGATGTAACCAAACCCATTGGAGGTCTTGTCTCAAACAGAACCATGCATGCAAGCATACGAAGCTCTGGATGAAGAGCCTTGTCCATGTACAGCTGAAGAGCCAAGTCCTGGATCTAATTTGCAAGAGAAACTAAAATCAAAGTGGAGTTCTTTTAGAAACGTAAGTTAAAATGGCCTTTAACGTTGAGGGCTCACCATTCTGGGCTCCTTCTTTGCAATGTTCCTTAATGCCAGGATGGCCTCAACATGGACTCTTTTGGGCAAAGATGCAGCTGCAGTGCCATGTATGGGCAAGATCTTTGTTATTGGCTTAATGCTACTTGGATGGCCAGCGTTTCCCAAAACCTTGAGGAGCAGGATGATGTTCTGGGTGTCATGATTAGCAACAGCTTCTGCAAGGAGGTCCTGAATGGGCTGTGGGAGAAAATTAAAAAATTAGGAGCTCCCTCTGAGGTGCAGAAAGGTAAACTTAAGTAATATGACCCGAACTAGATTATATCACCTTTATTAATTCAACAGGGCAGGCAGACTTTTCAGCACAATGCTTGGATATCATGGTGCCATAGCCAAGAAGAACAATCTCCCTCAAAATTGGCTGTTCCAGTATTTTATTGCTGACTGCCAGTTCCTAGAAAACAGCAAGAATTGAAAAAAGAGGCATACCTTCAATCATATCACGGTCAGCGTAACTTTTACAGAAGTTTACCAACCTCAACCAGCCTTATGACCTCATTGTTTGCTGCCACCATGTGAACGGATGCAATCAAAGCCTGAGCTGTTTCAGCAACAGTGAGCTCATTAGCCAGGAATTTCTCCTTGATGAATCTCAGGGCATCAGGTGTTCCAATGACAGGAATGGCATCCAAGATCCACTGTCTGAATGATGAAAATGAAGTGAGTGAATTTGTATACAACTGTTTGGACACTAAAGTGGGTATTGTACCTATTTTTAAATTTCTGTCTTTTTTTTTTTTTTAAAGAAATGTTCAAACAACAAACCTGTAGGTGGGACGGTTTCTGTACTGACTCCAGAGATTTTCCAGGTCTACCAGGTGTGCAGCACGCAGGACCTGAATGAGCTCCAAGAACTTCTGTGGGGCATCCTCATGGACCTCCTTCACATTGTGGGTGACCAAATGATTCAGAATCTCCACAATCTAAAAATACAGGAAATATATGTGAATTTGTTTTTAATACAAAAGAGTTTCACGCATTTTCTGTTTCCTACTTTCACTTATATTCTTTTGAAAGAGACAACACCTGGGCTTGAACATTGTTGATCTTGATAAGCCGGAGGGGAGTCTGAAGAAGCTCAGTGGAGAACTCATACTTGAGAGATCCACGATGAAGATATTGAGCCTCAATTGGCACAATAGGGGAGTTTTGAATCTCAAGGAAGATCAAGGATTGCCTTGAAAAGTAACGTGAAAATGATTAATTTGCAGCTCTGTATAAATGAAACATTGCCACTACGCAATTACCCAGTAAGAATCAGTGACTGCATTAAAATATCCTCACTAATCCTTAAAAATACAGTATATGTTTTCTAGAAATGGTTCATTTTATTTAAGGTTGTTTTTATCATGCCGATATATGCTCAAGGGTTTATATTTATAATATGCTTGGTTTTGACTAGTTATTTGATGCTGTAAAAACTGTCAATCCTCAGTCGCTCAGTAAACATACTTGGTCTCCATCTGAGCAGCTCCGTTCAGCTCACTGAAAGGTGAGAACTGGATCAACTCATTGACAGCAGCCTCCAGGATCAGCATGCCATTAGCAACTGGCTTCAAGATGTAATTGTATGCGGTAGCTCCCTTCAGGTTCTTCAGATCATATTGAGAAAAAACACAAAGTTACTTGATAGTACAAAATCTTTTACTTTCACAGATGTTTGCTGGTCTGAACCTACCTTCTGGCACTTTGGACATTTCTCAGTGTATGTCAGCCCTATGTCCTTCATGATCCATTCATGACAGTGGTTCAGGTCCCTGGTCTTTGTGAGTAGGATGCGTTCTGCTTTTTCATCTTCAGTGATGGCATAGAGGGTCCTGCACACACCCTGGGCTCCTGCCTGATTAGAAGAACATCCATTTACCAGAAATTCAACTTCCTCTGGGGGCTTCATCACAATACTGCAAGTGCATTGACAAACCTCTTGCAACTCATAAACATTCTGTGTCTTCTTCATGTTGAGCTGAAGGACATTCAGAATTCCTCTATAGATGTTCAGCACCAGTGTGGAGACTCCCTCAGGCGCCATCATTTTTCCTACAACACCATTGGCATACTCAAACTTGATGGGGGTCAAGAGCTGAGCTGCCAGTGCTGATGTCAGCTTGGGTGCTGGGATTAGAGGATCCTTTGGCCAGACACCACTGTACTCAGAGAGCTCAGGTTCCACAAGCTACAGTACATCATATCAAAAGGGATTTGTTATATTTGATTTGCTAGTTTGCAGTTTTAAAAGTACAACGATCGCTGCCTGCACACAATTTTTATCTTTACCTTCAGCATGTACATGTTTTCCGTAGCAGCACTGAAGAGAACTTTGGTGCTGACTTTGAGTCCAGCTCTGGCCAAACCTTGCTCTGGCAGACCACCAAGAAGCAATGCCTCATATTTGTAGACATATGTCTTGCCAGCAGCAAAGTTTGTAACTGTAAGCACAATTTAAATACGTGAGATATGTGTACTTTTTATCCAAATAGTAATACATAATAGTTTATTTTCTATTAACATCAGCTGGAGCTAACTCCACTGCATAGTCTTGTAGGTTTCCTTATTGTTCAGACAAATTTAAACAGATCAGAACAAAGGAGTGAACTTACCAGCATAAGCGTGACCTGCTAAAATAAAATAAAAAAGAATTAATTTATTTTAATGAATGATTTAACAAATTAAGGTATTTTAATGTATAGCTATTCTCAAATTAGAAAACATGGAAAATGGTCAAGGTGAATGCTTTATGTTCATTATGGTTTTTTTGTCAAGATTTATCAAACACTTTGTAACTGGTAATTCTTGAACGTGAACAGTATCCTGTCTACCTTACTCAGATATTGTGATTCAGATGGTGACTTTTATTTACGCAAACAGTTTATAGGGTTAGAAGACCTGTAAATATTATTTTTTCTATTTAAATCAGGAGAAGATGGTCACTGTCTTAAGATGAATTAGAAAATATTAACATATTGCTACATTTTAATTAAAAACAGAGAGAAAAGAAATGTACAGGAACAATACATTAATTATTAAACAATATTAACAGTAACATTTGCTCAACTATATGAGGAAGAAACTGGTGTACTGTAATAGACAGCATTTACCGTTGAGTTCATGAAACAAAACACACATCCTTTTTCAAACTGTGATAAAACTTGCTTTGTCAAAATTGCCAAAAGGTTCATTAAAGCAGAAATTGTACTTACCCACAAGGGCCAGAGTCAGGGTGAGCACAACCACTTTCATGACTGGCTGGGTTGTAAAGGCTTGAGTGAAGGGGCAGCCTATTTATAGAAAAACATACTGTGCTGATAACACATTAAAAGGATTTCATGGATGTTTGTCCTGAACCCTATCATGATTGACCAACACTTTAGATTTAAACAAACCTAGGTTTGTGTTGGACACGATGACAGGGTTTGTACCTGTGGATGAAAAGTTAGGTTCATCTGACCTTGTTCTCATCACGTTTCATGTCAAAGAAAGATATCATGGCACTGTGCCTCACAATTAGGTTTTCAAGCAAACATGTTATAAAACCCTTATTTTTCTCACAACAGTCCTTACTTTGGATGAAGACATTGAAACTTTTTTGTTGCTGTTTTGTGTAATCTGTTTTGTAAGTTCTATGTATTAATATGACATAAAAGCATGTCTGAAAAATATATTGGTGGAAAACAAATCTATTTCCTAAACAAATAATACTTTTGGGTTTCTCTTTCTTGAAGATTTTACAACCTTGAATAAAATTCACAATAGCAAATAAATAAAACTTTATTAAAAATGAATTCACTATTTATATCTATAGTGATTTAAGAGTCATACAGCTGACCTACAGTCTCAAAGTTCAAGTGTGGACACCGTGTCAGTGGTTGTTTGCAAACTCTGTTTGTTGTGGTCAGGGTGACCATCACTGACATTTTTACAAAGCAGTCACATGCACACCTATTGTGGTCAAATGATAAGATGATTTCTTATGTACATTCATATATTTGAATATTAGTGACATCAATGTCAGGCACTAAATAAAACAATGGACAATACACTTTTTGTCTATTAAAGATGTTTGAACTCAGGTGGCAGATCAGAGGCAGCAAAAGGTTTTAGAGGTTTATGGTAAAAAAGGGAAATAAAGCAATCAGCATTAGATGCTGTGGTTTACACTGATGTTGAAACAGCTGAGGAATCTTTGTGCCGTTTCCAAGAATGGTTTTTAAATTTAGTTTACATTTTACAATTATTACTGTACAGATACAGCACTGACTATTTCAAAACTGTATTGAAAATTGACATATATCAAAGTTTTCATAGACACTATATAGGTTTTTTGCTATATTTAAGAATTACAGTATTACTTTATATACTTTATGACTCTATTGTGATAAATGTGCAGTGCTTTACTGTATTATTTTAAATGTATCCCAAAAACCAATTTTGGTGGTAAAATAATGCATATTACAGGATTTCAATATACAATTTACAGTAATTCCCAGGACTCTGGTCCCACAGACAGGTCGCAGGAGATTTTGTTGGGATCGCAAAAAATATTTTTATCTTATTCCAGCCTTCATCTGACATAAAATATAAGTGTAATTCATTCATCAGTCACATCTCTTTGACACAGCTGAGTTCTAAATTGAGTATAACATAACATCTTGAAGATCATATCATGGACAGATTTGGTCTTGTCGCAATGGTAATTTTTTAAAAAAGTGAGTCCTTATATAAAAAGTTTAGGAAATACTGATCACTGTATTTAAGTGATATTACTGTATTACTAGTCTGGGAGCCAGGTTCAGCCCTCAAGATTTTTTTTTTTTGCTACCTCAAATATTAAGGAACAACAATTAAAGAAATAAATACACAAGTATGATTTTTGGCAGGAAAACTAAGTGGAAAAAAGCTAAAAGTGTAAATAAAAGTAGAGTATAAGTCAAGTCAACACCAAAAATATTCAATTTATCCACAAATATGATTTTTTTTTATTTGTTTGTTTATACACAACCCAATTCCAAAATGTAAAAAAAATGAAATGCAACAGAACATAAACAACATACCAGATGCTGAAACTGAGACATTTTAGCATTTCATGAAGAATATTAGCTCATTTTAAATTTGATGGCGGCAAAACATCTCAAGAACCTCTGTCCATCTTTACAACTGAAATACTCTTTTTAAACAAGTCAGTAACATGACTTGTTGCCATTTAACCTAATTAGTTGTCAAATTGTTGTTGACAACTAATTAGTTGTCTAATTGTTTTTGATTTGTGCCATTTACTTTTCCAGCCTTTTTGTTGCATCTGTTCCAACTTTTTTGAGATGTGCTACTGCCATCAAATTCAAAATGAGCAATTTTTTTTCATGAAATGGTAAAATGTCTCAGTTTCAACATTTGATATGTTGTTCATGTTCTATTGCTAATAAAATATGGGTTTGTGAGATTTGCAAATCATTGCATTCTGAGTCCCAACTTCTTTGGAATTGGGGTTGTGTTTAATCCCCACTAATACTGACATGCACTGTACAAAACATAAAATGTGTTATTTTTATACTTCATACCAGACTAATCCTCTGTTGGCTGTATCTCATCGTTTGAATACTAAGAACTTAACTATTTGTTTTCATTATTTCAGAGGAGGACAATTGGGACATACAAGTCTGAACCCTGAATTAACCAAATGAAGGGATTTCAAATAGACTATACTAGACTCTAATGGTGTAATCTTATTCAGGCTGTGTGTCATGATGTTATAGTTCCACCACCAAAGATTTCTGGAAGATTAATATTTGTTGCTGAAGTTGTTTATTCATTGAGACAAAGAAGGATACTTATGTCGTAGATTTAGAGTTGCCAAAAGTACATTTTTTTTGCACCATAGCACTGATGAGTCATGTCTATTGGTTCAATATTTCTCCATAGGTAAGTGTCATTACAACATAAATATCATAAGTTTAAGGCTGAATGATGTCTTACTATAAATGCTTCAGTTGTATTTGTTGTACAGATGAAAAATACAAAATGCTTCAATGGTTTTATGCTTCATTGATTTATTCTACATTTCAAGAATATTCTTCCAAAAAATCCACAACATTAGGTCCTTCCTGAAGGCAGTGAGATTAAGCGCACTGAGCTGTGCAGCGACAGGCCAGGTGAGCCTCAGCTGTCTCCTGGAGGTCAATGCTCTTCTCAAAGATACTGCTCAGACCCTCAGAGCGGTTCAGGTTTGAATCTGTAAGAGTTGACAGAGTCAAGCAGTTAGGTTCAAGGTAGCTGTACTATGAGTTAGTCTTGTGAACCAGTGGTGATTTTTTTTTTTTTTGCTGACTCACCAGCTGGCACGCAGTGGAAGCCAACAGTAACAGTAGTGGTCCTCACTGGCAGGCAGCCAGACAGACAACGAAGTACAGGCTCTACAGAGTAGCATTTGGACTCCTGACCGTGGAGGATCATCTGCTTCTCCAGCTTCACTGATTCAAGCTTCATGTAACATTCTGGAAAATGATGTAAAAATGAAGGAAAAGCTCTGTACATTTCACTTTCACTTACTGCAGTCCTGATCTAAAATCTATCCTAAAAAAACACTCCATCCAGGTCTATGTGTGACAAAGTTTCTTCAAGAAAAAGGTGACATTGGAACTGAAAGAATTACCAGATGCATCACGGCAGCTCTTTCCCTGCAGAACCCAAGAGTGAGCGTAACTGACTGCGTTTTTGGTCAGGCGTTGGTTCGGAGTGCGGTATTCCTGTCTGATTTCCCTGTCAGCATTTCCACACATTCCACAAGTCTGGCCTCTCATCCAGTCTGCAACTTTAACCTGAAGAAAAACAAACAATTCAGTATTTGTGGAACTTCTAGAAAAGACACTAAAGACAATTTCCTTGCATTACCGTCAGTTTGTTCAGACTGAAGAAGACCTCCTGAAGACCATGTCTGGGAGCATGGAGAATGATGCCATCTTCTCTCTGTAGGATCTGAATTTTGCCTAAAATTGATGTAAATAAATATATAGTACAATGTCAATATCTAGTTTTTAAAGTTAAAACAAATTGAATAATGTAATAACCGAAAAAAAACCTTCGGGATGATGGTAGGGTAAATTGCCGATGGGCACTTCGACTCCATTAACCATCAGAGCGATAGCATTGTCCTTTGGATACATGTCGACATCACTGTTCAAAGAAACATGAGATTTTATATGAAATGTAATTTTGTTGCATTCCAATTGACAGACTTAAAATGTTTGTTTTTAGACAATTCCTATAATTTAGATATAAATGCATACATGTTTGCAATTTTTATGCTGATCTGGTTCTGATGCTGCATTTGGTCCCTCTTCAGCAGAACTAAGAATTTGAGTTCTTGAGTGCAATCCTGAGCCAACACCTGGTAGCAAGAGTGGGGCATCTCATTCTTCAGTCTCCTGTTGTTGAATGTGATCAGTGTGTCTTTGACCAAGGAGCACTCAGCTGGAGTGGAAAAAAACAAAGAAAGTAAGCTACATGTACATATCACTCTAAATATGTACCTGTGGAAAATGCTTCACTTATTTATTTTTTGTGTTTTAACCTGCGTTGGCCTTGGTGAGCAGGTGCATGATCTTGTCAGCCCAGTTGTCCTGGTATGCTTGCAGCTCAGCAGCAGTGTTTCCAATGGGCAGGGAAATAGGAAGACCCACTCCAAGTTTTGAAATGGTCCTCTGTAATATTAATTTCAAACATAAAGTACATATATAGCATAGGTGACAGGGTTAAATATAAACATTGTTATGTTTAATGACTGATGGTAAAGCCATACCCTTGGTGTCTTTAGCACAAAATTAAGGCTTTTCTCAGAAGCAACAGCCACAGTCAGTTTGATTTGATTGTGAACATTTTTAACCTTGGCCAGGTTCACTCCGATTTCTTGAGCAATACGAGAAATGTAGTCAGATATACTAGACAAACAGACAAAGTTATGGTTAGTATTCTCATTTAAATATACAAACTTTTATATGAATATGTATTATTTTATGGCATTACTCCTTTGCATAGGGCTGCAAGTTCCTTGGGAGTTTGTCCCAGGTCAGCTTCAGACGGAACGCAGGCATTTGATTTACAAGACCAGTTTCAGCTGTGATCTCCGTCTGATATTGCTTGCATTCAATGCCCCAGGCAAGCTTGGCCTAGGAGAAATTTAAATTAAAGATGAATCTCTCTCTTTCTTACACACAGGGATTACAATTGTATTATTATTATTATTATTATTATTATTATTATTATTATATAATTCTTGTGACCAAAATCAAAATGTTTTCACCATCAGTTTGTGGTTGCTCAGCATCACACCGTCAGCACAGATTCTAAAGTGATCATTCTCAGCCAGGCTGGCAAGAATGACCTGCAGCCTAGCAGTGGTTCTGTCAAGGTAAGCTGCAATCTGGTATCCCTGCAATTTGTGGTCGGCCCTCACAGCACGGATGAGAACAGTCACAGCAGGAGTGACAATGTTAGCAAGATACTTGGCCTGAAAGTGCAAAACAGAATTGATATCAGTGAGTTTTAATTATTTTCCCAAGTAAATACCATAGACTTTAAATGGCTTACTCTGATTACATACCTTAGTATAAATTTCTTCAAAGCTGCGAGCACTGCTCTTGCTGTTGGCCAGAGCAGATGAGATGGGATGCTGCACAAAGAAAGAGGAAAGAAGAAATCATCTATTTAACCTGCTCAAACACTGCACATGGTATGGCTGTATCATGCTCCTTAAAACACATTCCAATAGTTACCTGGTGGATGTGGTTCTTTTGGAACTCCATGTCATGCAGTTCCTGCTGTAATATGAAAATGAGTAGATTACTTCCACATAGTTTTCATTTCAATTGTTTTTGTCAGAGATGGAGTTGTATCTAACCTTGGACTGCCAGCTGGAGCTGTGGCTGCTGGACCAAGCACTGCTAGAGCGGCTTGATCGGCTCCAGGAGGAACTGCTTCTCAGTCTCTTTTGTGTTTTAGAAATGGGGCCAACAACATCGACCATTTTACTTTGGCGAGATAAGGAGCTGGAGGAAGACTTGGATGATGCAGAGGAGGAGAGTCCAGAAGAAGCTACTGTGCTGTTATTCAGACCAGAAGCCAAGATTTTCTTGATTTTCATCAGGACATTCTTGTTCTCAATAATTTCCTCTTCCTCACTGATACTAATCACTTTGATGATCTTTTCTGCTGCTTTGTCCCCAACCTGAATCTCAATTTCAATCCTCTCAATGACTGGTCCAGCAGCTGCAATCAAATTAATTGTAAATTTACTTTTAAGCTACTACTTGATGTTGCTCTTATTAAAAGTTTAATGTCATTTCACTTGCCTGGAGAAACCTCAACAATGACAGCGTGCTTTCCAATGATGGCATAGAGTGGACTGTCTCTGATGAATGCAGCATTACGAGATTCAATCTCAGTGCATGCCTTTATTCCAAAGGTTTCGATTGCAGCACACATTTTCTTCTCAAAGGCTTTGGGCAGTTTCAGTTTGTTGACAAGTTTTCTTGGCAGATCATCAGAAAGGATCTCCCAAGATAGTGACTGTGAAAACCACAACATCAATCAGATCACTTTTTTAAACATTGTAGGATTTGTGTTGGTAAAGGCTGTCAGTGAATCAAACTCACCATGTCATCAGCCACTGAGGATGCAAGTTGTGAAGAGGTCTGCTGAACTGCAGCCTCAGCTGGAATTATTGGTGTGAATTTGGCAGCTGTAAGGTCTTCCACATTTCTTGCAACAGCAAAAGTCTCAACACTATTGGAAAATGGAAACAACAGTTCTAAGAAGTTAACTTTTTAAAACTGCGAGGTACATTTTATTAGATGAGAAGGAGACATGCATACAGTGCAGATGCAATCTTATTAATGCCCTGAGAAGGTAGGAGCTCCAGTTTGAAGTTGCCCTTAATCATGTCAATTCTTGCTTCCATCTTTGCAGGAACAATGGTGTGAACTCTGGCTCTTGACAGCAGGGACGCTTGGATTAAAGCAGTATTCACACCCATAACTGCATAAGTGTGAACGGAAACACTGCAAGAGACAAAATGTAGATTTGTTTTTCTGTTGAACAGAAGTAAAGATGAAAACAAGCTCAACCTAATGAATCACAGCAAACTTACCTTGGAGCAATTGCAGCCTTGACACTGATGTCAGACTTTAAAAGCTGGGTAGCATGGAAATTCTCAGGCAGAGGTGGTGTCACAGTGGCTTGGACTATGAACAACACATTTGTCATTCTAAGTGTGAATCAATATAAGTGTCATCTTAGTGTTAGCATTTATCACGGTTTCAGTTCAAGTCAGAATACTGTGACTTACATTCAACAGAAGCAGCAGCCACAGCAGCAGTGTAGAAACTCAACTCCATGGGCAGACCAACAGCAGTAGGAATGATGCGGCGGACCTCGGCAAGCAGCAGTGGTTTAGCCCAATGCAGTTTCCAACCTGACAGCAGAGCATCCAAAGCCTTCTTGCCATAAGCTTGAACAGAAGGTCCACTGGCCATCTGTAAACACAAAATATCTTATGAGATAATTTTAAATTAATGGTCATACAATATTTAAATGTTAAAAGATGCTGTACCTCAATAATCTGATCAACAATAGCTTTGTCAACATTGGCAAATGCAATTTCCTGTCCAAAGAATTTCACATTTACAGAGGCCAGGGGCTGGCTATTTGGACGAGCCCTCCACTCTGACAGCTATGGGAAAAAGAAAATAGTTTTTTTAAACTTTGCACTTTTACAGACAAAAACAAATGATTATTATTGAGGCAATTTTAGAGCTGGACTAATTTTCTTGAACCTACAGCCTTCATCACTTGTTTCATCTTGGTGATCCTGTCAGCATTTTGTGGAACCTCCTTTATTTTGAAAAGGGCCTCTTGAATTCCCTCAGTTCTTACTCCAACCTGTAAAATGAGTAAAGCATTTGTTGGGCAGGTGAACATCAAATATAATTTAATTTTAATCTTATGTAGCCATATGCAGATTGTCAGCTGGTTATATTTTATGCAACAGATATGTTTTGACAGGATTGTCATACCTCAAGAACATCAGCGTAAGCTCCAGCCAAGTAAGTGCGAGCTTTGGCTACCACTGCTCTTGGTAAAACAGTTGAAGCGTCATTAATGTAGAAGGCAGTGGCAGCAGCACCAATCATCCAGGGATCTGCAAGGAGGAGGCAAGGTTCATCAAGCCACATGTCTGAAAATGAAATCTATGATGCTCCATTATTGTTCACTTACTGTGGTAGGCATCTGCATAGAGAGCTCTGCTGAAGCGGTAGCTAAGTCTGTCAAATTTGGGACTGAGGATCTTAACAGCAACATTGCAGGCTGCAGCACTGAAAGCAAAACACTATCGTGATTAAGACTGCAGATAGCAACAGGTAAATTAATAAATGCAAACATTGCTTTGATTTAAAGGTTCTTACACTGAAGCTAAATCAGGGGCTGTGTTCTTGGTCATGGCCTTCATGTAAGAGTAGACAAAGCTGGCAGTCTGCAGGTTTGTCTCTTTAAGGAGGGTGTCTGCAAGGGTGGTCACCAGACCCATGGGCAATTTGGTCTCAAACAGCACAATAGCAGCAACCATACGTAGCTCTGGGTGAAGAGCCTTGTCCATGAACAACTGAACAGCCAACTCCTGGATCTAATTCAGTAAGAGGAATGTTTTTAACACTGTGCAAAACAGTTTTTTTTTATTATTATTGGGCTAAGAACTCAGAAATTCTTGTCTCACCATCTTGGGCTCTTTCTTTGCAATGTTCCTCAGGGCCAAAACAGCATCAATGTGAACTCTGAGTGGCAGATTAGCAGCAGCACTTCCAAAGCCAGGCAGTAACTTCATGATTGGCTTAAGACTTGAAGGATGTCCAGCATTACCCAGGACTTTCAATGTGACAATGAGCTCCTTGGTATTACCTTTGGCAAGAGCCTCAACAGCAAGCTCATGGACGGGCTGTTGTAGAAACAGCACTCATATAGTTACTGATGATAGAACTGAAGTTAAGCTATATCAAACACATATAAATGACACATACCCGCACAAGTTCAGCTGGGCAAGATGGATTCTCTGCACAGTTTTTGGCAACCAGAGTGCCGTAGCCAAGCATGACAATCTCGCGCAGGACTGGGTTTTCTTGGATCTTGTGGTTCATTAACAGACCCTGTGGAGTGATGAAAATTAGTGATTACTTATTTTTGTTCTCACATCATTGAAAACACAAAGATTAGTCTTAACACTGACTTGCCTCAGCCAGTTTGATGGATTCCAGGTCAGCCGTCACCATGTGCACTGATGCCAGCAGAGCTTGAGCAGCTTCAGCAATAGTCAGCTCATCAGCCAGGAACTTTTCCTTGATGAACCTCAGAGCGACATGATTACCAATGGCAGGGACAGCATCGAGAAGCCAGTGCCTAAGAATGACAAGTTCTGTATTATATGATGCGTTACATTTTATTTTCATGGCTCTTCTCTGAATGGAAGTTGCTGTTACCTGTGATCAGGCCTAGCTTTGAATTGACTCCAGAGAGCTTCAATACTCTCAAATCTGGCCACACGCAGCAGCTGGATCAGCTCGATAAATTTCAGAGGGGCATCTTCATGGACTTTAGCCACATTAAAGGTCACCAGGTGGTTCAGGATCTCAACAATCTAACATAAGATTACATTTTACCTTTAATATATTATGGTGCTACAAGACACGTTCACAAAAATATATTTAGAAGCCTGAAGTACCTGAGCCTCAGCATTGCTAATCTTCAGAAGCTGAACAGGATTCTGAAGAAGCTCACTGCCAAACTCGTACTGCAGGGATCCACGGTGAAGATAATCAGCTTGGATGGGCTCCACTGGGGTCTTCAAAATCTCCAAGAAGGTTAGGATTTGCCTTTGAAGGTACATAACCACATAATTAAACTCCACTCAGTAAAACTGAAAGTCACCTTTAAGCTTTTAATTGTTGTAACATACTTAGCCTCCATCTGGGCAGCACCATTTAAGATGTTCAAAGGAGAGAACTGAATCAACTCTGTAGTGATTGCCTCCAAGATCAGAGCACCCGTGGGCAGTGGCTTCATGACGTAGTTAAAGGCAGAGGCTCCCTTCAGGGACTTTCCTCTCTGGGTGGACAATCAAACAAACAAAAAAATCACATCAGTATTATCTGAGTGAACTGCATCAATGGAGAAGTTTTGTCTAAAATAAGGGGAAAAAAAAAACCTACAGCTTCACACTCAACGCATTTTTCGGTGTAAGCCAAGCCAATGTCCTTAATGATTCTCTCCTGACAGTGGTTCAGGTCCTTGGTCTTGGTCAGATGAATACGTTCAGCCTTTGCATCCTCACTGATGACATATTGGGTCTTGCACACACCCTGGGCACCGGGCTAGATCACACAGAAGTCAAAATAAGTATTGTGTTCTTTGTTGGTGTGAGTGGAAATGTATGTTATTCATACCTCTTGCAGTTCGTAGACATTCTGTGTTTTCTTGATGTTCAGCTGTAACATATTAATTATTCCCCTGTGGATATTTAGTACAGTGGCAGAGATGCCAGCTGGTGCAAACACCCTACCGACAACACCGTTAGCATACTCAAACTTGATGGGTGTCAGGAGCTGAGCAGCCAGAGCTGAGGTGAGCTTGGTGGCAGGGATGAAAACATCTTTGGGCCAGATGCCACTGTACTCAAGGAGCTCAGGGTCTAAAAGCTGCAAGGAAAAGGCAATGATTTTAATGACATCTGACCAGAGGACAAACTTTTTGGTTTATTCTTCACTATAAAATTATATTAATATTAATAATTGGTCATTACCTTCAGCACAAAGTTGTCAGCAGCTGTCTGACTGATCCAAACTTTGCTGCGAATTTTCAGTCCAGCGCGTGCCAGGCCCTCTTCAGGCAGGCCACCCATAAGAGCTGCTTCATATTTGTACACGTAGGTCTTTCCAACAGCAAATTCTGGGGCTGCAGTAACATTGAACTATTATGACTGATGGGAATTTATTCATCAAAAAATTGCAAACCAAAGTACCACAGTTGTGACAGAAACAAATTGGTTGCTGAACATAGAATATATGCCCGTTTTATTAAAACACTGTTGAATGATTGCATTTTTTTTTTTTAAAAATTAGGTAAGAAAACTTACCCAAACTGACCTGGTACCCCGCTAAAAAGCAAGACATAGAGCACAATCACAGTAAAATTTAAAAATAGCATATTTGTAAAGGACAAGTTAAACAGTTATTTCCAAGTTGAAATGTTTTCTTAATGCATTTATGACAGTAAATAAAATGGAATAGTAAGCAAAAATTTGCCTTGCCCTTAAATAGCAATTATAATACCAGTGCAGAAATTAGTGTGAAATAACAATCAGTTAAAGAAAATAGTCTACATTTAAGCAAAGTTTTTTCAACTGCCAGCCTCACCTGCAAGGGCCACAGTAAGAGCTAGCACGAACACTCTCATGGCTGATGAATGTGACTGACAGCCACCAGGCGCTGCCTTTTAAAGCCAGTTTTTCCTGTGCCCATCAGTGTGTATCATTAACTAAATATTAGCTTTTAACTTTTGAAGTTGTCAAGTTATCATGCCCTGACCGTGTAGGTTAGACCAACATTGATTGTTTGTGTTGACAGTGAACACTTGCTCTCGGTCTGCGATTCTGCGTTTTTTTTTTATAGAGTTATTATTAACATTGTATACTAGATAGATAGATAGATAGATAGATAGATAGATAGATAGATAGATAGATAGATAGATAGATAGATATAGATAGATAGATAGATAGATAGATAGATAGATAGATAGATAGATAGATAGATAGATAGATAGATAGATAGATAGATAGATAGATAGAATTTATAATTGGGATTGGCTCCAACAGTGCATGACCCTTATGAGTAGGATGAAACATTTGACAATGAATTATATAATTTATGTATAATCATATCTCACCACCATTATCACTCTTGTTTTGCTGGCTTAGGTACATTCCCTTTAATTATTCTGTGATTCTGAATGCCTTCTATAAAAAAATGGGTAGAGGGTATTTTATCTGTTGCAGAAATAACAGTCTTTCAATAAAATGTCATTCTGTCCTGACCTGTAAATTTGCCATTATCACTATCCTGTCAACTTGTCCTTAAAACTGTTGACAGGCCAAAGGCTACAGTCCAATACACCTAGTGTCAGATATAAGATTTTATCAAAGGTTAATAAAGTTACAGATGACATTTTTCAGTTTTAGCATCATCATCATATGGTATATTCCAAGGATGTATATACTGTATATAATATTCCAAAAACAGTACAATGGGATACATTTCCCCAATTTACTCTATTATTAATAGTAGTAATATTAGTAGAAGAATCACACTATTTTCTATTTATCACTGTGCACATTTCATAGATGTATGGACAGATAGATAGAGTAGAAGTAAAAAAATGAGTGGAAAGCATTCAGCAAATCATTTGTTAACTAATAACTTACAAAAGGCTTTGACCAGTACATCTCTAAAAGTATTACCTTCCCCTCAGTCAGAAATGTTCCAATAAATGTATTGGCTCAATAGCTCTAGTGGTAACAATGCAAGGCCATGAGAGCTGCCACAATGTCCACATTATCACACAATTTACATTTACATACAGTTGTGGCTCATTTCATTTACCTAGATTGTGCACCAACTTCTTGTAAATTGTGTGGTCAGTATACTGTCATGTTTTAATTTTTTAATTATTATTATTTAATTATTATTCCTGATGCAGGGACATTGATTTATTTGTACGTGTACATGCCATATGAGATGCTAGGACACTAGGACTGTCCACCAGATAATCAAATTACAGTTCTGAAAGATGAAGATAAAGTGAATAAAACATTTTCTTTCTGTTCATGCATCATTGTGCCTTTAAATTCTATATTCAGTGTGTAACACACTGTTGGAGCACTGCATATAAAAGACACTGGACAGTGTGTGGGCTAGTGAATGAAATTGTTTTTTTGAAAACAGATACAAATCCAAACCATGAGACAGACAGACAGACAGACAGACAGACAGACAGACAGACAGACAGACAGACAGACAGACAGACAGACAGACAGACAGACAGACAGACAGACAGACAGACAGACAGACAGACAGACAGACAGACAGACAGACAGACAGACAGACAGACAGACAGACAGACAGACAGACAGACAGACAGACAGACAGACAGTAGATAGATAGATAGATAGATAGATAGATAGATAGATAGATAGATAGATAGATAGATAGATAGATAGATAGATAGATAGATAGATAGATCAAAAACAAATAAGTTTGAAAAAATGGTACAGAGAGGTTAAATAAGAACAGCACAGGACTGTTAAAATGAGTGAGGTTGATTGTTTGGGCTGTAGTGTTCAGACTTCAGAGGACATTGCATTGACCTACATACATTTCCTGGAGACTTATCTAACCTTAACTATAATAACACCTGGCCTAACCCTAACCTCAACTTAACCACAAACTCAGCCTAACTTTAAAACATGTCTCCACTTCAAAATGTTGTAGTTTACATAATGAGGACTTGATTTTTGTCCCTCATAGAGAAGACAGATCCCCATAATGTGACTGTGCAAACAGATTTAGGTCCACACAACAGAAGGAATACACACACACGCATGCTTGTCTTACTATCTTTATGTGGACACCTCATAGACATAATACACTTCCTAGCCCCTTAACTAAGTGCCTAATCCTTAACCTGACCTAAACCCTATTCTAACCTTAACTGTAAAACAAGGTCTTAACCCTGAAATTCTTGTGAGGACCACGAAAAATGTCCACACAAGTCAAAATGTCCACACAAGGATAGGTTTGGACGTTGCTTAGAAAGACATGTACACATATACTCACACCCTGGACTGATGGAGTGACTGATATATTCTTTATTTTAACTGTCATGCAACTGTACCCAACCTTCAATTTTTTTTTACCCTTCAAACAATGACAGATTTCACCGGTCCATCCAATATATCACAATTAAATTAAAACTAATTAAATTTTCATTATATTTAATTGAATCACAAAAGTAACAAACTATAGTTTTTACAGCTTTGTTTTCTGATAGGTCTGCCTGGCCAAATAAAATGAAGTAAGTGTGTTATTATCATTGTCACACTTGAACCTTTTTTTTTTTTTTATTAACATAATAATAATCGTAGGCGTGTGTCTCGTTTCCTGCGTGTACGGAGAGTCGACTGTATGAAGTTTGTCCCACGCCGCTCTCCGTACACAGGTCCTTGTTATTTTGTTAGCTAATGTCGTGTAAAGTTGAAAAATGACGTGGTTTCTTCTTGTGGTTTTGGCGACGAGTGTCGCGGTCTGCGGAGCCAATGTTTGTCCGTGTGAGAGACCGGAGCTGTGTGAGCAGATTCGTGCGCAGAGAGACTTTGAGGTACTTCATTTCAGCTCGATTAACCACAAATGTTTATACAGTCACTTGACTTGACTTCCTGAATATACAAGTATCTGAATGTGTGCAAAGTATCATCAACACCTTACAGCAGTTGCTAGTGAGCTAGTGGTAAGTTACTCTGTTAAAATATTAAAATACTAATATAGCGAAAAAAGAAAGAAAGAAATACGGAGAAATGGGTGATTAAATCCAGAAGAAGGCAGTATTGCAACATGACGAACTGCTTTGAAGCATCATTACTAACAAAATAACTAGGTGTAAATAAAAAAGAAAATGCACAAATAAATGTAATAAATAACCCTTTTCAAACTGACACGGTTTGATGATGAAAATGGCTTATTATACACTCTTACTCTTACTTCTGTAATTACATTCACTGACCACTCAATTAGGTACACCTGTTGTTCAGCCACTTGTTAACGCAGATCTGAAATCAGCCTAACACAATCAGCTACCCTATAAAACCATTTGTATCAAATTTGCTACACGAGTTACTGAGACCTATATCTTATCAACACGATAAGTTATTTCCTTTAAAACCTGTTGTATGTGATCTGATACATGTATTCTGTCCTCTAATGGATTATCTTTCCATTGCAGGCAGTGGAAGGGCTTTTTTTGACCTTTCCAAGATGGCTGCTGTCATTAAATTATCTACACTCTTTTGGCAGGAAAGTTTTTGCTAATTTTCAAATAGTTACAGAAAGAATAAAATTTATATTGTTACTCCTTTATCAAAATAAATATTTTGTGTTGGAACAATGCACAAACACTTAAAAATTAATTCATTACATATGAGTAAAATTGTAAAAATGTATGTATCAAATTTGGTACTGCAGGTATATAAGGTGCTTCATCCCTGTAAATTCATTTCATATTTTTGTAATGTAATCCACATCAAGCCTTGAACAATACTATCACACACTATTTTGATGATTTAATTAATTAAATTATTGACTGAAATGGCATCTATAAAATACATTTTGGGTATTTTCACGATAACAATTCCTCAGAAATCATAATCGCTATGCTATATTGACCAATTTGTTAGTGCGTATAGAGATAGAGCAGGTTCTCGGCATGTACGTGCATATTGAGCTAGTAGAGATGACCTGTGTGAGAGCCCATTGGGAGATGGAGACAAAGCTTCCTGCAGTTTGTGATGTGATGTCTCACACAATGATTACTGATACAGATTCACTTTTGAGACAACCTCAGTGTCTTTGATGATGCAAAGAATAATAGTGTGGAAGTATGGAAGCTCAGGCCATATTACAAAAACTGTGGGAATAGTTTCTCTGCATATATCCTAAAGAATGCCATGCAGTTGATAAAATTATGCCATTCAAGACAAAATCTCATCTACATGTCTATATGCCTGCAAAACCTCACAAATTGGGTTTCAAGATGTGGGGACGTGCTGGACAACGTGGCTTTCTTTATGACTTTGATGTTTGTCAAGGTGCAGAAAATCTAGACAGAGAAAAGTCTGAAGTTAGTGTTACGGGGGAAGTTGTGCTGAAAATGACATCAACACTTCCAGAAGGAAAAAATCACAAGGGCTTTGCAAACAACTACTTTGCATCAGCTCCGCTGGTGCGACACCTAAAAGAGAGAGGAATCCACTACATTGGCACGATCCGGATGAACAGGGTGAAAGACTGCACCATGATAGAAAAATGGAAGAGGGTCAGTGGACTTCAGAGTAAAGCAACTCCAACACCACCCATGTAAAAGGCCAAGCTGCAGAGCGCCTCAAGATATAAGAAGGGATGGCATTCATCATTTTCCAACATAGGATACTTGACAGAGATGCAAGCACTGCACCAGCAATCACTTATCACATATCTACTGTGAGAAGTGTAAGGTACATCTGTGCCTGAGCCAACAAAAGTGAAATAAATAGGCTGTAAATGGTTTTATGTAAAATTGCCAAAAATGCCCAGTGTGTCAAATGTGATACAAAAAATATCTCAAACAAAATTATATGGGGCATTTTATAATGTTTAATAAACATCTCGGTTCCAAAAATTTAGAATTTTCAGTTGCAGACATGGTCAAGATGACCTGCACAAATTTAAACCATGCTTGAGGAAGAATGAGGAAGAAAAGTAACTTGAGTATTTCAGAAAATGCATGTACTGGAAGTTTCAAGCACAACCTCTGCACAATCTAAAAAGGCAACATTAACTAAAATAACCACTCCTTAAAAACTGTGTCATTTTAAGAATATGATTATACAGCCTTTTATTTGTAAAAGGCTCACTTTACACACCAAATTTGAAAGAGAAAATCAGCAACATTTACATCAGTCTTTAGAGGAGTTGTTGGCCCACTGCTGTTTCTATCAGTCAGCTCAAAAATCTTTATTTGTAATTTCAGGGTTTGTTGTTCTTCACATGGATGTATTTAAACAAGAAACTAAATTAACAAACAACAGCAGACCAGTGACTCTAATCGCTTCGGTAAAAATGCTTATTTTCTTCATGCATTTTAGTGCAGGAGAGTGTTGTACAAAGATGTCCAGCAAAAAAGGGTAGTTCATCATATTTTTAACATGATATGTCCTCTGTTTTTAGGTGTTTTTGTTTGATGTTGGTGGAAAGACGTGGAAGTCCTACAACTGGAGCATGGTAACAACAGTGGCGATATTTGGGAAATATGATGCCGAACTTATGTGTCACGCTCACTCCAAAGGAGCACGTGTAGTTCTGAAAGGTATGGTAACTTCCTCTGTTGACTCTGGTAAGAAATGGTATGGTTAAGGAAGATACTTAAGTTTTACAAAGACAAAATGCCAGAGTTACATATAGTCATAGAACATTACATCCTCTATGTTTGCATTTATTAATATAGAGCTCTAACTTTTGAATGTTACAGAATTGTCACCACAGAAGCTAGAGTGGCATCCCTTAACTTATTTAATGTAAATTTAATACAACATACTCGTGCAGTATAGACTTGTCTGACCTTTTGTCTAACTCTTTCTTTCTTGGTGATGTGTGAAGGTGATGTTCCCCTCTCCTACATCGTAGACCAAGAAAACAGGACAGCATGGATAACAGAGAAAGTCAACTTGGCCAAAAGTCAGTTTATGGATGGGATCAACATCGACATTGAACAAGCGGTGGATCAGGGTTCACCAGAGTACTATGCTCTGACAGACCTGGTTAGAGAAATCACTGAGGCTTTCCACAGGAAGATCCCAGGGTCACAGGTATCACTCAAAACAGGCACAGTCTAACTCTCTTTTAAGTAAATAGATTGCCATGAACCTTGATTCATTTTAAAAGATCTGACTATTAATATGTAACTTTTCCTGGCCTCTAGGTCTCCTTCGATGTTGCCTGGTCACCAAACTGTATCGACAGGCGCTGCTATGATTACGTGACCATTGCTGAATCCTGTGACCTGCTCTTTGTCATGTCCTACGATGAGCAAAGTCAGATCACTGGGGAGTGTATTGCAATGGCAAATGCCCCATTTACACAAACACTAAATGGTTTGTTGCTCAGTTGTCTGTTAATGCATGTGATCAAATCAGCTTGTGATGCCAAACTACTCATTGCCACCATATGAACTCCATGCTGTTTTTCCTTTAAGCCTATGACCAGTATTTAAGTCTGAAGATCGATCCAAAGAACCTAGTGATGGGTGTTCCATGGTATGGCTATGACTACCCATGCCTCAACCTTTCCAAGGTAACATGTCGGTCATTTAAAATCTATAGAGTTGGGAAGATGAGTATTTTTTATAAAATAAAGTCTAATATTTTTACCTACTTTCCCAGCACAGTTCCAGGAATGGCAATATTTCATCAACTCAGAACAATGAGGCTAATGTTATGTATTTTGTATTTATGTATTTACATTAGTCCAAAATCTCTAACACTTTTTTAAATCCATAGAAATATGTACTGTCTTTCTATTTAAGGTAAAGGACCATTTTAATTTTGTTAATTTTTTTAATGATGTCATCTGTTTTAACCTCATCAGACATCAGAGTAAGGAAGGAAATGCTCACAACTACTAGTTAGCCAATTTGTTAACTGTCTTTTTATTTTAATCTAATTTTTATTCTTATTGATACATTTTTTATGACTATTTATTATTGCCTATTAATATTCCCCTTTAAATTGCTAAATGCTAATATGTGAGTGGTGTTGCAAACTTCTGTTTACTTACTATACACGATGACAATTGTCTGGCTCTATCTATTTTATCGTGTGTGTTTCTCTCTAATGGATCATGACTACCCAAATACACAGGGGAACTAAACAAGACAACAGTTCCCTTGATCCTACTCTTCTTACCTACATCATCTGACTAGGTACTTTGCTATTGTTTTGACTGAGAGACCCCTAGTGGCCGAAATTGTTGTGCATTCTTTTTAATTAAGTGATCCCCAGACATTGACAAATGTTAACACATTATTTGCCACTGTGAGCACCATAAATATGGTTATTTTTCCTGCATTTAGCTCAAAGCACAACAGCCGCACACTGCCCTATGCATGACTGTAATGTAATTTAATTTTTACTTAACTAATCTTGTTGTTTTGCATTGACTCTGGACAGTTATTGCTTGTGCATGAATGCATATTATTTATGATTAACCACAAGTGTCAGAAAATTGACAAAGCATTAATGAGTCTGGGAAGTACACTGGCATGTGATGACTTGCCAGTGTACTTCCCAGTGCATGTGTGATGACTCACACATGCACCTTACTGCTGCTTTTACTATTAATATAATGTTAAGTCTCTACATAATTCCTTAACTAGGAAAAAAGATTTAATTGAACATTCTGTGTTGATAATATGAAAAAAAAGTATTTGTTTAAACTTGATAATACACATTATCAACTGCCCTAATTAACAGATTATGCCACTTTTATAAGGAATGAAAAAATAAAATTGTATTTTTGACATTTTCATATCTTTTTTTTTTCCTTCTCCCTGTGACTCATGGTCTTTGTTGAGTTTTCTCTATATGTGATGAATGCAAAGTATTTTTTTTGTTTTATCTCTTCACTTCCCTCCTTGTCTTTTCCCTTGACAGGAGGGAGTATGTTACATAGATAAAGTTCCTTTCCGTGGAGTTCCCTGCAGTGATGCAGCTGGAAAACAGAAGACATACAAATGGATCATGAAGCAGATCAACAGCTCGTTGTCGGGCAGGATGTGGGACAGCGAGCAGAAGGCTCCCTACTTCAATTACAAGGTGCACATTATAATCTTTATGTTCAGAAAATGTTTCGAAAAAGGATGTCCTCCTTTCCTACAAGGTAGCAGGCAGCTATAATTTACATCAACATGTTTTGTTGCTTTGTTGCTTTACATAGTAAGGTCACAAATTAACCTCTGTTGCACTGATGTTGAACACTCTTGAAAATTCATATAAATTCATGGGAGTGTTACATTATTTTAATTGAGTTTCTGGATGTATGGTACTTGGTTGTACTGTATGTTGGTGCAAAATGTAACTATAACTCTTCTACTTAGTCCTTTTTAAATCACAACAGATTAAGCAGTCAGTCCAGCAAAGGACACTTTATCACTTTATCTATGGATGTCCACTGAGCTGCTTCACAGACTAAACAAATTGCCTCCTCAAAACAGCAATAAAACTTTTCTGGCAAATGTTTTTCTCTTGGCTCAAAAAACCTTCACCATTAGGTGGTGCTGTCAGCATTTCTCATTTTGTTATTTCTTGTGTTTTTTTGTTTTTTTTTGGTAGGACCAGAGTGGACAGATTCATCAGGTCTGGTATGATGATCCACAGAGTATTTGTCTCAAGACAAACTATGTGAAATCTAAAGGTCTGAGGGGTGTCGGCATGTGGAATGCCAACATCTTGGACTACAGTGGTGAAACAGTTGCCAGGCAGCAGACAGAGATGATGTGGAATGCCCTGTTTGGATGCTAACTGGGATACCCTCAACAGTGCTGCAGACATTTACACCACCGTGAGCCCACTCTTTTGTTTGTTGCTAAGTCAATATATCCCTTTGTAAGCAGTAACGGGTTGTGAGTTTGGGGATGCATACCTGCACTTCAGAGTTTATTGTGGCTTTTATTGCTTTGAGACATTCCTGTGTGCTCAATGAAATAACTGGGATTCACTGTAAAAAGAACGGCGAGACTCTCTTTGTTGTAGCTACATAGTATTTTTGATTGACCAATGTTGATGTTACACAGCAACTTTAAACATTTAAATTTTAGCTTTGTGTATTTGATTTAATTTGTGACTCAAGTCGTTGTATATTCATGGACTCAGCCATCACAAAATCAGATTTTTGAATGCATCTCACCTCTCATGGATTAAAGGATTTTAGGTCTAAGCAGGAAAGATTTTATCTTTTGTTGATTTGCAGTGAATCAGTGTGTTTACAGGTCAATCCTCTGTTTGAGTTCTTCTCAATAATACCAAAAAAAATTTGTCATTTCTATCTGATTTTTTTTTTAATGTTGTCCTATATGGGGATTAGGCCAATTGGACACTCTAAATTGCCCGTAGGTATGAATGTGAGAGTGAATGGTTGTCTGTCCCTATATGGCCCTGTGATGGGCTGGCAACCTGTCCAGGGTGTACCCTGCCTCTCGCACTATGTCAGCTGGAGTTAGGCACCAGCGCCCCCCGCAAACCCTCAGTGGAGGGTAAAGCGGTAGAAAATGAGTGAGTAAGTTGTCCTACATGACATTAGGCCTCTGCAGTATTTCCATTCATACTCTAGCTGCTGAACAGTCAAGGAAAAATATCTAATTGCTGAATTGAAATTGCAAGTGCCATTTTGATTAGCGTCATATACATTATTTCTATTCAGAATATCTATTTAAGGAAATTTGGGTGATTCACTGTTTTAGACTTTAAAATATGCACTTTTACCATATGAAATTCAATCAAAATATTCACTACTTTTCAGTAGTTTAATGCAAGAATGAGAACTTGGATATACTGTACATACATTGTTATCAGCAAATATTGAATGTATTTTTTAACTGAGGGGACTTATAGCCTTGGCAATTTACAAGTTTCAAAGTGAGATTTTGATTTTGAAAACAATTGTTCAGTCCTACTTTGCACTTTGTCGTGTTGCCTTTTGGATTTGATATAAAGCACTTAAAGTTTCCCTGGGTAAATGTGACAAGCTTACACCACAGAGCAAAATGAAAAAGCTGGACGACATGGACATTGTTACAAAAGCAGGCCATGCACATAATGTATAACATAATATAATAAAAAAAAATGTGGGGAAAGTAAATACAAAATTCAGGTTTGAAAAGATGTTATGTAAAAATAAGATACAAAAGAGAATCCATTTGTCTCAGCAAGACTGATGTCTGAGACCAGACATGAGTCTTATGTGTCCTTGCAAACAGAGAATTAGATGGAGGTGTTTTAAAGATGTGCTCTGTTGCATATGGTATGTCCAAAGCCCAGAGAGGCTGTAGGTCCCAGAGGAGATGACTGGCTTTTCTTCTGGGCCAGTTCAGCTTTCAGCGCCCTCAGCTCTGTGGCAGCCTGTTTCCTCAACTACACAGCCATTCATACAAACCAAGGAGAATTTGTGAATTTACCATTAAACAAAATTAACCCTGTAGTTTTGTTAGCAGAGCTGAGTAAGTGTTGTGTGCTGTAATGATCGGAAATCTCATGACTTCCTCTCTAATCAGATAATTTCACACTTTTTTAAAAATGTTATAATAAAAGTCAGTTACCTTTATCTCTGTTAGCAGCTTCATTTTTGCATCTTCTACTTTCCTCTTCAGTTCGTCAATCTCATGGCTCTCACTCATAATTTGAATGATCAGCTCATTCTGAAATGAAAGACATTTATTCAGCTGTAAATAAATATATAGTTAGAAAAAAATGTAAATGATTATTTGTAAAATTATTAAGTGTTGTTTTGTGACTTTAATGATTAAGAAAAACTGATAAAACTATATACATATATATTCACCCAGACGCATGTATATATGTAATTATTAAGTGACTGACTTGAGCAAAATGTGCTTGTACATAATCTTTTAGTGGCAAATATACAGTAATGCATTAAATCTTAGATAGTATACTGTATGCATTTGACATATTGATAATGTCACACAGTTAAACTTAATCTCAATTTCTCCACAAACTTTATTTTGTTAAAAAAAAAAGGCCATCCAGCCGTTCTTTGCTCCAGGGTTTGACTGTAGCTGCTGTTCTTAGCCATGGGTTTGGGAGTTTGCTCAGGTAAAATGTCATCTAGCAGTAGTAGGGTAAATATTTGAAGTTTTTGCTAATATGGAAAAACTAAAAGGGCGAACCCAGAGTATATGACGATGCAAATCAATGTTATGCTGACCTCACCTTGAGGGAAGATCTGCCTTGCCGTCCTTGCTTCCCTCTGTTATCTCGGGCCTGAAGCTGGTGCAGCAGTTTGTTGTAAAACGTCTCCAACTCTTGCCGTAACTTCCTCAGATTGTTCTCCAGTGGTGCTGTGGCCTTCTTGGTTTCAAAATATTTCTTTTTCCAACTGTCCCGCGCTGATGTTACATCAAAGATGAAGAAAAGAACAGCAGTAGAAAGTTTTAGACCTCACAGTCAATGTATCCCACTTGATTTCCCCAACACATCGATTCACATCGATTAATAAAGGTCGTTCTATCATTTACATGGAACAGCAGGACCCGAGAGTATGTATGGAGATACTGCAGAGGTCTAATCTACCAGGAGCTCTTAGTAAATATTGTTTCAATTACTGAGCCACAAATATTCAAAACATTATTCATCGGCTTCATACTCCAAAAACAGACTGGTACCAAACTGAAGCTCCAGCTTGAATTTCAAAAGTGTTTAACATCTTGTTAACATTGGCCCTATAGGCAACAATCACCTTTGGGAAATTTTCATCATCTGCTGTCCTACTGCTATTCAGCATGGGTATTAAGAGTTTGTTTCTGTCTTGGTTTAGATGGATTAGGTTACATTTGAGTTTATGGTCCTATACTGGGGGAATTCCCTTGTTATGGCAGCAAAAAAAAAAGGTCAGGGGTAAAAAAAAAGTGACAAATCCAAAATAGGAATACACTGAAAAAAGGAAAGGGCTGACAAAAATGTTACCTTTTTGTTACCTTAACTGGTAACACCCAAAATAAATAAAGTTTATTCAAACTATATGTGTTAACATATGACATATTTGTTAAGTGTAACCATGCTACAGTATATACAGTGTTGATGTTGCAGAGTCTAATGTGAAATATGTTAAAATATCACATTTTAAATTATAAAATCATTTAAACAAAAACATTTAGCTTTTTGTATTGTTATCATGGTATCAGTCCTATTAGGCCGTTTACTGCTGGATTCTTAAAATTATTCTCTTTTGTGTTGTTTCATACATTTCACTCGCTGTTCCCACCTTGGTTCCTCCGATGTCTATTCTGGGCCAATAAATCCTTTCCCTTCCTCAGCAACTCTTGTCTCATCCACTCCAGCTGCTTTCTCTCCTCCCTCACCAACTTCATCTCTTCAATCAGTTCCTCTCCTGACAGAAATAAAACATGTCAGCTGTCTTAAAGAACAGAGATCATTCATTCATTCATTCTCTGTATTTGGCCAAAGTGACAACTCACTGTTTGTCTGGGCGACTGGAGGGACAGCAGGTTTATGGGTAACCAAGGCCAAGTCTAGACCCGGAGGAGGAGAGTTACACCGCACAAGCCCAGACGACACAGCTGGGCTCTCCGTCACCTTCAAAGAGACGTTAAACACAACAACACGAGGTCTTCACCAGAGTAGATGTTTGCGGATTTGTGTGGAATCAAGTCCTTTGCTCTCTCCACCAAACTCACCTGCTGGCAGAGGAATTTGGATTAATCTCTTTACCAACCATGACTTTATCTACTGTATCTTACCTTTATTTTAAAAAACAGGCATTAATTGAGGAAAGAATTCATTTTCAGTGAAGCATGAACAAGAATATCAAGCAAACATCGGGCAAAACAGACAAATGCACGATTATACAAAACAACAAGAACACATTCAGTATCATTTAAAAGAACTGCAGGCTGTTATTGTTGACTAAATGCTTAAAAGTGAACCAAGAGAATAAAGTTTTAGATCATGCTGCTTAAAATAATCTTTTGAGTTTGATACCCAAGACTAAAAGCTGAAGAAAATATGCTTGCACATGTTAACGTTTGTGCATTACCTCACTTGCTGGTTTATGTGCACATATTTCTTTAGATTTTCCGAGCCTGCAGACAGACAGACACACCATTAGGACAACAAGCAGTGGTGACAGTGCAAAAATAGTATGCATGGATTTGCTAAGCATGCAGGCCATACAGCACCTGTCTGTGAGGGTGAAGCCTGAATCTCCATCCTCCGGAGACTCTGCTACTCCTGAGTCTCTGGTCACTTTTCTATGGCATTGTTTCTTTATTCTGCTGGTTTCTTCTTTTTCTGCCGGGTCCTTCACCTGAACGGCTTCAGCTTCCTGCGGTTGCCCACGTAAAACTAGGGTAGATTCAGAATCATGATGTATCATTTCAAGGCATTATTTTTAAAATATTTAAAACGTTTGTGCTCCAACCAAAACCCCCTTTCGCTGTTTAAAAACACAAATGGGGGAGATTTGGGCAGGAAAACAATTCTAATATGATAAAGTAGTGTAGAAGTGGTGCTTATTATTCAGTCATACAGATACAACAGCATAGACAAAGTCAAGTAATTGCACATAGCAGTGACTGAATAGGCAGAGACTAAAATAGCGCTTAGGCTGTGTTTGCTCCTCTGCACTGTGTGATAACTGCGCAGAGACGACTGGGGCATGATGACATCTGAAGTACCAAGGTAGGAAAGTCTCAATGCAGATGCTACTCGTTGTTTTACCTTTATTTAGTGAAACCGGCTGTGATGCCCTTTGATTCTGAGTCTTCCTCAGACAACATTTGCGCTCTGCCCATTCAGATTTGCTAGAGGAGAGAACTCCCTCTTCATTTTCTCCAGCTCCCTCTGAAGAACTGTTGCTCTCTTCCTCTTCTTCCTCCTCTTCATCATCCTCCTCCCCCTCTTCCAGACTGAGGGTGGGACGTGGTTGATGGGAACACTGGGGGATGAGGGGGAATTTAACTGGCTCCTTTGTCCTTGTTGGCAGGCTGCATGTCTTGGGAAGGTGGTAATATGTCGAGGGGTCCGGGGAGGAGGAGGAGGAGCTGCTGCTGCTGCTGCTGCTGTCTGGGGTGAGAGACTGTGTGCAAACACTGCTGCCGTTCTCCACAGTGGGCAACAGGTAAAGCTCAGGCTGTGGGGCCTGCCCACAGAAGAAGATAACACATGAACACACTTCCACTAACACATAACAACAATTTAAATAAATAAGTGTTACAAGCATATCAACCATTAGATTGAGAAGATGCAAAATACAGATGACCACTGATTATTTTCTTCTGCTTTGTCAGCAACCTCCAAAAAGATTGATTTCATATTTCTGTCATAGTATTCAGTGTGAGGACGTATCAATGTATATGATGTCCGTACGTACGTATGGTGGAGCAAATGTTTTCACTTTAAGGTCCTTCTCCTGTTTGCTTTTAACCTGGAACAAAAACAGTGTGCACGCAAACACAAACACACACAACTTGTTTTAATACATTAGTGAGGACACATCATTGACATAATGCATTCCCTAGCCCCTTACCCTAACCATAACATCACAACTAAGTCCCTAACCCTAACCCAAACCCAATTCTAACCTTAACACTAACACCAGGTCTTAACCCTGAAAAGGCCCTTTAACTTTGTGGGGCCAAGCCAATAAGTCCCCACAAAGATAGGCTTGCACATTTTTTTGAACCTCAAAGATAGCAATTCAAGTATGTGTGCACAAACACACGCACATGCTGGTTTTACATTCTTTGTGTGGATCCTCACAGACATAATGCATTATCTACCCCCTTACCCTAAACATAGCCATCACAACTAAATGCCTAACCCTAACCCTGACCTAAATCTAATTCTAACAATAACCTAAAACCAGGTCTTAACCATGAAAAATTCCTTTAACCTTATGGGGACCAAACAAAGATAGATTTGAATGTGTTTTGGTTCTCACAAGGAAAGAAAACATCTATACGCACACACAGGTTTCCATTACTTCAGTGTATTGACTTACTTTAATTTCTTAGAGACTAACTCTAACCTTAACAATAATTACTAGTGCCCTAACACTGACCCTGACACTAACCTTAACCTAACTCTAACCTCAGCCTAACATTTAAACATGTCTTCATCTTAAAATTTAGTAATTAATGTGACTGTGTTGATTGATGTCCCCACGACATAAGGAATGCTGGGTTCATACACACACAGGATTCTTAATAAAAAGTTTATGCATTCCTTAACTTCTTACCCTAACTTTAACCATCACAACTAAATCCCCAACCCTAACCCTTTACTTAAGCTAAATCTGAATCCTCAAAAGCCCTTTGAAGTAGCAATGATTTTAAGTAGAAATTATTTAAAGTAGTAACAGATGGCTGAGATATCCTCACAAAGACTGGGTTGGATCAAAATTTCACATTGGTGAAACATCCTCACAGCCTACCACAGACACACACTTTACACTTTAGTGACACTAGCTGAACAGTGAACTTGTTAATCAAACTGTCTGTATTGTTGCCTCCTTCTGTTCTGTCTGCCTGGTGAAACACCAGCAGCTGTAAAAAAAAAAAAAAAAAAAAGTGCACTTAACAAGCAGCTGCACTCACCAGTGCCAGGCTGCGGCCCACACATTTCAGGAAGGAGAATTTGTTGATCTTCCTCTCAGTGCCAAGGAGAGCGCCAAGCTCGTTCCTCAGTTTATTCAGGGTGACGTCAGGAAAAACCCTGATGATCCATCCATGATTTTGTTTTTTGTTTTTTAAGAGATTTAACAGTAACTGTTACACAAGGTTGCAATAAATATTTCAAACACAGCTTTCACTGTAAACTAGTAGTGTAAAAGCTATTCTGTTAGTCTTTAAACAATTTAAACTTGAACGTCTAACTCTGAAAATTCAGAGGGAAATATTTTCATTATTATTATTAATATCATTATTACAAATACAAGAGGGTTATTATCATATTAGACTGCAGTGAAATTATTTCAGTTTCCATCTATACAAAACAATAAAAAAACTGCATAAACAAAAAAAATTTGAATAAAAATGACACCAAATAAACAATAGTGGCTGTCATAGTTACTCATTAAATTTCAATTTAAAGGTTCGTCCAATGCCTTTCTGGTGTTTTAACTAAACTATACAACAATACAGTATATTCAATAATAACTATAGAGCAATGTATCACCAGTTGTCACTACACTGACCCAATATTGCTCACATGTTGCACTGATAAATTGACATTTCACAGAATTGTGATCAAATGTTTTAAAATGTGTTGTAATTCAGGTTGAATCACATGTGCACGATCAATAAAAGTGAAAAGACTCTGCATATTTTTATACGTAAGTGTGCAGAGAGCCATCAACTTTCAACACAGTCCATGTGTGTATATTGTTGATTACACTGTATTTATTAATGCAGTGCTGTACCATTTTTACAATAAAATGGCTGCTTGAAAATCATTTCATGTATCATTGACATGAATTATGGAGAATGGATCCTCTTTCTCCATAACCTGTGTCTTTGCATTATGTAATTTTGGGTGTAGGAACAAAGTGAGATGTGTCTAACGTAATGACGGTCAGCGACTTAAACTGCCAGACTAACGTCACTTTCACCATGCTGCTGTTGTTACTGTGACAGCACAGCCAGGGTTTAAAAAGTGTGGGCTTCCACTTTATACCACTCAGTTGTTTCATTAGTGAGGATTAACTTGTTAATCAGTGAAATTATTCTGCTATGTGTAGCCTGTTTGTCACTTTGCAGTGCAGAGACAGAGTTTTTCCCATATGTGCTGCAACTACCTAACTCTTATATGCCATATTATTCATTGTAGAAGACCGACTGTCTCTTGCCTTCCTTGAAATTGGACTTGTATAAAATCACACATTTGTAGCAGTCTCACCTGATGAAGCCTGCAGAGATAAAGCTCTCTATGGCTTCAGTTGGTACTTTGTTGAGCTTCACATTCCACTGGTCATCTGGTACATACAGCACATGGAGCTCCACAAACTAGACATATGCAAACACTGTTTTAATAACTGGCACTGCGTTTCACTGTGCATCACAAATCCAGTTACAGATTAATTTCGTTTTCACATGCATGAGTTAAGAGTTTAATTCCACTCAACATACCTTGCAACTGACTGGTCTCCTGTCTTCTGGGTGTCTCCCGGATTCACAAGACAGCTCCATTCTGAGAGCAGTTGAGCATAAAGAGTAGAAGTAGAGTGCTGCTGTTAAAGAGGGAAGATCTCTGGTTTATGGCAGGTCCCTTTCTTTGCCTGTTGAGGGTGTCGGCTGCTGCTGAAGTAACGGTCTGCTGTAATCAAACACAGTCAAGTCGTTTCTTTTATGAGAGTGCCAGCAGTGGTTACTCTGGTGCTGATGATGACAACTGCAGCAGAGATAGAGGAGCTCCCCCCCCCCCCCCCCCCCCCCCCCCCCCCCCCCCCCCCCCCCCCCCCGTGGCCACACCAGAGCTAATACGTGCCCTGCAGAATGCACTCATCTTTTTAATATCAGTTTAAAAAATGTCTTCTCTTTAATGTTGCTGTTAATTTGAGATAACAAACACAACTTTGACTATTTAATAGTTAACCCAGTTAACAATTTCTGGTTCCCAGGATGTTCTTGGAACACTCGTGGGAACCTTCCCTCAAGGTTTGCCCCTTGGTTGTCCTGTGGTTGTTATGGAAAGTTTTCCTAACGTTCTCCTAATCCACCTTTGGCTCCCAGAACGTTCCCCTCACGTTACTTTGTCAAAACCTTCATTCAGCCTTTATAGAACATTCTCTTTTGGTTTCCAGAACGTTCCGCTAACATTACTTTTGCCACAACCTTTGTAGAACATTCTTTTGGTTGCATTAACATGTGTATCAATACAATGATATGAACAATGGTCATATGTTTACAAATCATATTCACTCTTTAATGGTTATACACAAACATCTTACACCATCCTTTAGGAATAGTCATTATTCTTATTTAATACTTAAAATATGCACTGTTTAATACTCAATAAAAACAGAATGTTAGCGCTCCCCAGTGTAGGAAAACTGTATAAAAACAGTTTTTAATAATTGAAAAACATATTTACTTTATGATAATTGAATTCCAACATGGTGCTTCGTTGAGTTATGGTTTCCTGTTTCTGTTTGATTCTAATATTCTTTAATGTACTAAACTGTACATGGGAGTTTTGACATTTGGGAAAAGATTGTTGTGTCATATTTTGTGACGCCTGTTATGTGTCACATATGTTGATGAGAATTATTTGTACTTAATTGAAAATATAATGGCCTACATTGTAAATAGACACTGTTTATGTTCATATTTCGATGTTTTCAGTTTTTCTGAATCGCATTGTTACATGGTCGATACACCTTTACCACTAGAGGTCGCAAATTAAACAGCTACATTCCGTGCTGCTTTTAAGAATCGTTTAGCGAGCATGTAAAAAAGCTTGTGAACGTAAGATAAAAACTAAGATAAATGAAGTATTTTTAGTTAACAAGATAATTGGTCTTGCTCTCTCAGCTCAATATAATACCTTTAGTGTTTTTTTACGTTACACGAAAAGGTCTTTTGCACACGAGATTATAACTTACACTTGCACGTATGCTTTTCAGACATTTCTTCATAAACAGGGAAAGGGTCGTTGAAAGCAAACTGTCTTTTTCAGTAATGCCCTTCAACACTACACAAAAACATTTCAAAATAAACGAAACAGAGTAAATAATAGATAGTACACTACAGGTAACGGGACCAGCATGTCCAAGTGAAGTTGTTGTAATTTACGAGCGTACCATGAACGCAACAAAAGCCACGCCTCTACAGAAAACCGGAAACTCGTTGTTGAGGAAGGAAGACGTGTTTAGTCTACAACAGCGATCGATTATTACTTTTTAAAGTTTCACTTCAGTTAGGACGAACGTTTTGTGGTATCATAACAATGTCCGGGTCCTCCAACATTGTAGCTATGAGGAAAATCGTGCAGCAGCTGCGTCTTGAAGCCGGCATCAACAGAGTGAAGGTAACGGTGGTGATCAGGGCGTGGGAACTTCCACCGTGACTCCCGTTTTCTGTTCTGATTATTAAGCATGGACGAAGTTTTCTGTTACGACTACCCTGACCAAAGTTACGGTGAAAGGAAGTGCATTGTGTACATTTTTTGTATTAACTGGAAATAATGTTTGTCTGTAACACGGTGCGTTTGATAGGCTTCAAACTTTCCATGTGAATAATAATAGCCTCAACAACGAAATTATTAATCGATTACTAAATTAGCTCTGTTAACTGTGCCAATTAGTTTGACAATTGATCATGCGATTAATTTATTATTTGTGACTTAACGACAATTTATGTGACTCTTTTTTCTAATGAGAGTACTATATCTGGTGTCTTTGTTCCTCTTCGGCCGTAAACTGAATCCTTAAGTTTGTGGACAAAACAACACACGTCATAGTTTTGAGGTTTAAGAGATACTGATAAACATTTATTATAATTTTGACATTTAATGGTCCAACAGCTAATTGAATGATTGGGATAGCGAACACCAGACTAATTTTCGTAATCATTTAGTCTTGGACTTAACGGAAGGATCATTCAAAATGAACCGCTAGGAAATTTTGAGTCACTTTAGGGCTAAACAATTTTTTTTAATTGCCATTTTCTGAGAGATATTGCAATTTCATTCAATTATTAATTATTTACATATTTGGAGTCAAGCCTCAATGCAATACACTATACATAGATTTAAAAAAAATTGAAATACTACTCTTAATGCAAGGATAAACCTGTAATGCTACGAATTGTTTCCAACATTTAACATTTGTGTATAAAATGAACCAATCAAAATGTAGAATTCAAATTTAGTTTTTGTTATTTTGAAATTGTGAATTGATTTGAAATTCACAATTATCCAATTAATGGAAAGTCCCCATGATCAATTTATGGTGACTACTTCTTATAGAGAAAAATTGTACATCATCCCGTCTTTGGTACTGATGTACAACTACAAAATGTAAGAAAACATTTGCAGGCTTACTTATCATGGAGTGGCTTGTCTTCTACAGGTGTCCCAGGCTGCCGCAGACCTGCAGCAGTTCTGCCTTCAGAACGCACAGCAGGACCCTTTGCTCACCGGCATGTCGTCCAGCAACAACCCCTTCAGACCACAGAAAGTCTGCTCCTTCCTATAGCACCCACAGACAAACCCGCCCTCAGCCTCTGTGAGTCCCACTGATCATAATGTCCTCATCATCACCTGTCTCATCACTGCCAGAAGTACACTACATTTTTTTTTTTTTTTTGCTTAAAAAAAACAAGTAGCATCTATGTATTATACTATCTAGAACAATGAGACGTATAGTGTTGAATGTGTACTTAATTAGTTAAAACGTTATCAACACTATAAATCCATAGAAATCTATGTGATTTACACTTCTCTGCTGTAACTTCCTGGGGGCCGCGCATTCTGCCTCTAAAGCTTGTAAAGCTGAAGTAAATGCACAGCAGAACCAGACAACACAACAGTTCCCATGATCCCATGCTGCCTACCAATGTCAAACAGGTCTGTTGATATTATGCTTTGATTGTAACATGTCTAGCAGCAGAAAACAAATCCTGTGTTTAACTATCCAACTAGGTATGCACTGTAAATAAAGGCGATTGTCCTTGTTAAATAATTAGTAGTAAAAAGTACTTAATATTGCATCTTGCAAGGAGATCAGTGGTTTATAAATCTCACCTCTGAAGCTGGTTTAATGTTTCTCTAATGGCACAAAGGACAAATTGTAAGTATAATGTGCCTATATTTTGTAATTGGCATTACTAATGCAATCCCATGTCTGCAGGTTGTGGACACTGTGGTGCCTTGTGGAAAGGAGCTGCAGGATCCTGTTTCATGGACTGGAATTGTCTCAGGAGTGTTAGGAAAATTCGGAACAAACAACTAACTTAAGATTTTTTTTTTTTTTTTTAAACTTGCCTTTGTATAATCTGATACAGAAATATTTCAAGTGTTTTGGAGGCACAATGGATGTTTTAACCCACTAGCTTTAAAGTAACTAACCCATATCAACACACACAGTGCCTGTGAATTGTAAAATAATTACTGATTTTAAGGGAAAAAAATTGTATTTCTACATTTTAAACTTTTATTAAAATGAGCAAATAACCAATGAGAAATGTGTGGGATGTGTTAGCTATATTCACTTTGAAAGTCCCACTACTGGACATTATGTTACATGTAGAGACCAGAGTCATGTGACTTATGGAATACAGTCTAGACTTCTGACATAATCAAGGCCACATTTACACAGTTTATATGCTAATTTAACTTCCACATAATCCTGATGATTGATGTGTTTTTTGTGGGGTGCCTGTACGTTTAATATATGGTAAACGCTTTTACCATGACCAACACTTTCTTGTCCAACACTTGGTCTTATGGCTTTGTATAAACATCCTTTCAAAAACAGTTTTTCAAAAAGAATATAATTCTATGGTGATATGATCCAGATTTCAGTGTTGAAACTCTAAATGTGTTAAAAGAGCAAGTCTTCTGATTTCTTTCTTCAAAGAATCTGGGACATCCACACTAAAGATATTTTGTGCAAGTCCACAAACATCGTCTTGATGAACCATCCTTGTTTGCACACAAAGTAAAAACACTGTTACATCCCTATAGCTGGAACTTCCGTCTGCAGGCATCCATCTCATGGCGCTGTGAAGGGAAAAAAAGTGATTTAAGGTTTTTTTGGACAAGAAAACCCCAGAGTGCAATACAGTGATTCTTCTATTGGTCAGTGTTTCTCCTATTCCACTGGTAAATGTTCACGTTCACGTGGCCATTAATTCAATATTATTTTGACTTGAATAAATATTGGCCATGCTGTCGCACAGTAGCACTACTTATGAAAAAACTTCTATAGGAAACACACAAGTACACTAGAATAATTTATGGATGTGTTGGGGGGGAAAAAAGGTCAACTTGTATGCACATTTACATAATTACACTGTAAGGAGCATGACAGTTTAACAGAGCTATGTACAAGAATCAAACTGCAGAGAGACTCACCTTTAGGACCCACTCGTACTCTCCAAATTTTGAGTCGAAGGTGCCTTTCTGTAGAGAGCGCAGCTTGAGGGTGAAGCGCGGTCCCAGCTCCTGAATGCCAACTTTTTTCTCATTCTTGAATATGTACCTTTTCAAATGGAAACAATTGTGTTTAGTTTGTATTCTGTACACTTCAGATTTAAGAAAAAGGAAGGTTGAGTCAGTTTAAATATTAACCTGTGAAATCTAAAAAAGATGAAGTCTCTCTGGTTGTGGAAGGTGGCGACCTGGCGACCTACAAACTGTGGATTTTGAGGAAAAAGGGCAGCGAACAGTCGTCCGATGCTGTGGCCCAAGCGTGTTGTGAAGTTGTTGAGGATCACCTCTGGGAAGTGCTCTGTGGGATCTTTACCTCGCCTCTGTAGAGAGGCAACATCACAAAAATCTTTTTAATACAGAAGCAAAAGCAGGATAATATATCAGTGGTGAAGTTCCGCAGTATTTTCATTAACTTGAATATATTTACAACTTAAAACTTATATTTCAAAAATAAATAAATGTTTGTTTCATTCAAACAAATTAGTACAAAAATTCTTATGTAGTGGTTAGATCTTGTGTTAACTGGTGACATTCCTGTGGTGCACACAGAAGTGATTTGTTTTATGTTAAGACAGACGGAGATGACTGAACTAGGAAGTGCCCACAAAATATTTCCAAAGTGAATTCTAATGCTTAAAAATGATTGTCATTCAGCAGATTGATGGGATAAACACTTCTTGGCCCCACCTGCTGACTCACATACTCCCTTAGTCAGGTCAGATTAAGGATGCAGCATACAAATAATGCTACATCATTCATGTTGTAGAAGACTAACAGAGGCAGGATAATAATTTAAAAAAAATTGTTGTAGGCTGCAGCTTTAAAAAGAGCAACGTTACAGAGGTTCAGGAATTATGAACTTGCCTTCATCTCTTTTCGTAGCCTAACACTGCTGACTTTGAAGTGTGCAGTTGGCCCATCAGGTAGGTGACAGAGAACCATACCATCTGAAAGTTGTAGTTAATGAAGCAGACCTTCAAAAAAAAAAACTAAGATCTACTTCAATGTACATGCAAAAACAAATCTTTCATTCTTAATGCAAATTACTGTATAACAAAGTAACAAAGACGGCCACACATTGCATCATCCTCTCCTACTACTGCTGTTTTTCAGGATACTGGGCACTTTGCGATCCTCATTGATGACCATTAGGTAGGTGAAGTTCCTGGCAATGCACTGAGGAATGACCTTTTTCAGGGCCAACCCCCTTCTGTAGTACACGTGGGCATCTGGTATTACTGTAGCCAGCTGCTTGCAGAACCTCACTGTCCTCTGCAACACACACACAGCACATTAAAGAGAAAACAGTATCATTTACACTGATTACATACTCTAAGTTAACCCTGCAGCCTGGTTCATTCATCTACCTAACCCTAGAGGCAGCTAAACTGGAACGCCTCCAAAGTGCAAATACTGATGCATTTATTTCTGAAGTAGACAGTGTTACCTCGTTCTTATTGCACTCATTTGATTCTCAATCATGATACAACTGTAAGAGTTTCTTTATATTGATAATATGGACTTAAATTCCCCCCCACGAGGCAATTTCCGTCCAGACTGCTCTCCTCTGTGGTTCTGTGATGGTGAAACTAGTTCCCTAATGCTATCAGACCAGCAAGAGTTTCTTTATATCCAAGACACTCTTGAAGGCTTTCTTTAAAATCTCTTTCTTTTTAAAATTTATTTTCTCCTGATGGTATCACTGTGATATAGCTAATGAATGTCTCTGATTGCACTGCAGTTTTTATTGTTTTCTATTATCACTGAATGTTTCCTGTTGCAGTGTAACCTTAATATGTTGCTCGCTTGTTAGTCACTTTGGATAATTCTGTAAAATGAGCAAATGTAATGTAAGATAAAATAAGCCACACTGTGGCGCTCTCCTCCTTCAACACTCAGTGTCCAGGGTGAAAGCATTATACTCAACTAACATACCTGTTCCTGTGAGAGCACAGAAACATGGTATACTGTAAAAGTGTAAGGTTAGGTTACTGCTTGATTACTATGGATGAACTATTTTAACAGTTTATAATATAATTGATTCTACAGCTCTGCCTTTTTTATCTATGCAGGTGATTTTCACTGCATTACCAAATTAACCTATGGAGTATAATTAAAAATAAAACTAAAAGTAATACCTTCAGTGCATGTTTGCTAAAACACAATAATAATGAAGTAGCTTCAGCCTCTCACCCCTCTGGGTCTGTCTGATGTTGTAATGAGCACTTTTGGGTTAGTGATGCCATTGAAGTAGGCAGAAAATTCATCTGTTCCCTCATCGAATGCGACCTGCAGATGACAGACAAAGACAGAAAATGAAAGCACACCAACTAAAACAACATAATCTGAGATAACATGATCAATGTCAGCCAATCATAGTCCATACCTCTTCATCCTCTGGGTCAACTGTCGTCTCGTCATACACCCTCTGGTTTTCTATCGTCTTTGGGACCTCTTTTGGCGGTGCCTATGTAAAGGACAGTATATGTTATAATAAATTAAATAATTTCACAGTCTGAGCATTTACAAACACAGAGAGAGGGAGGGTTCAAAAATGTCATGTTGACATTGGTTTAAACTCTGAAGATTTTATTTTAGATTTTTCTACAACAAGAGTGTCTTGGAGGCTTGTATTTTGGACTGCAACGCATACTTGATAAACGTTCTGTAAAAAGTTTACTAAGAGTCTTGTTTAGCATCATCTATCATTCTAGACATAGAATTAGTTTGTGGCTGATAAAGGTAACAAGTAAGATAGGACGTGGGGGGAAATACTCACCTTGTCACCTAATGCTTCCCTTTCTTTTTTCTTCTTCTTCTTCAACTGCATCTTTTGCTGAAACACAGAAAAAATATTACATTTAAATAGAGCATTTTACATCATATTTACTACAGATATAAAGTGGATTAATGAATCACTCAAGTCTCCTTTGTAGTAAATTGTACATCTTGGTAGACAATTCTGTCAGTTATTATCTGCTTTAGAGAAGTGGATGGTTTCTGAGTGCCATTCCTGGTATAACATAATAATACTGCATAAGTTCAACCACACCTGAACTTCACAACATAACGTTCAGATACATTTAACAACCACTTTATTGTGTACACCTTGTACATATTTTGCCCCTCTTGCCTTCAAAATTGCCTAAATTCCTTGGGACATAGATTTTAGAAGTGCTGAAAACATTCCTCAGGGATTTTGGTCCATAATGATATGAGTTAATCATGCAGATTTTTGTGACTCACCACCACATCCCAAATAAACTCATTGACATGTTCAAAAGACCAGTTTGAGACAATCCTGCTCAAAATAATCATCACATGATGTATAATCTATGGTCACAGAGGATGGACATGCTCAGCAAAAATACTTAGGTAGGGTGTGTAGGTGTTCAAATGTTTCTTAATTGGTACTTCGGGGCCAAAAGTGTACCAATAAAATACCCTCCTCCCCCCAGCACTACACCACTGCCACCATCCTGAGCTGCTGATACAAGACAGGATGGATCTATGTATGTTGATGTTTACAACCCATTCTGAACCTACCATTCGCCCAAATTGTGCACTCAGACTCATCAGGCCATGGAACATTTTTCCAGTCTTCTACTGTCAAAATTCTGATCCACTGTTGCTATAGTTTCCTGTTCACAGCTGACAGGAGTTTCACTCTTCTGTCGCTGCTGTAGCCCATCTGCATCAAGGTCCAACACATGATCTTCTTACTATATAAACCCCAGAAATGGTTGTGATTGAAAATCCTAGTAGAGCAGCAGTTTCTCAAACACTCAGATCACCCATCTGGTATCAACAACGATATCAATATCCACAGATTTGCCTTTAAAATGTATTATTGGATATTAGAAAACACATCAAGATCTGCCGATATGACTAATCACTACAACAGTTGGCTAAATAGAAAGCTACCCCTTTCACTTCTATGCAGGCGCCCTCTACAGCTATATATAAATATTTTGTTGTTTGTTAATGTTTGTAAGTCCAACATCGTGCATCCTTAGTTCAAAGTCACTTAAATCACGTTTCATCCTGATGCTGAACTTAAGCAGGTCGTCCTGACCAAGTCTACATAAATAAATGCAATGAACAGGTGTTCCTAATAAAGCGACCGGTTAGCGGAAGCCCGTCCGTTTTACGTTTACCTTTCTTTTCTCCTGCTTGAGTTTCATGAACATCAGGTGTCTTCGCTGTTTGTTCTTGATTTCGGACACACTGAAGGTGGGGGGGAAAGAGGCAGCCGCTGCTCCCTCATTCTGCTCCATTTTCTCATCTTTCTGCTCCGCTTCTCCATTTTCCTGCTCACTCGCTCTCTTCTTCTTTGGCTTCTTGTTCTTCTTTCTTTTACCTTTGTTGTCCTGGCTCACTGGGACTTCTGTAATGTCCATGCTGCGTCAGCTGTCGATTATTTTCCTTCTTTCACGTGTATGTTGTGTGGTTGAAAGTTAGCTGCCGCTTGGTGTTTTCACATCCGGGAGCGTCAGGTCACCGACGTGTCATCATAGGTGACATCTAGTGGTAAGGAGGCGAACAACGGGTACTGCACAGTTCATACTCATAGCCTACATGCTTTCATACAAACATTATGAAAGAAAATAGGCAAAAATTCATAAATAACAAAGATTGTGATTAATTTAAAATTATTATTGATGAAATTTCTTGGAGGAAAAATAATGGATTTTTTTTATGGTGTGGCTGGATTAATGAGAAGACTGAAATTTGTGCATAGACATTTTTCATGTCTATGCAGTCTGTCATTAGTAAAATGAAGTACAGAGACAAATAAAAAGCAGAGGTGATCATACACCATCTATAACATCTGTATAGAACATCCGTTATGTTCCTTTTTGAGCATGCAGCTTTGGTTTTGAATATATTTTCATGAGTATTTTTCCCTTTAATGCTCTCTGTGTGCATCAGAAAATGTACCTTCACCATTACATGGCTCAAACTGTTGGATTATTCTTTTGAAAGCCTGACCAAATGCAACATCATTGCTGCATATAGCTCCTCCACCTCCGCCCATCTGACTCTCTTCCCTGTTCATGTCAGCGATGCAGGCCAAGCCACCATCATGCATCACACACCACTTAGAGTGACTGACAGTGTTACAGATGGGCTGCCTGTGGGGAAGACGTATTTTCTCCACATTGTACACATGATGATTGATGGTGCAATTTGAGGGCAGAGGGCGACACACCTTCCCCCAGCTCTTGACATCCAGATCCTGCTTTGTGCTATTTACAATCATTCCAGAGTAAAGATCTACAGTTGAAAAAAGCAGACCAATACAGACTGAATGAAAATGAATATACCAATACAATGTGAGAATAACTGGTTATTTGTTTCTCTGTGTCCCTGTGATGGACCTGTCCATCACAGGGACAGGTGCCCAGCCTTTCACCCTATATCAGGTGGGAATGTCACCAGTGGCCCTGTGACCCTCACATGAAAGATAAAGTGGTACGATGAACGAATAGTATAAATACCAAGGCAATGTGGGTTTTTTTAAATAGAAAAAAATAAAATTTCAACTGGACAAAAATGGTAAAGAGGGATGTTAAAGATGGAGCTGTGAATCTTGACCTCAAGAAGACATTTGACATTGTGAATCATATAAAAAAAAAAAACTCATGCCAAAGACATCCACTTTAATCTTCTGTTCTGATAAAAAGTAAACCTCTGGAATCATAAATCATATTTCACTAATAGGACTGAATATGTCAGAGAGCAAAATCATCAAAATCATCACCTTTTAATGTGAAAAAGGTATTTCATTACAGTTTTGTCAGGCTTTGTATTTTAAATGTTTTCTGTTTTGAGTATGACATCTGTACACCTATATCTACTGTATATACAGTAGATACAGTATGTGTGTATATATGTATATATCATAATCTTTCTGGAGTACAAATACTCACCATCTCCAAAATGTGTACATTTTGCAAAGCTGTGAAACTGATGTCCGTTCACTGATGTCAGGCCCTGGTTTCTAAACCAAAGCTTCGTCTTTGGGTAGCAGCTTCGCTGTGCAACACACTGAAGCTCATTATGAAAGGTTGTTGGTATGTCAGAGTCATATGAATATGCATGGATAAACTTGAGCTGCAATCCTGAGAAATTCAGTACAAGCTGTCGTTATTGAGTATTGTTATCATTCTTTTTAACAGTGAAAAATAATCAGTTCACACACAATGGCAATATAATTAGCAGTAACCTACCTATTTTTTTGAATTCATCATAGGAGTAAGTTTCACACATATGTGTTTCCATTTTTTGGCCAGTCTCTGCTACGATATACTGGAAATTTTGGTGTATTGTGTGAGAGCCAAACTCCAGTTCCTCTGTCTAACATTATGACTCTTTTGAGAGGTTAAAAAGTAGAAAAGTGTAGACTCTGTAATGTTAAGGTTTGTTTTTGGCTTTTGAGAGCAAATCAAGAGGAACACTGCTGCTCCCACCTTTACTGTGGCCAAATGATGAAGGAGGAACATAAGATTTGGGGGTTGATCACTGTAGCATATATCCAAAGCCTTCAATCTATAAAAAAAAAACAGAAAAAAAAACAAAAAACAATGAAACTATGATATAGTTTACTGCTGACTGTCATGCCAAATGATGTACCACAGATGTGCATGTTACCTTTCTGTCATAGAAGTCAAGAAGAGGGTTCAGGGTGTTTGCCAGAGCACCAGATACACTGTTGATAGTTTCCCTGCTGAGCGTCCATCCATTTGTGCTCTTGTCCATGTACAGATACAATCATCCATCATCCCTCAAACTGAGCAACTTGTATAAAATAAACCTAATGGTACAAATACAATATTTTTTACACTATGTATACAGCTGAAATCAAGAATAGATGACATAATAAAAAAATATATCTACCAACCATGTTTCCACTGTCATTCCTACAGTACACATCTGAATCACAGCCTTGAAGAAGGAGCCCAGAGGTCAGGAGGAATCTAATCACTGTCTGAGACAATGAGAAGATTATCATGATAGAAAAACAATAACAGGAGGAAACCCTGACTTATAATGTCAGATCAACCAGATAATATATGGAGAGTAACCCTCAGTAAAATAAGATGCTCTTCCCTACTGGACCTCAGACAACAGACTGCTGCACACAGGGAAGTCTTTAAGTCTATATGATTATTACTGTCATGGATTTACTTTCACGCAAATTAACATTCACATAGTATGTGACAGGGTTACGTGTGACTATCTTAGCAAATGAATCACAACCATTCACTGAGTGCAAAAGTCCAGTTACTTATTTACACTCGGTTCTACTCTTTTTTTTAATTTGCCTCCCTCTATACAAATGGTTTATTTAATTTAATATTTAATTTTGGGTTTAAACGTTTAAAGCTCTAAATCATCCCATTTCGCCCATCACCGACAGAGGAGTTTTTCCAAATGATTTAGGGTCTCATCTAAGAATTTCACCTCTTACTTTAGATGTAAAAACAGGAAGCAGGTAATCAGAGGGTTGTTAATGTTCTGCATTTGTGTCAACTGACTTCCTGAACCTAAAAGTTCACATCATCTAACACTGCAGCCAAGTTCTCCTTTCACGAGCCATCAACAGTACCTCAAAGGAAAAATCGGTATAACAAACTATCAAAACAACTCAGTGCCTATTCAATGACTATTTTTATTTTCCATATGTAATTCACGATATGACAATTCACGTAGTTATTTAAACAGCGAAGTACCTTATCTTTTAATGTACAACATCTGTTTCACCCCAATATTGATCTGTACATAATCTCAACCAAATTGTTTGTCAATGTTTATTATTTAAGGCATACTTTTTAAGCATAAAAGCATTTTACTTACATATATGGTCCTCTCCATTTCCTTTTTTCACAGTAAACTGTACAGTGATCTGCTCTGCAAATTCACATTTGTCACTGCAAAATGACACTGAAAACTGCACACGATAGATTTAATCTACTTCGTTGTTTCTGTCCCACAAGCTTAAAGTACTATTTATATATAATATTTGTATATCGTACAAGTACCAAAATGAAAGGTTTTGTTTATTGGCTTATAGAGCAACTTTGTCAACATGATCTTTCATCCGCAAATTTCAGCAAACATTGCATTTGATCTTTTAAGGTGAAAGGAAATACTAAAAAATTTGATGCAATGTGTGAGTGTGGGAATGTGCAAGTTTCTCGCTAAAATACTGGTTGTGATGTGACGAGTGGATGAAGGTTTACAATTAAAATATATGATACAAACAATTGCTCTGGTTTATTAGACACAATTTTAAATATTTGTTCCTATTTAAGTGGATGGGTTTGCTACAAGAATATACTCACTGTTCATACAACCAATATGTTAAATTCAAACATTCCTTGAGGTTGTAGATTTGAAAGGGTATTGTGTTTAATATCTGTTACAAACTGAATACTATCCCTTTGTTGGTTGTTACCTTGAGTGAGTAGGAGAATGTACAGTTGCCTTCACAAAACAAAAAACATAAATGGCCAGTGTTTGTCCATTGTGGACCTCTGACCTGCTGGCGCTCATTCTAAGGTCAATAAAAGAAAGAAAATTTAAACTTTAGATTCTGAACTACCAAACTCATAATTATACATTTTACATTCTATTTCAGACAATAGAGTCTCCAAATATCTTCACATTGGACTTTTATAATGACGTCTAGTATGATTCATTCCTCACTAGCTTGTCTGTCAACAGCCAATGTACCAGTCTACCACCTGTCTGAAAGCACTGTAAATCACAGGGTTGAAAGAGCAGATCAGTCCACCACCACGCCACAGCTGGGCCCTCTCCCTGTTCAGGTCACCCAGGCACGTCACCTGCTCCTTGTATCTCTGAGACACACACCACTTGGAGTGGTCATCGTAGGACTGGAAGCGCACTGATGGTGGAAGATGAATCATCTTGATGTTCATGGTGTGTTTGGGCAGGGAGCAGTTGGACGGCAGATCATGACCTTGTCGCTGCCAGGACTCCACCAGCAGGTCAGCCTTCAGGACCTGAGCCACCCAGCCAGTGTAGATATCTACATAAAAGAACAGAGAGAGGGTCACTTCAGCTGCTTTAGGACAGAGAGGTGATTAGAAAAACAAATCCATTCAATATTCCCATGGGTTTCAAACTACGCCAGCTTACACTGGTGGTACTTGGAGGAAAATCAGAAACATTGTTCTACTGTATAAGCCAGGGAATGTGATTGGAGTGGAGCTGAGGAAGTTTGATTGGATGTGTAGAAAAAAGAAACAAATAACAGGAAAATAATAATAACAAATTAAATAAAAATAATTAGAGTCACTTTATTTCTCACTCCATCTTCATCTAGTTTTACTATACCAGCATCTGAAGTACAGTATATGTGAGGAAGAGGATGATGAATTATTTCTATCACTGTATTTTAACATTGGCAATAATGGTGTTACTTCGAGAGCACCTGAGATCTTCTCAGGTGGTACTTGGTATACAAAGTTTGAGAACCATTGCAATATTCAATAGTACTGTGCAAAGGTCTCAGGGCACCACCAGCTTTTGTCTGTGAAGTCCTGCTATTGTGCAGGATTTGGCTAAATCACAGTTTAACCTGGTAGCTGTTCTTATTTTACTGAAAAATGTGTTCATATTTTCTGGATGTTTTCAAATAAAGAAATAGTTGGGAAATAGTATATAATCATTATATCATTGCTAAAACACCAAAACTAACTTCAATATATCTTTGCATGTATTTATTTATATCAGAGCCTCCAAAAATTCTACATATTAAGCAATCTTAGTGGAAAAAGTAAGTGTACATGTGTATAGTAAAATTATAAAATAATAAATTGTAGTGCATATCAGGAGCAGAGACAACTTCTGAAGGACTTGGGTAGGGTGTTGTCAGTCAGATATCCAACTGATAAGTTGTGACTGTGGCATGTGAAATGAAACTTAGACAGTAGGAAGATTTTTTTAATGTGTTTATAACAGCAGCAGTTTTTATTTTTTTATGGAGGAAATGCTCAAGCGCTAATGGTGTGTGTGTGTGTTTTGTGGGGCATAGTTTATGTATTTCCATCTTCTTTGAAAAATAACAAAAAAACATGGATTTGTTAGCGTGGTCACATGTGCAAAAGGTAAAGAGATGAGAATAATTTACCATCGACAAAGTGTTCAGATTTGACAAAACTGACAAACTTGTCCCCTCCGACAGAGAAAAGCTGCTCCACTCTCTTAACTGAGGTCAACGGTGGTTTGGAACCTTCACACAACTGGGCCAACTGTGGCAGGTCAGCCGAGAATGCAACAGGCACAGAGCAGTTATAAAAACGTGGATAAAGGTAGACCATCTGCTTTGCTGGAGAATGAGAGAACGCAGGACAAAGAGGAAAAAGGTGAGATCATTTTTGTTAGACAAAACTACAGGGTGTTTTATCAAGCCTAATCGCTTTATTTTTATGAGCAGGTAGATTTGTTTTGCACTTTTAAGACAGTGACGTTCTTGTGCAATCATCTTGTAGACAGCTCAGACATGACTAGTTAATAATAAGAATAAACATAATAATATTTTTAACCGGTGGGTGTGTTCCAACTACAGGGAGAATCACAATTGGACTCGAGGAGTCCTGTGGTGAGTGCTCCGGGAGTATGGGGCACCATAGAGGCCATTCAGTCTCTGTATGACCGGTGTCAGAGCTTGGTCTGCATTGCCAGTAGTAAGTCGGATCCCTTTCTAGAGAGGGTTGGACTTTGCCAGGGCTGCCCTTTGTTACTGATCCTGTTCATAACCTTTATGTACAGGATTTCTAGACTCAGCCAGGGTGTTGCTTTTTGCGGATGATGTGGTCCTGTTTGCTTTAGCTTTCACTTGAGCGGTTCACAGCCAGATGTAAAGCGCCAGGGATAAGAATTAGCACATCCAAATCTGAGACCATGGTCCTAAGCCAGAAAAGGGTGGAATGCCCTCTCCGGGTCGGGAGTGAGATCCTGCCCCAAGTGGAAGAATTTAGGTTTGTTGGGGTCTTGTTCACGAGTGAGGGAAGAATGGAGTGGGAGATCGCGACCGCAGTAATGTGGGCTGTACATCGGTCTGTCATGGTGAGGACTTCTCAATTTACCGGTCGATCTATGTTCCTACCCTCACCTATGATCACGAGCTATGGGTAGTGACCAAAAGAATGAGATCACAGATACAAGAAGCCAAAATGAGTTTCCTCTGCATGGTGTCTGGGCTCTCCCTTAGAGGTAGGGTGAGAAGCTCAGGCATCTGAGCAAGTTTCAGAGTGGAGCCACTGCTCCTCCACATCGAGAGGAGCCAGATGAGGTGGCTCGGGCATCTGATTCGGATGTCTCCTGGACAACTCCTTGGTGAGGTGTTCCGGGGCACGTCCCACTGGGAGGAGGCCCCATAGAAGACCCAGGACTCGCTGGAGAGACTATGTCTCTTGACTGGCCTGAGAACACCACAGGATTCCCCCAGAAGAGCTAGACAAAGTGGCCAGGAAAAGGGAAGTATGGGCTTCTCAGCTTAAGCAGCTGCCCCTGTGACCCGACCTCACATAAGTGGCAGAAGATGAATGAATAGATAATAATATTAATAATAAAATGAATAAGAATAGTTAAACCTGAAATAAACAAAAATGACAAAACTAAGTAGAGGCTGTTTTAAAGATGATCAAGCGAAATATGGTTATATTTTGACAGGACCTGTCTTTCTGGTTCTTTTAAATTTACTCAAACTTCAACAAATACCTGAACAAAACGTGGACAAATACCTTGAGGCATAAACATCTGGATATTAATCAGGCTAAAGGCGATAAGAGATAAGAGCGCAAATGTCTTGTTTTCAGCAAATAGAAAATATTGTAAGCGGACGCCTCGGGCAGCAAAGAGCATGAGTGCATCAGAGTCTGTTGCTTTGGTGTTCACTCACCTATCTGATGAAACTGTTCATATTGGTAGGTAACACACAAAACAGTCTGTCCATTGACTTTACCAGAGGAGGGGTAAAGGTAGCCATTCTCCGGGAATGAGGGAAAATGAGGAATTGTGTGCGAAAACCAGAAACCTTGAGAGCGGTCAAAGAGCAGAACCCCTGTAGGATGCACACAAAACATCTCTTTAAACCAACAGTGTCGCGCAAAAGTCTAAGGCCACCATTAGATCTGTTGTTTTAGCAATGCTCTAATTACCATATGGTAATAATAATAATAATAATGATTTGTAAATTACTTTATTGGAACACATCAAACAATATGGGAAACATGTAAGCAGTTTTAAAAGCCTACAATTTTCAGGAAAAAAAAAGATCTTCTCTTGGATAAAGTGTCAAGTATGTAGTATGACTTACCCTGACACTTGAATAATAGTATGACCCTGACTCTCTTAAACCTGGAGTGGAACCTGCATGTCTGTGAATAAGATCTACAATGCCAGATTACTTCAAGACATGCTTAAGCATTACATCCACATGTTGTGTGAGTTCAACTCATTAACAGTTTGCCCACAAAGAAGTCCAAATTTCAGTCACAAATGTCAATGATCACAGAATTTGACAGACATTAAAAATAACAAAGCTGGTGGTGCCCTTTTGCAGTGCACTGTAAACCCACTAACAACACAAAAACAAGATAAATTCAGTCGACAGCAGTTTTCAAACAGATGTTCTTTGCCCCTTCAGTCACCCTGGAAAGAACCTTGACCTGTTCTTTGTTGCAGAAAAAAATAAATAAATAAACACGTCTCAAAATGGACCACATTGCAAAATAAGTGTTGACAGTGATACCCTCAGATCAGGGGTGGGCAATTATTTTCCCCAAGGGGCCACAGGAGATTGAAAATAACTCTTAAAAATAAGAAACTACTCTTCTAAATAATGAATACTGCTATACTATACTGTGGTGTCAAGGCCACGCACGCGGCAAGCATCTGCGCACACACACACACTAACGCTAACGGCGTGGATGCAATGCAAATCTTCGACCAGCGGCTTTACATACAAGAGTGACAGAGCTTTGCTGTTTAGATAATAAGATAATAAACAGGGAAGGAGATCATGTTGATGCTGTTCTTATTGTGGTCATTTGATTTAAGCTGCAGACAAATCAACTGATCTCTGTGTGTGTAAAAGAGCGAGAGAGCAGCGGGGCAGGGAGATGAATGAACGGTACATCGATCAGTGTTTGGGAAACTCAGGAAACATTAGGTGCACTGCAGGGCCCTGTTATTTACGCTTATTATTTCTCATTAACCTCATGGGCCAGTCAGGGAGGGTGGAAGGGCCACATATGGCCCGCGGACCGTATAATGCCCAGGTCTGCCTTAGATCCTCTCTTTTTTTAAATGGAGGAGTATATTGTACTATGTGACCCCAGATCGAGGCAGACAAAGATAGATCTGAAGGAAGGTGAATCATTTTTAGAATTTATTTCATACAACGAGTCAAACCTAAGATGCAAGGCTGCAGTTACAGTGTAAATACATACTCCATCTAAAATGAACTGCATATTCTGTGATAATTCTCCCATTGTCTTTTACATATTGTAATGTTTTCCATTCAAAACTCATCAGAGTAACTTCAAAACTTTAACTACAAAGCTGTTTGTCTTTTCATTATCAACTGTACCTTTAGTGTGTCCATATCCTTGGATGTAATCCAAGATTGGTGGAGCGTCATTGTAGAGTACGTAGGCTGAGTTGTTACACTGTGAAAAAACATCTTTTACACATTTGGAATGTGGTATATACTATTTCATGAACATTTAATTATTATATAATAATAACAACAACAACAATAATAATTTGTATAGCACTTTTCTTAGCAAATATTACAAAGTGATTAACAGACCAAACAAGCCTAATCAAATATTACAAGGCGTCTTGTTTGATAAGGCAAGGAAAGAAAAAGCCCAATAGTTCACATAATGAGCAAAGACCAGGCAAAAAAACTCCCTTTTAACAGGAAGAAATCTCTGACAGAACCAGACTCCAAAAGGTGTGCTGCAATCTGCCTCAGCCAGATGGGGTGAGATGAAAATAGGGGACAAAGGAGAAGTGGGGGACGGAAGGGGGGGGGAGAAAAGAAAATAAGAGAGAGAGGCAACAAGGAGAGATGAGAGACAGAGACAACAAAACATATCAAATAAATAAATAAGCAAACAATACAAACAGTGCGTTAGACTAAAGCCAACTGCAGACAGGGGAAGAAGAATCAACAACAAAATAACAAAACAACAGTAAACACAGACAACAAGAACCAAACAATAGAATAATAATAACTGTACAATGAGGTCTAGCTAACTAACCTAGGTAATATTAAAAGACAGCGAGAAGAGATAAAGAAGAGATTTTTTTAAATTGCTCAAGGGTCTGGGCAGCTCTTGGAGTATATGGCTTTAAAAGCTCTGCCAGGTACGCAGGTGCCAGCCTGTTGAGACATTTAAAAGTAATGGGATCCTAAAATGAATCATAAAAAGACAGGGAGCCAATGTAAAGAGTATTATGTAATGACACTGCTATATGTTAGACTGTTCCAGCATGTTGTGAAATACAAATATTTGTGCTCCTATAGAGGGTTAGATAGGAGAATCCAGTCTCTTATTTGTCCAGTAGGTTACAGCTGTATACAGGCAGAAGCTGGTTTACTTACCTTATCTAAAACTTGTAAGCAGGAAGGAAAACATTGACTGGCCCTGCCTGAAGATATAATAACCTGGTACCTACCTCCTCAACATTTCATTACCAGAATAAGTTACCAGGATTGGTAACATATTCTGTTTTTTATCAGCTTATAGACAAATGTATTGGCTGAAAATAAAACAAGATTTAATGTGTAATTATGACCTTTAGAAGAACTGATTCACATACCATATCTTCTGAATTTTATTTATTCACTGAGATAGATAAGTATTTCTATCCTCATGTGGAATGATAAAGCAATAGAAGATGAGATGAAATAAGTATTTCTGACTTACTGTATGTAATGAATCTTGCCTTTTCATTTCTTATATTCTAATTTTTATCTTTTTCCTGGCATACAGTATATTTTTCTCTCTTTCTTGTTTAGGGTGAAAGGATTCTAGCAAGATTTGACCACCATATGTTAAATCTGCAAAATAAAGGAGTATATGACATGAGGAAGGACTATTTTTTTTGTTTGTTTTATCCAATGAGGAAGCTATAGTTCAGTTCCCAAAATGAAAGAACCTACTCAGCAAATTGGCAGCAACACACACCAACTTCTGAACCTGACTAAAGCCAAAAGAGTGTCTGCCTTTCTATCTGCAGTGTTTTAACACCCTCCTCAAGAAATGGGACATGATCTCACCCTGTAGGTCTTTCCCATGTAAAGCTGATTGAGTGTGTACCCAATGGCTCCTTGACTGATGTTAATCATGAATTTACTCATCTGCCAACTCTTTACTGAAGAGTCCAGGTACATGTAGTCCACCCCACTGCCGACCTTGCCAATCTGATATTTGGGCAGCTTGTAAATGATAAACCTGCCAAGGTTAAAGAGAGAAATTAACTCTGTTCTTTTTCTGAGTGATTACCAAATCGGTCTGTGGTCTCTATGACCCTGTGGTGCATGACCTAGTTGTCTATCCTCTGCCCTTACCCACTCTCTGTCTCTCACATACATACTGAGAGAGAGAGAGAGAGAAGAGGGAAAAAAAAGTCATGGTGTCCTCTGATGCTGTTTCTCTGGTAATTTGATTCATTATATGTTGGACATCTATCATTTAACACTGTGTTACTAATTCAGACTGCACCCAGGAGGTTTAAATGCAGCTGTGTGGTGAAGGAAACAGCAGCAGTTCTGTTTGCAGATGCAGACACACAATCAGGCAGCCTTTCCGGGAGCACTTCATTGCTGCTTTTGTGGCACACATTGATGAGATGCCAAAATCATGTTAGTGACTAAAACATGATTGTGAACTACGATGTCAAGGTTTTAGCAGTAGAATCAACCACTGCTACAGTAAATGGGCACCTCTTGGTGTTTTCAGCCATAGTGCAACTATATGAAGCTGTTTTGCTTCACTTGCAATGTGTGCTAATTCTGCCCTGCCGGCTCAGGTGTGACGTAAAGTGTGTCACTTTGTTTGCAGTGCTGGACTGCCACCACAGACATGAAAACAAACAAACAAACAAGAAAAAAAACCCCTGCTATACTAAGAAACACAGAGAGTCATGTGGAGTTGAAGGGCCATTTAACAATGGTTTGAATGTAACAGGAATTTGTTATTTAAAAGTATATATTTAAAATAGATTTAAAAGTTCCAAAGTACAGCTTTAATGAAGTAGTCAACAGATTGTTTTTAAATTAGTTTTAAACTATCAAAATATAGTAGTAGGTTTACCTACTTCTTCATGCACTAGAACTAAAAACATAGGATTATTGTGTCATTCAAGCGTCATTCTTGACAATATTCTATCATGCATAATATCAACTCACCAATCAACAGGTTTGTCAGCTTCATTTCTGCAGGAGAAATCAGCACAACACACAGCTCCAAACCAAAACATAGCAACAATTTGGAAGCATAAACCGTGTTTGGCCATCCTGAGCGACCCTGAAGTAAATACTGTTGAGAGGGAACAAGGAATATGAAAAACCATAGTTGGGTTTCGTGCTTGGTGACCGGGAATCTTTAAAAATATCTGCACATGCAAAAAGAGGAAGTCATGACATGTTGTCACATGACAGAGGAGTCAAGGGACTGTGTGGTTATACAGTAAATTTACAGATTTTTTAAACTTTTTTTTTTTTTTTCAGATTTTATGTGTTTCATTATTTTTAAGCCGTGAAAATATTGATAAGTGAACTGAAAGCCATCTGGTCCAAAGGGGAAAAAAATTTCTCACCATGTAACCGAAATTAGACAATTACATATGACTTGTTTCATTTTTACATCAGTCAGTGGCATAGTTTGAGGTAATGAAAATAAATGAAATGCATACTTTAGAAACTGAGATCAAACTCAGAGAAGACCATTAACGGATTCGTTTTTTCATTGCCTTTCAAATCAATTTTTCCTCAAATAATTTTGAAATTTGAAACCTTTGGAGAACCCACAGTTTATAGATATTTTTTTTAAGTCAAGTCAAAAAGGTATACATAAAGAAAGTTATTATTATTATTAAACCTTTATTTAACCAGGATAAAAACTTACTGAGATCAGGGAATCTTTTTTACCAGCAGAAGCACAATTTATATAAGCACAAGTCATAGACATTAACGACAACATTAAAACACCACCACAATCATCTCATATGTAAGAAATAAAAAGACACTAAACAAGTGAAAAAGGAAGAACAAGAAAAAAGTGCTCAACAAATGTAGGCTTTGTGACATTAAAACCGGTTATAATTAGTCAAAAACATCTACAGCCAGACATTTGTGCCTCCAAGTCATTCAGTAGCTCATTAAAAGTGTTCAGTGAGTCTAACTCCTTCAGTTTTAGCTCATTTTGCAAAGCATTCCAGTCACAGGGAACAGCAAACTTAAAAGCATTTTTTCCACGTACAGTTCTCACTAATGGACAATAAAAACAAATACTGTGACCTAAGATTATAATAACTTGTTTTTGAGTAATAAAAACCTGCAGATATTATAAGAGCAGACCTAAAAAACATTTATAAATAAACATTAGCTAGTGTTTGTGTCCGCGCCAGGACAAAGCAATGATGACTCTGAGCTTTAAAGTTCGTAATGAACCTTAGTGTACCGTTGACTTGAGTAAATAAACACTCTGTGATAGAACATTCCTATAAATAATATCTCCATAATCAACAACAGTCATGAAGGTGAAGCAACAAGATCCTTTTTTGCTTGAAAATAAAGGCAACTTATAATTGAAAAGCAATTGCCGTTAAAAGCAATTGGCAATTTACAGAGAGCCAGATCTGGAGTGGGTGCTGTGGTGTACACAACAGTGTCATCAGCATAAAAATGAAAGTTGGCCTGGGAGACATTATGACCGACATTGTTAATGCAAATGATAAAGAAAAGTGGCCCAAGGACTGACCCCTGTGGAACACTCTTGGCTACTGCAAATGAAGTTGAGATAAGGCCATCTGCTTGCACACAAAGTTTAAAACAAGATTTCACAATAATTCAGGTTGAGCTAGATTCCTCTTGGTGCATGTTTTTGCAAGTTCTACTGATGTGATTATGTACAGAACTTTGGTTAACTCTAAGGGGCTGCCACCACAGAGGCTCAATCACCTCTGGCTTTCAGTTTGGTCTTAGAAACTCCCAACAACAACTGGTTGGTTGACCTAAGGGCTCTGAATGTAGTGTGCATGTGCAGCCACATACTAAGGTGCCATTACAATAAATAAAGCCATTACATCTTTCACCAAAATGTACTTGTAATAAATATCCAATCATTACAGTTTATTGATATTCACCTTTTAAATATGTGAGCACCATTTACCTGTAGCTTCTCAACCACTATTTAATCAGTTAAATTTGGTCTAGCAGGTTTGGGAGCAGACTTTCACCAAGACCAAAACAGGGTGAGGTCTAATTCACTGTGTACAGTATTGTTGCTCTACCTTGATCTTAATTTCTCAGTCTCTAAAAGACTTAGATCTCTGTGCTTTCTGGACTTAGTCTTATTGGTGCAGCCTTGACCATTATGCTAAATTAAGTGTTAGAGAAGTGGAAATGTCAAAGTTGTATCGCACAAATTTCTATATTTTAATTTTTTTCCGAAGATTACAACAGCGTAATATATTTCATGCCTTTAGTCCATGAACAGTTAATTTAAGCTGTCTATAAAGAGAGGAATCCATCTTTGAAGAAAGTGCTGAAGTAAATGCTAATATTAATCCTTAATGTCTGTGAAGATTCTCAGTCATCCAGGTCATCCACCAGTCAAACAGAACTGAAGAAGCCTCTTGGATGAGAGGATTTGGATTAATCCTTAATAAATGATTATTTTCACTCATGTAAAAAGGGGTTCAAGCTGCTTCTTAAACAGGAACTAGTGTTAAAAGCTGCTTAAGAAAACAAATATTCCAAGCTCTTGACGGTTAGGAGAGTGTTGTCAAGATGATTTCAAATTTTTCAGGCTTTACTCTGTGCACACTGATGGGGACACTCACCTTTCAGGGCTGTTAGGACTCACTGCTCACTAACAGTTTTCCCTCCAGCACTGCTGAGGACTTCCCTGAAGACACCGTTTCCCTGAAGGAGCACAACTGCACTCCTGTTGAGGACTTCCCTGAAGGAGCGCCACGCACTGGATTCACCTCCACCGCCATCTCTGGACTGGAGATGCCTATACCCATTCCGTTCATTGAATCAAGACCAAGACCTACGAGTACAACTGTAAGATCTTACCAACGCTATTCTGACTGTCTAAGACCTAGGCCTAGGCACACTAAGTTGAAGTGTTAAATTGTATTCTCTTTATTCTGTTTTGTTTAGTTTTGTTTCCCTTTCCTTTTCTCTGTTGACTACAATTAAATATAACTCTTATCCTCTACCTGCTGCCACGATTACCAGTGTAACAACAGCACTGGTAAAACAAATTACAATTCACTTTACATCACACCTCACCAACCCAGTGCACTCAGTTGGTGCAAAGACAGGACCGCCCACTCTACAAAAACTGCCTCTGTCAGTGCAGGCAGCTTTCATTTTATGTGGGACGAGGGCTGACACATCAGGTAAAACAACAAGGGAAACAATGGCAGCTGCCTCAGATCAGGTAAAGTAATAATTACATACAATAGTTTTATGTATTCATTGCTGTTTTTAATGACTCAGCACTACTTTGTCCTTTTTTTTGATAAACAGATATTTGAATTTTACTTGACCAACAACATATTTTTGCCAGCACAGACCTAATTACATATTTCTTGGCCCTCAACGTTTTATATTTAGAGGGTGATTACTCAAATGTATTATGCAAATGTATTTTTTAAAGGTATAAAACCATTTAAGAAACTCAAATTCTAGTTTAAATTTGAGTTTTCAATAAAAAGTCTTGAACTGCAACATGTCAACAATAATACACTTCTTTACTTGCAGAATGTGGAGTTTGTGCGAACAGGCTATGGCAAGAATTCAGTGAAGGTGATGGTCATCAGGAGAAGGGAGAGACACCACTCCATCATCGAGCTGAAGGCCGACGTGCAGCTCACACTCAAATCCCACGAAGGTTATCTAACTGGGGACAATTCAGATGTCATCCCTACCGACACCATCAAGAACACTGTCCATGCTCTGGCCAAGATTAAAGGGGTAAGCCGCCCACTTCCCCTACACAGCTACAAATTACACCCTGTCACAACCATACTCACTTTTAATGATAAAGCTCTGACTGCTGATTTCCAACATGAAAAACATACAGTACATAAAAAAAAAACCATGTCAATCCGAGAAGATGCGGAAAAAAATCTCAACAGCAAGTACAGAGGACATAAGGCTATTTAATATTTAATGTTATAAGACGTCCTGACACAGCTGATACTGAGTAGATAAGTGGTGTTAGAGGTCATATTTTCAACAGCAATGTTGTGAAGGAACAAACCAGAGAGCAAGGCTTTACTATGAAGACTGCAAGTTATGAAGGTTTGCACTGTATTTACTGATCACCGACATTGAGAAATGGCTTAATTCTTGCTTCAGAACATTATAGAGGCTAAACTGAATAATTCAAGTTAACATATTACTTTAAAATGTGCACATGATGAGTAATTCAAATATTATTGACATTGGTTTCACAGGACTTTGGTAACAGGAGTTGAAGATGGTTTCAATGAGGCTGATGGCAACACTGACCACCTTTTAAGCCTGATTTACAAATAAGAGTAAATTAGATATTGAGTTTAAAAACAAGAGTTAAATTTAATGCAGAAATGTTACATTTAATGACACAATCCCACAAAGTCAATTCAAACTTGGTTGAGGCAAATGAAGTGGCTTGACTAATCAGACATATTCCCACCAAAATTACCAGGAACTTTTATTACAATAACTTATTTACCCGGGTAAAGAAATTCCTGGTAATCTGTGTAGTTTGCGTTTCCACTGCACCTCAAAGTTCTTGAATTTTGTTGATGACGTACAGTCAAAAGATTTAACATGCCGGGGGAATGCTCGACTGTGTTTGCTTCTCAAAACCTGTTTCATGTTAAACAAGAATAAACTATAAAACAAGTACAGACGTGTGGAGGGGGTTGTAAAGGTGCTTCAGTGAGATGTTGGGTGTGAAAATCAAACTTCAAAATTGTTTTTACCGACATCACTGTGAGCTGTATCAGCCAGAGATGACAACAGCAGCAGTGTGCGTGTGAGAAACCTGCTCTGCTCGCAGACATAGGAGATATTTTTCCCCTCTTCCTCATAATTTATTAGTTTCTTCGCATTGTGTGATGATGTGCATGAGAGGCTGCGTCACATCTGAAACATTCGCTCATTCGTTCCGTCCGGTGAGCAAAGACCTTTAGAACAGTGTCAGTAGATCAGTGTCTCCAAAAGTCTCAAATAACACAAGAAAAATTTGTCACTAGTCGCTTTTTTTTGAAAAAAGTCACTAGAGGGTCTGAATACTTGCTTAATATAACGACAAAGTCGCTACGTTCGCAACATCAAAACATCTGCAAGATGTGTTCCACACAGCCCCGCCCCTCCAAAGTGCTGGTAATCTGAAAAGTCCCTAGTCACAAGTAGGTACTAAATTTACCCGGGTAAATAATTTCAGTGGAAACGCACCAAGGTTTTTTAATTACCTGGGTAAATGAAAAAGTTCCTATGGTAGAAAAGGGCCTATAGAGTTGATCGATGATGTTCTTCCTTGTGTAGGCGACTAGACTTGCTTTAGTTTAGTTGAAGATGTTTCACCTCTCACCCAAGAGGTTTCTTCAGTTCTGACTGGGTTTCTTTACTGGGAGGGTAAAACCAAGTATTTAACAGAGGTGGATAATGCAGATTGTTAAGCTAATTGGTTGTTGGTTTCACCTGAGACAAGAGAGTGTCCCTTGTCCTTGTCCATTGTTTATGCAGTGGTTGTTTGGTTTCCCCAGAGGGGAAGGACACTCCTCATTACATTGCACTGCATAAACCACATTTCTTTGTTCATGCCTGTGGATGTTGTCCTTAGGATTAACCAGTTTTTGGTGTTTCTGTGCAGGGCTTAAAATACACCAGAATGTGGTGTTTGTTAAATATATTAAATACTATATATATAAATACTATTCCTATCTTCTTATTTGTCGGGTTTTCTTCTTTTGGAGGTTTTGATGAAGGCCCAGTTTAGGTAACCACAGGTTTTAAGTGCTCCCCTGGTGTGTTTCTGTTCCTTCGGCTTCAGAGTTTTTGCTCCAGTGAGTGGTTGGAGTCGAACAGCAGGTATTAGTCAGTGTGGGTAGGTTTTGCTATATATGTCAGTGTTGAGGTTTCACAGCACAATCCCAGAAGGCCAGGCTATTGTCTTTGACTTCCTCTTGGGTGAATTAATGTTCTTATCTATGTTGTTAATAATACTGAGACTTTTTAAAATATTTTTATTTTCAGTATTTTTTTGTGACATGCATCTGTTTAGGTAAACACCATCGAGCAGTTTTCCATGGATATCTGTAATCACTTCCTGACCTCTTTCAAACATGTGCTGAGGGTCAAGGTCTACATGGAGGAGGCTCCATGGAGAAGGTTGGAGAAGGTAAAACAGACGCAAAATATAAAGAAGGTCTTTTTACTTGTCATAATTATGTGGAGTATCGCTATGTGGAGTATTGCTGAAACTCCTGTAGGATAACTTTTTTGGTCAAATTGATTTTCACCCAATTTGTCTTTGGGTGAGTGTGTCACAGACTGAAATACAGATTTCTCTCTCTCTCTATCTCAGAATGGCGTAGAACATGCCCATGCATTTATCTTCAGCCCGGAGGCTTGTCGCTTCTGTGATGTTGACCAGAGTCTCAATGGTAAACACAACCACACACACATAATGCTAATGTATTTTAGAAACTGAGCTTGTGGCTGTCACGTTAACTCAATGGGAGGCTGGACCCAAATGCAGGCACGGTGCGAGACACTGGGGAAGTCCAGTTTTGTATTGTCTATACAGTTTTATATTGTCTAGATAAGGTGAGCTGCTCCAGCGGCAGCAAACACAGTCAATAGAGTGCAGGGCAGTGACAGTGACAGTGCAGCATTCAGGACGAAGAACACAGTGGCAGCAACTCACAGTGGATTTGACAGCGGAGGTGAAGAAAACAGGAACGAGTGACCATGCAGTGGTGTGTACCATGCTGTGGATTGATGAGGCTTGTCAGTTTCATCTTCTGCGTTCCAGCATGCATAAAAAAGAGATAAAAACTAAAGCTAAAACAATGAGAAGGGCAGCATTGTAGTCCAGCGTGACATCCCGTGTACTTTTGGTGCTACTGTGCAAACTGACTCCCTACTATTCACTGACTGCGTCCCACACAGGTGCCCCAGTGGTTCACAGTGGTATAAAGAACATGAAGGTGCTGAAAACCACTCAGTCTGGGTTTGAGGGTTTCCTCCGAGACCGTTTCACTACTCTGCAAGACACCAAAGACAGGTGTTTCTGCACAACTGTCTACACCAGATGGCGCTATAACAAGGTCCAAGGTGTGGACTTTGACACTTTATGGTAAAGACTTGTAGAGGGGAGCATGGCATTCAGTGAACATGTTTTTATCTGCTGAAGAACAATGCAAAATAGAGGAAAATCTCTCCTGCTTCAAATTATTACATAACTGTACCAAAACCCCCAAACCTCATGTAATGATCACATCATTGCCTTTGTAGGAAGCGTGTGAGGGATACAATCATTGAAAAGTTTGCTGGTCCTTATGACTGTGGAGAGTACTCTCCATCTGTGCAGATGACCCTTTACAAGTCACAGACTCTGGTCCTGGACAGAGTTCCTGAGGTAAGCCCCCCCCCCCCCCCCCCCCCCCCTGGGGGCCGCCCCCCCCCCCCCCCCCCCCCGTCAATAGACTTCACAACACATCATGAGCTCACAACTATACGTAAAAACATCAAAGTTACAGCCCCAATTCCAAGCTGGGCCGTTGTGTAAAATGTAAACAAAAACAGAATGCAATTATTTGCACATCTCATAAACCCATATTTTATTCCCAATACATAAACAACATATCAGATTTTGAAACAGACATTTTACCATGTCATGAAAAATATTAGCGCACTTTGAATTTGATGGCAGCAGCACATCTCAAACAAGTTGGAGCAGAGGCAACAAAAGGCTGCAAAAGTAAATGGCACAAATCAATAACTGGAGGAACATTTGACAACTATTTAGGTTGACTGGAAACAGGGCAGACTGGGTATAAAAGGAGCATTTCTGTAAAGATGGGCAGAGGTTAACCAATCTGCAACAAACTGCATCTAAACATTTTGGATCAATTTCAGAAAAGTGTTCAATGTACAATTGCAAAGACTTTGAAGATCCCAGATTTTGAGATGTGTTGCTGTCATCAAATTCAAAATGAGCTAATATTTTTCATGAAATGGTAAAATCTCAGTTTCAACATTTGTTGTTTATGTTCTATTTTGAATGAAATATGAGTTTATGAGATTTACAAGTCATTGCATTCTGTTTTAATTTACATGTTACACAGCATCCCAACTTTTTTGGAATTGGGGTTGTAAAATAAAGCAAAGTAACAGCTTATGACCTATGCATCTTATTCATTAAATTTTTTTTTGCACAGTCAGTCTTGCCGTGTCATTTTTCTCCTCAACCCTCAGGCTGTAAATGAAATATTGTTTCTTTCAGGTGGATGAAATCGAGATCGTCATGCCCAATCAGCATTACTTCACCATTGACATGACAAAAATGGGCCTTTCAAACAAAGATGAAGTGAGTTTTCATGCATTTTGCAGTCTATTGATATGCAATCAATAAATATTTTTAGTAGTTTAAACGTGAAATGAGTACATTGTTTTTCTCATAGGTACTCCTTCCCCTGGATAATCCCTCTGGAAACATCTCAGGGACAGTACGCAGGAAACAGCAAGCAAAGCTGTGAAGCCACTGACGTTAATCAAGAAAAGGAATTACACACTTTCCCAAAGATAATAAAAACATTTGAAAATGTGAATACATTGTTGCAAAATGTCGCTATTAAATTTGATCTAATTTTGTTTCTTTGGTGAGAAAAGAACACCAAATCGTTGACTCACATATTCAAACTCCAGTGTTACGTTGCACATCTACATTGGTCATACACACTTCAATAAAGCTGGGACAATGTAACAATGCTGAAAGCACCACAGGAAAGAACATGTTAAGAATATACAGTATATCTATATACAGTATACTGTACATATTGTATTGAGCTTAGTTATGTGACTCCTTGAGTCTGGGGACTGTTCTTACTTTATGCTGAGGCTGACTCATACAAACCCCAATTTAGTGAAGTTTAGACATCGTGTCATGAATAAACAGAACACAATGATGAGCAAATCCTTTTCAACCTATATTTAGTTAATACACTTCAAAGACAAAATATTGAATGTTTAAACTGATCAAAGTTTTTTTGCAAATATTCATTGATTTTGTATTAGATGCGTGCAACATGTTCCAAAAAAAGTTGACAGGGGCTATAAAAGACTGGGAAAGTTAAAATGCTAAAAAAAAAAACTGCATGGAACATTTCAAATGTGAACTGGTAAGGTGGAAAGAGGTGAGTGTCATGATTGGTATATATGGACATCCCTGAAAGGCTTGGACATTTACAAGCATGATGGGGCAAGGTGCACCACTTCTTATAATCCAACAGTTTAAGAACAACTTTTCTCAATGTACAATTGCAAGGAATTTAGGGAATCCATCATGTGCAGTCCATAGTATCAAAACATTCAGAGAATCTGGCAAAATCTCTGCAAGTGGAAAGGCTGAAAACCAACCATCCCTTAGACAGTACTACATTAAAAACCAACATCATTCTGTTGAGGATACTACAACATGGGCTCTGGAACACTTCAGAAAACCATTGTCAGTTAACACAGTTCATCACTAGATCTACAAATGCAAGCTAAAACTCTACCACGCAAAGTGAAAGCCATGATCCATCAACAGCATCCAGATCAAATAATTATTATTTATTATTATTCAATTTTGCCAGCTTCTCTGGGCTGAAGCACAGTGGAAAAGTGTGCTGTGGTCTGACGAGTCAAGATTTCAATATTTTGGAAATCATGGACGTGGTATCCTCCGTGTTCAAGAGGAAAAGAACCATCCAGATTGTTATCAGCCCAAAGTTGAAAAGCCAGCATGGTATGTGGGTGTGTCAGTGCCCATGGCATAGCTAACTTGTACATACGTGAAGGCTCCATTAATAGTGAAAGGTACACACAGGTTTTGGAGCAACATTTGCTGCCATTCAAGCAACATCTTTTCCCGGGATGTCCCTGCTTATTTCAGCAAGACAGTGCCAAGACACATTCTGCACGTGTTACAACAGCGTGGCTTCATAATAACAAAGTGTGGGTACTAGACCAGCCCACCTGCAGTTTGGAACATGTTTGGAACATGTTGCAGGCATCAAATTCAAATGAGTGAAAAAAAAACAAAACAATACAGTTTATCACTTTGAACATTAAATGTCGTGTCCTGGTAGTGTATTCAACTGAATCTAGATTTAAAAAAAAAAAGAATTTCCAAATCTATTCAATGAGGAGAGATTGGAGTTGTTGGTTAAAATTGCCCTGCCCTATAAAAAACACACATCAGCTTTGATTTGGCTATTCTCAAGAAGTATTGCCTGATGTGAATCATGTTTCGCACAAAAGAGCTCTCAAAAGTGAAAGGTGAAGAAGAATCCTAGAATGTCAGCTAAAAACTTACAGAAATCTCTGGCACATGTTAACATCTCTTTTGACAAATCTATGATACATAAAACACTGAACAAAAATGGAGTTTATGGAAAGATACCACAGAGGCCACTGCCCTCCAAAAAAACATTGCTGCACATTTGAAGTTTGTAAAAGAGCACCTGGATGTTCAGCACTACTGGCAACATGTTCTCTGGACAGATGAAACCAAAGTTGAGTTGGAAGGAACACACAACACTATGTGCAGAGGAAAAAAGGCACAGCACACCAACATTAACCTGTTCTCTATTTTGGGGTCACTTTTTGAGTATTTCTCTGTAATTACAAGTTCTATGTGAATTATTTTGATATCACATAAAAATAACACTTGTGAGAGTCCATCAGAAGTGTAAGCATCACTGTAGATGCCACTGTGTCAGATTAAATGCAGCCTGAACCCAGAAAAAATGAAGAATTTTCACCCTCGCCTAAAAAAAAGGCATTTTTTTTAGTAAATATACCTTTGAATTTAACAACATTAAAAAATAAGCTGGAGAAAAGCTGATGCTTATGAAATGAAACAGAGCAAAATAACAGAGGCCTTAGTAAAGAAATATTTTCCCCTCAAAATAAACCCCAAATAAACCATCAACAGAGAGGATAATTGTCTCCGACTGCAGGAGTATATCACAGTGTCAGGTTTCATAGCTTTGACTGGCCCTGTCCCTTTAACTGCATCTGGTGCAGAGCTGCAGCCTCTCTCTGTTGCTGGGCGGACTATCCAACTTTAAAGGCTTCTAGCTCTGGTTCCCATTGGTCAATCTTGGTGATTGACTCATTTTAATCCTCTAAACCAATAGAATCACGTTGTGGTGTTTCCAATCGTCTAGCTACTGTGATTCACGTGATATCAGCAGAAACGTGCTCACATCGCATCTGAGGAAGATTTCCCATCCCCCACTCAGCAGGGTCGTATTACACAATACAGGCACGCAGAAGAGCAGAGAGAGAGTCTGAAGCAGGCTAAGGGCTGCAGCTAACTATCCAAAGTGTCTTTGTTCCTGTGGATTTAGCTGTTTTTGAGAATCATCAAAGGTAAGACAATATTTCTGACTGCTATTCCCGAGAAGGAGTTTTTCCTTTGGTCTTATTTTGTGTCTAGTTCAGTTCTAGTTTGTCCTAGAGAGATAAAAGAACTATTGGAAAAAAGGTACTGTTGGAATCTGTGGAGTCTCAGCTCTGCAGCTCCCTTTGTTTACATAATCACGCTGTTACTGTAGAGGCATTTTTGTTTGTGTGCACTGTAGTAGCTTAGCATAGCGCCACCTATACTTGCTGGTTTTGAATGCCTGGCATTTTAACTGTGTTTGATTAATTTAAAAATGGTTGATTAATTTAAAAATGTTTTTTTTGAGGTTGTTGCTGAGTTTCTTACCTTTCTCTGGGTATGCGGTGTGTCGGTATTCTTTGAAGTTTGACGTGGCTTTATTAAGTTTTATGTTGCACTTAAGTGCAACATAAACATGTTATGTTTAAGTTGCACTTAAGCCCATTGTGGAGGGGGTATCATGGTTCGGGGCTGCTTTTCTGCCTGAAGGCCTTGCCATCATCGACATCATCATTTTGCAGGAGAACTTAAGGACATCACCACCAACTGAAGCAAACTACAGTACAGAAAATACATCTTCTGAAGAGTCCTGACCTGAACCAGACTATGGACATGTGTCGACCCAAAAAAGGAGCGGAAGCAGGACGTAAAAGTCAGCGAGGGAAATTTATTAAATACAAAAATCAAAAGCAGAGCCAAAAGAAACAACTAAAGACGAGGAGACTCGTTGGCTGGCTGGACGAGGGTCTCCTGGGAATAACTGGAAGGCAAAAACGAGGCGTTAAAAAAAAAAACAGAGGGACGATAGGAACGAATGGCTGAGAGAAACGTGTAGTGCGGATTGTAGGGAGACAATCAAGAGAACAAGTGGCAGGTGCGAAGGGGAAGACTCCTCCCAGTCAACCAGTCAAGTCACCTGGGGGAAAAAAGCACAGGGCAGGTTGCACAGGAAACAGACAGTCACTAAAAATAAAGGGCAGGAAGCCAGACCCTGACAGATTGTGTCTTTATTATATTAATATTTTTGATAAAGGTCATCTGGGTAGTTTCTGTTCTAATGATTTTAAAAAGAGCAAACACAGTTGTTTGATGATAAATGACAGTACCCATGAGTGATAGAAATGTTTTGTATTGTCATCTATATTCTCTGAAAAATGGCCAAAAATTTAAATAAGTCAAATTCTGCCACTCTATGTAAACTTATGAAAACAACTGTACACCATGGGCCCTGCATGACTTACTCTTGCTCTTAGGCCCTAGAGTTTCTCACTTTGTTGAAGGGCTTTTTTTTCTAACAAACTGCCACATGGAGGAGAGAGAATCAGTTTTAAATGGTGTGCATAGAAAATGAAACAAATAACAACAAAAAAAACCCCATAAACTAAATCATTTGAGGCACCTTGTCTCTCTCTCTCAATCTACATTTAATATCTACATTAATGTCTGCAAATTAAGCAAATCAAGGTGCTGGACTGCCAAACTGACTGCAGCTTTAACATTAAAGCAGTTAAATTCATTTCAAGCAGGCGACTTCCATCAGTTCCCTGTGAGGGGGAGAGAAAAGCACTTGAGTGACATTCTAATTGGTTTGTATCAGGTGGCAGGAATTTTGAGCAGAGGAACAAACTAGCCTGATCACGTAAAATGATGGCTTCCTCCCCAAAACCTCTGGCACTAAAGTAGATGAAGACATCCGCGACTCCCCAGTTGGTAGGGTCTGGAACATCACCCACCACTGGCCTGTGGGGTCAAATAAATGTGCATAAGCAGTGAACTGTTTCAACAGGCTAACACATTCAATAAACAATGACATGCAATTGATGTACCGGTACTTAAATCACACCTAGGGTGGTCTCGTTGCATAGCCCTCAGGGTACGGCGTATTGTACTGTAGTTTTTGTTTGTCGTCATGCTCATTTCCGTCACCATTTGGGAAGAATGCAGGAGTAACAGGCACAGTGCATCCATTCTCTGTGAGGGGGAAGGAGATGCACTTCATTGACATCCTAGTTTGTGTGAATTACATGACAGGAATTTTGAGCAGAGGAGCAAACTCACATGATTTTGAAATTTTGTGGCTTCCTCCCCAAGCCCTCTGGCATTAAAGTAATCGTAGACATCAGCAACTCCCCAGTTGCTAGGGTCCGGAGTACTCACCATTGTGGCTGTTATTAAAATAAATAAATAGGTGAGTAAAGCTGAAATTATTATATAATTAATTTAAGAGTAAGAAAATTACCAACATCACTGGTCCTTGAAAACACACACGCACACACATACAACTGACTTACAACTTACAATTTTTCCAAACTATCATATACAAACATAATTCTGGAACAATGAACAATGAATTATTTTAATGAACAAAAAACATGAACATGAACTCCCCCACCCAATCAAAAAAAGTCCCATTCAGAATTTTAAATGAAAGGAGCCCCCTCCAAAAAAGTGCCATTCAACATGTAAAACAAAAACCTCGCAAGCCTAGTTTCTGCATTTTTGCCAAAACCTTTCACGCTATGGCCTCCTTCTGGGCCCATAATATTATAAAAAAAACTTACTTGACTTTATATAATCTGCAGGCTCAACTGTGTGGCTTCAATAGTCTTGTGCTTTGGGCTCAAAAGTGTGGCCTCCAGGGTTTAAGCAATCACCTGTGCATGTGATGGAGGAGTGCACATTGCATGCAGGGGGCGTGGCCTCAATAGCTCTGCAGTAAGCAGTGCTGTGTGCATGTGATTGAGGAGTGTACTTGCATTAAATCTGGTTGTTTTAGCCAAGATTATGCTACAATATATTTTCCCCTATATTTAGGTTCCCTGTTGAAGGCCAACCTTCAATTTTGTAAATTTCTGTTTTATTCCCATAAATTCCTGTTAATTCCCATGGAAAGTTTCCAACTTTGAAAATTCCCGGAATTTTGCAACCCTAGCAATGTTTAATGTCCTGTAAAACAGATCTGATTGCAATAAACTGAATAATCAGAAGGCCAGAGGAGCCATTTAAGTGCAATTTTTCATCTTTTTTCATCATTTCCTCAACATTTATCTCAAAAACCATCAGTGAGCTGAAACACTGTTCTACTGTACTAACCAGGTTATGTGATTGGAGTGGAGCTGAGGAATTTTAACTGGTGTGCATAGAAAATGAAACAAATAACAAAAAAAACATAATAAACAAAATTATAATAATTATTTGAGGCACCCTGTTTCTCGCTCTATCTAAATTTAATGTCACAATAGCAGTGTCTGAAGTATAGGAGGATGATGAGAGCAAATTAAGGTGCTGGACTGGCGAACTGAGTCTGCATCAGCTCAATGTGCAATCTGTAGATCTTTAGCACAGGGCCGAGCCACGGCAGCTGTGATTTTAAAGCAGGTAATTTCATCCCAAGCAGGCGACTTCCATCAGTTCCCTGTGAGGGAGAGAGAGGCACCTGACTGACATCCTAGTTTGTGTCCATCATGTAATAGGAATTTTGAGCACAGGAGCACACCAACCTGATCTCGAAAAATCATGGCTTCCTTCTCAAACCCTCTGGATCTAAAGTAAATAAAGACATCAGAGACTCCACATTTAATGCAATATACACCACACACAGTCTTACTGCAGATTTCTGTCAGTAAAAGTTCCCATTCTTTATAAACCATGTATACTATCTTCAATAGAACTGCTTCTCATTCAATCAGCTGAGTCAGTAACGTCCATTCTTTTTATCAGAAAATCTCTTTCCCTGATGGTTTTTGAGTTTTATTTTCTGTCCATCTTTACACACTATTGGTTTTATGCATCATGTTTGTACCTGTTCATTTTCGCTATTGTAAAGTACTATGTCATGAGGATTTTCATATAAATTAAATGTTTTTTATTAGTATGAATGCTGAGATTTTTTGACAATTTTATTTGCATTTATTTGTGACATGCATCTGTTCAGATAAAGACCAGTGAGCAGTATTCCTTGGATATCTGTTATCACTTCTTGACCTCTTTCAAGGGCAGGTCAAGGTCACCATAGAGAAGGTCAAAGAGGGTAATACACAGGACAGGGTGATCATTTTTGAGCAAAACACAAAACAAGAGGCTGTCTATTTACTTGTCATTATTATGTTGAGTGTCCCTTTTTTTTTTTTTGCTGAAACTCCAGTAAAAAAACTTTTTTGCTATGCACAGCTATACATCACTCTGCTAGAGTCAGCAGTGATGCACCTCATCAGCAGCTGGAATGCAGTAACTGTCACCTTGATTTTCACCCACTTTGGACTGTCTTTGGATGATCGTGTCACATAGACTGAAGTACAGATCTGTACTTCAGTCTATGTGACATAATCTGAGATTTCTCTCTCAGAATGGGGTGGAATGTGCTCACACATTTATCTTTAGCCCAGACGCTTTAGTCAGTTCTGTGTTGAACAGAACCCCAATTGTAAACATTACAAATTTGTAAAATGAACATATTTAAAAATATATATTTTTTTTACCTCTGCTAAGACAAATAAAGTCTTCATTAACAGAGTGAAGTTTAAAACATTTACTTAAACACTTGGCTCAGCTGCTATTTTAGAAACTGAGCTTGAGGCAAGAGTTAACTCAAAGTCGGAGCAGAAAATATAACCCTGCATTAAGAGCTTGATGTGTTCAGTAGATAATATAAAAGTGATGTGCCGATGCTGTGGTTTGATGAGGATTGTCGATTTTAATGGGGTGAATAACATGAAGGTGGTGAAAACAACTAAGTGTGGTTTGCAAGAAGTCGAGAAAGGCCGCACAGCATTTACTGAATGTTTTTATCTGGTTATGAGAAGAAACACAAAAAAGGGGAAAGTCTGCTTCAATGTATCAATGTGATTTTTCTCCTAAGTGAGCACACAAAAACAAACTCAAGAAAATGAAATGTTCCCTCTTTCAGGTGGATAAAATAGAGATTGTCATGCCCAACCAGCAATACTTCACTACTGACATGTTCTTTGGTGAGAAAAGAGTACCATTTATTGCAAATGTTTGACTTAAATATTCAAACTCCAGTGTTATGTTGCACATCTACATTGGTCATAAACACTTCAGGGATGCTGTGACAGTGTAACAATGCTGAAAGCACCACAGGAAGGAACTTGTTAAGAATATATATCTATATATATACACTGTACATATTTTTATGTTAAGAGATTGGAGCTTACCTATGAGAGTCCTTGAGTCTAGGAAAACAAAACACTGTTACACTGTTACTGTAACTTATAGATTCAGCTGCGCAATTCAGAGAAGGATAAAGTTATTCCAGGGATTCATCAGATTAATTTTCTGCATGTATTCAAGTGTAGGTACAACACATAGTTTTCAACTATATCATCTGATACTGTTTATAAATACCGTTTTAAACATAGATTAATTCACTTTGAACACACGCAAAAACTATGTACAAATCCACACACACGCACACACACATCACTGAGTCGATTCCATGTTCAACCCACTGGGATCCACCATATAGCAGTCAAGTCTTGTTTAAGGTGCCACTGTGGTCAGAGGAGCCTGTAAAGCAGCAGCTAACCTGGGAACTCCTGACATGATTGTCACTGAGGTGATTGCTGTGATTGCCTGCCGTGCTACGATGCGTTGCTTTTTAGGTGTTGAGTCTGCAGTGGCTTTACGTGATACTCGTAGATCTTCAGTGCTGGGCCGAGCTTTATCGACAGCCCCGTCAGGACATCGTTACGTGTCATCAGGAGCAGAGACTTACCATCAATTTCCTGAAAGGGAGAAAGAGAAGCACTTGACCGACATCCTAGTTTGTGTGCATCATGTGACAAGAATTCTGAGCAGAGGAACACACCAACCTGATCTTGAAAAGCCGTGGCTTGCTCCTCAAACCCTGTGGCTTTGAAGTAGTTGACGACATCAGAGACCTCCCAGTTGGCAGGGTCCGGCATCTGACCGTTCTCCACTGGGCTGTGGGATTCACGGGGTGGATTAAATTTACATCAATGGGGTGGTTTTAAATTAAGCTGGACTTAAGTCATACCTTTTGGTGTCAACAGAGCCATTTGCCTTGTCTTCCATTACGGCTGTAAAAAACAAAACATTTACTTAATTTAGGAGAAAAAGAAAATTACCAACAATTGTCATCAGTTGACTGAAGGTTTTTTTTTTCTTTCAAGTGAAATACATTAGTGAAAATCTCCATTTGAAAAGATAGCGTTCACATTTTGATTTAAACATTGATTTAACTATGAATGAAGATGTTTGTTACAATCAAATTCAAAATTTGATTTAATGAAAAACATCTTTCATTAAATAGTAAAATATCAGTTTAAACATCTGATGTGTTGCTTATGTTCTATCAGGAATAAAATTTAGGCTTATGAGACTTTGGAATTGTGGTTTTACTAGATGATTGTTTATATAAAGCAATTATGCTTTTACTTGTATTGCCATTAGGTGAATTTGAAGGCTCTGACTTTGTGTTTCTCTTGTTTCTGTCTTTCTAGTGTCTTGACTCTTGCATACTTCATCAAAACACGTTGTAGACTTGCATTTTGTTAATTCTACATAAAAATTATTTTATTATTTTACAATAAATTCTCATTCATGTACATGAATTCAAATCGTGATGTAAGGTGCAATAAACGAGCAGCTTACATTACGGAAACACTGTTTTTTTAGGCTGTTAGGCAACAGGATGTTTTCATCTGAAACCAGAAGTACAATTTGACTGCTCCTGTTGGATTTTATAATGTTCACATCGTTAGCAAAAAACAGCGCCTCTTACAATCAATAATGTTGCAGTAATTTCTCATCAGGTGTCTTCTCTCGCAGAACTTAGAATGTTGGCAGCTCAAACATCACTGTCTCTCTCGCCTCTCAATTACTGGATGATTTTCCTGAAAATTAAACACAAAACAACTGTGATGAGACTAATATTAAGAAAATGTACGACAAAACACAGCGACAGAGCAAAACTAAACAGCTCTGTGACAATGGACAAAAGAGTTGCAACTGTAACAACGTAACAAATTGACAACCTAATGCTAGGGTTAGCCACGTTACACGTATATTAACGTATAAAAACAAAAAAAATAAATTCATTACTATTTGGAAATAAGGCTAGGCTACACCAGCTCACTGTCTCTTTGTATGTCATATTAAGCTAACAGGGATACTTAGCAGGCTTAGCTAATAAAAATTTTAAGTAACCTTATTTTGGGTGATTTCAGCTCGACAGCAACAGTTTCCTTAAGCTGGACACAGCGAAACGTTTCCCGGTCAATGGGGTATTTTGCGAAGCAATAAATAGCTGTACGAAGTTAATAAAAATCTAGATTTAATTAAGTAATATCTGGCACCGCTTGAACGGTTTAGCCTTCTTCACCCACATAAAAGCAGAGGCTCATGGGAAATGTAGTTCTCTTGACGCATCAACGTCAGCGCTTGTAGTTCACTTCAGCTACCCTCAACAGTACTTACACCAAAGATGAAGCAATAAACAAACATTAGTTGGGAAAAAAAGACGTCTATCTGATGCCTTTCAGCTTAGGGATCCAAAAAATAACCTTAGACAAATTGAAAAAAATACGAGGCACTAAAGAGGGTGATAAATTAAAAATACATACTTGAATCATATCAAAAGAAAAACATGCCATTGCAATGAATACGCGAGCATGTTCTCACTGTTCATGCGACATAGCCATTAAATATGTAAGGCTACTACAGCACTAAATTTTGTTGTGCATTTATGAATATCTAAATTAGTAATAATGTTCTACATCCATGGTACAACAGCACAGTCATCTTAACCAGTAGTTGTTTTTTTTTTTATCAGGGTAGATAATACAACCGAGGGAGACAAGTCTGCCCCCTAGTGGCATCAGGCTCGACCCCTACTGAATATCACAGAACACATAGAGCAGTATATTACATCAATTCATTACATCAGAATTTTTAATAAAAAAAATTTATTAGAATGATATATCTTTTGTTACATAAAGTCTGCTACAGCAAAGTATATTCTCCTTGCAAACACTAGTAAATATGGGTGAAAAACAAACAAAATAAACCTGTCAGCTGTCTAAAATTACTGATCCCGGGTGGGACTAGCTATGAAGAATGCAAGAAAAAGAAAAAAAAATGTGGAGTGGCTCAGAGAAAAAAAATGTAATTGTTTACATCAAACATGACAAACATTGTTACACCTATGGAAAAGTTCAATGACATCTAAAGAAGAGCGATGGATTTCCTACACACTTTCTTGGAAGGTTTACTTACACACAGGCAGTTTAGACCAAAACATGCTGCTGAATTCCCAGGTAGTTTTCAAAGTTCGTTTGTTCAAAAACCAAACAACGACAACAACAACAAGAAAACACTGCCTGCACTGACATTCTGTTGAACATTTACAGAAGGAAAATGTTTCACTCTCTTCAATAAAATAGATTTTTTAAAAATGATTAAATGAGGCATCAGTTTGTATTATCTGTTGTAAAGATGTTTATTTCCATAAATATTATTCTTTTAAGGGAAAAAAAAGCACAAATATATAATCCAATGTTAGAACAAAAATATTTGGAGTCTCCTTATCTATTGAGAACTGTGCAGTTAAAATTTTATTTTAGAAGACAGAAACAAAAAACAAGAAACAGATGTCCCTTTTAAAAATGAAATGAGGGCTAAATAAAGTGTCATTAATTGCTTAATCAATGGCAAAATGTTAAATTTCAGATCATAGACAGTGATATAGACAGTGACTCAAGAAAGCATTCAGTCCCTTTTCACATGTGGTTCTAAGATTGTTGAACTTCAAATTGCATGAAATTGCATGAATCCTCATCTACAAAGACTTGAACGCTGTGTCAAGTTATGATAAAGACGTCTGAAAATTTAGGAGACGACGATGCATTATTGTTTTCTACAAGATGAACGAAAACCATATGCGCACAACCCTGAGCATCCAACCTGCAGAAATTAGCTAAATCTGAGCTCCCTCTCTATGGACAGCAACTCGAACCTCCTTCTAAAAGGAAGCAGATGGCCTTGCAGATATCGGACATTAGGGGAACATTTATTTTAAAAAGAAACAACCTGTTAAGCTGGTGAGGACTTTGCAGGTACGTACATTTCAGCAGCATGAAAGGGCAATGCTTCAGAAATAATGGGAAAGCACTGGTGCTGAGTAGGGGGGGGGGAAGAGTAAGTATATTTTATTTATCTGCAGACAACAAACAAAAGTGGCTAACAATAAAAAAACATTTAAAACAAAGACTCCTTATTCCCACAATGAAGACTACTGCAATGTATCCATTATGTTCCTTTTTGTGAGGAAGAATGAGCAAAAATGCTCGATCACAGTGTGCATTTTATTTTTAGAAAATTATGCAAAAAAAAAACAAAGAACAAAATTGTACTTCACTACAGGTCAAATATCTAAAACACCACTATTTTACAGCTTTTATTTAATTTCTATCCTTAATGACAATCTTAAATTGTAAAAAAGCAACTGTTAAAGGCTCATGCTATGGATTTTCAGGGATTGAGATGATGTTTAATTTACAGTGTTCCCTTAGCAATAAATATAGCAATGTTATTATTATCATTAAAAAAAAGGTAGGTAAAAAGACAGACTGGTATGTTAAGTGAGAGCAAAACCAGCAACACATTTGTGGGAACAAGTTTATTTGGCTGTAGGGCAAATAAAAAATAGATCAAATTTAACTTTCAAAGTCTCCACTTATTTATTTGTGCCATGATTCAAATTTTAAAGAAGGAGACTTTGCTGGAAAAATATAGCTGTAAAATGGAGGTGTTTCAAATGTCTGATCAGTATTGTATCACTACTGACTGGATGAATCATCTCAGATGTGCAAATACTTAAAAGGATAAATTTGTTATTTTATTATAATATATATATATATATTATATAATATATAATCATTATATTTGATTTATTATTGTGTTAAATGGACTAAGTTCCTCGGATAAAAAGTCTAAAGTGTCCTGGACTATGAAACAGCATGTTGGAAATAAATTAAAAACTACAAAAAAAAAAAAAAAAAAAAAAAAAAAAAGAAGAAGTTAGGAACTGTTAGGGCACTATTAGAATGTCGAGGCATTGATGTACAAAGAATTACCATGCAAAAGTTACACTGAAAATAATGCAAATATGGCAATTACACAATGTCATCTGAGTGCTCTGCTAAAGCAAATGTAACTTTTAAAGACAAAATCAAAAATCAAAAAACAACTCAAAACAAGTCCATGCGATGACACCGTCTTGTTTCCACTACGATGCCCCCGAATGGAAATCTAGAAAGTGACCCTTGCTGCTACCGAAAAATGCCGTATCAGTGCACTTAATGCATTTTTTGGACATACCAAAGCCAGATGACCTGCTGTGTCGAGTCACACACACTCAAACTTCATCAGCTTTCATTCTTAGAGCAACAGCTGTACCTGAAAAATAGATTATTTCCTTCCATAAATTTAATACCAGACCTTGACTGAGGTAAAAGTAAATATTCCCTGACCAGATATGGATAAAACAATGCTACAACTGATCAACAAATACAGCGCCTGACAAGCTTCTGCTTCATAATAAAACTTGTCACTGTTAATCAGTCTCTTCAAGAATGGAGGTGCTGAAAACCAGAAACCTGAATGGCTTCTTTTCCTTTACCAAGCACTACAGTCTTTGACTGAGATTTGGTCATGCTTTTGCAAACTGAAAAAGAAAGTGATCAAACTGTATTGTATGTATGCAGGTTGTGGGACACCAAAATTCTGTTCAGTCAGTTATTAATGGAACTCAAAAACACACCCAGACCTATAACAAATGACAGACGTGGCAAAATTGATTGTTAAAATATTAAATCAAAAACTCTATTTTCCTAAAGCTTATGTTACAAAAAGTGCAATACCAGCTAATAAAATTGATCACATTTTGTGCCATTTAAAATTTTGGAATACACTAGCTCTCATGATCCTTTCCTTTCCTTTTGAAAAAGATCATATGAATTGAGGAAAAAGTGATGGGAGGACACACAAACATGACAAATGGATAAAAAATGAGGACGTGGTCTTGTATTTTGGTGTTGCAGCACAAAGGGTGTCTGCATAATGTGCCTGTGTATAGGTTAATTTTAACTGCACGCAGGATCATGGCAAGAAGGACCTCATTCTGCTGTGTGGAATGATGCTTTTGTATTGAAAGTGTGACAGCCACAGTTCCACCTCAACCCTCGGAGGAGTGCAAATATCCTTAAAAGACACAAGCCCGGCTCACTCACTAGAAGTCAGCAAATTCTTTCACACACTTTACTGTTTGTGAGACACGAATGTCCTCCTCTTCATAGTCATCAAAGTTGCTTGTATCCCCTGGACCTCTGCACTTTGGCAAGAAGGGAGCTTCAACCTAAAGATGCAGAATGCAAGATTTATTTGGGACCGGTGTTTACTGAGTGCCTCAATGAAATCAAGATCTACCTTTCTCTCATAGACTGCGATCCAGTCTGTTGTGGAGAACCACTTGTGATTTTTGATGTCATTCACACCATTCTTCAGGTTGCCAAATCTCTTCGTCAAGTCTACCTGAAGCAGGTTTCTCAGCAAGTCCTTCAGGTCAGAGCTGAAGTGAGAGGGGAATCGTACCTACAAGGTTGTAAAATTAGAAGGTCTGTGTTATCACAAACAAATTGGGAAAAACATTTGATATGCTGGAGAAACTGTGTTGGTCCTTATGGTTGAACTTCAAGCGAAGACACTTCTGATTTGAATTTGATATGTGGCTAATCTGGCCTACCTTGCCAGACACTATCTTTTCGTAGATCTGGATAGGCTGATCAGCAAAAAAGGGAGGATAACCAGCAGCCATTTCGTAAATAAGAACTCCAAGTGCCCACCAGTCCACAGCTTTGTTGTAGCCCTGGACAAACAAAATGAGAGGAAGGCAGACATACTCACAATCAATACAATCAGTAATGGCATTCAGAAAACTAGCCCAGAAGTATTTGGACACTTACACATATTCTGTTCTTCATAACACGTTCAATTTACAACAGCAAGCAAACAAAAGCATCATGCTTAATATTTTGTGTAAAGTATTTTACAGTCAATGACTGAAGCTTTTGCCCAATCAGACTGAGAACAAGGTAGCTTGTTTGGCAAATGAAGGATATTCCATCTATTAGGCTGTGTATTTAGGATCACTGGGCTAAGAATGCTACTGTACATCTCTGCATTCAGCCTGATGATTCTGTCAGCTGGGTAATTCCAGTGTCAATTCCATTGGCAGTCAAATATGCTATGGGTCATGAGGTTCCTTTTTTTGTCCACAATTTCTTCTTCCTACCATTTTCCACAGAACTTTACAGGTTTATTTTTGTGTCTTGGTGAACTACAATCTATCATTTTTGTTTTTGAGGTTTATAGGTTCGACAGTGGCTGATTGGGACAGAGAATTATCTTTCACCTGGAGGGCCGATATGTCCCTGGGCAAGACACTTAACCCCAAGTTGATCCTGATGGCTGTGCTGGCAGTGTGTGAAAGGGTATGAAAGATGTGTCATAGAAAATAAAGTCAAAAAGCCTAGAAAAGTGCTAGATACAGTCAATACAGACCATTTACCATTCATCTAAGAAACACGCACACTACATTATGGGCCATTTTCAGTTGTACTGAGGTCAGCCACTCAAGGATGGTCCATAGAGAGTTGTCCAGTAGAGGAACCACTCAGACTTGTATTGCATGTCATACCTGCCTCTCTCTACCCTTGTTTCTACACTTGTGTAAGACCAGAGTTATCCTGCATAAAACAACATTATTCTTCTTTTGCTGAACTGCTGAACTGAACTGATACATGCACGCTGCACAGCAGGAAAAAGCTCACCTTGCTAAGGATGATCTCTGGAGCCAGGTACTCAGGAGTTCCACACAAGGTCCAGGTCCTGCCTTTTACTCTTTTGGCAAAGCCAAAGTCTGTGACCTGAAGAAAAGGGGCATCCGAATAAGAGAAAATAAGATTATTATTCTGAAGTTAACACATACTGTATCTAGTGTTTTGGGCACTGACTAATGGATGTCCTCTCCTTAAAACTTTGAAAAGTCTCATGCCTCCTGTTCCCTTATCAAAGGTTTTCGATAGAGTTTTTATTCAAAAATGAATTTTCAGTGAATTTCATTTTCTTTGGAGGATTTAAACAAAGTTGTGTACCTGGATGTAACCATTTTGATCTATGAGCAGGTTTTCAGGCTTCAAGTCCCTGTAGATGAGGTCTAAAGAGTGAAGGTACTCAAAGGTGAGCACTATCTGGGCTGCATAAAATCTTGCATGATGTTCACTGAAACGTGGAAACATTAATAGTCAGACACTGATAAAAAAAGTATTTGAATACAAGCTACATTTGAATGTGGAAATCAATGTTACCATTTATTGTAAAGCCAAATTATAATTATGTCTTCACTCACTTTGTTTCATTCATGAAATTACCGAACCAGACTACTGTAACGAAGAAATAAAAACAACAAAGGGAACTACAACTACGAAACCTTTACTATTTACCTGAACCTTCCGATACGTCTGAGGTGTGAAAACATTTCTCCACCAGGGACATATTCCATAACCATATAGAGGTTTGAGTTGTCCTGTTGCACACACATAAAAAATAACGGATTCAGTGTTAACTGCAGGGTTTTCCATGGTCTCTACAGTATTATACATTTTCTTAATAGAAAACATTTTTGTGCATCAATTTTACAAGATAAAATAAAACAATCGTGCTTAAAAATAATGTAAAAAAAAAATCCACAAAAAAGGTAGTGATGAGTGGTTATTTTAAACGGTCCCATATAATGGTCTTTTCAACCAAAAATGTACATTAATGAGGTCTACTGACAAACATTATCTTGTATTTAAGGTCAAAAACCTCATAGACACTGCAGAGACGCTGGTGCCTAACTCCAGCTGACATAGGGCGAGAGGCAGGGTACACCCTGGACAGGTCGCCAGTCCATCACAGGGCCACATAGAGACAGACAACCATTCACTCTCACATTCACACCTATGGGCAATTTAGAGTGTCCAATTAGCCTAATCCCCAAATCTGCATGTTTTTTTTGCCGGAGTACCCGGTGAGAACCCACGCACACACGGGGAGAACATGCAAGCTCCTTGCAGAAGGCCCCTTGTTCCGTTGCTGCAAAGGCAAGAGTGCTAACCACTACACCAACCGTGGGCCCCCGCTCCAGAACAATTCAATTAAATTCAATTTTATTTGTATAGCACCAAATCACAACATACATTATCTTAAGGCACTGTACATAGTAAGGCGAAAACCTTATATTACCTTATAACAATAAAGAAACCCAACAGTTCACACAATGAACACATTTGGAGCCAGAGCCAGAGAGGAGCAAGGGGGGGGGATTCAATTCACGTCAGATTTACTAGTTATGTAACAAAAATTGACACAGGGATACACCAAAAAGCAACAGACATTCAATTCTACAGTGAATGGGACGGTAAAGATATACTGAATTACCTGAATCATTGTTATAGCCTAATTCATACACTGTTTAGACAACATTAGTGAAAGCTAGAGGTAAGAGAATTACTGCATGAGCAATTATCTTTCAGCTGGCAACGAGTTAACCAACCCCAGCTGATGAAATGAGTATCTTCTCATTTCTTAAACAACCATGTCAAAAGACAATCCTGTGGTTGTGGAAAAGATGTTAGTCTGTTTAAGAAGGGTCCAATCGTTGGATGCATCAAGCAGAGAAAACATCTAAGGAGATTGTAGAAACTACTAACATTGGGTTCAGAACTGTCCAACACATTACTGAGAACTGTAAGGATAGTGGGGAACCATCATCTTCGAAGAAAAAATGTGGTTGGAAAAAAATTCGGAATGATCGTGATCAGTGACCCCTTAAACGTTTGGTGAAATCAAATCGTAGAAAAACAACTGTAGAACTCAGGGCTATGTTTAATAGTGAAAGTAAGAGCATTTCCACACTCACAATGTGAAGGGAACTCATGGGATTGGGACTGAAGAGCTGTGTAGCCTTAAGAAAACCACTAATCAGTGAGGCCAATAGGAAAAAAAGGCTTTGCTAGGGAGCATAAAGATTGGACTCTGGAGCAATGGAAGAAGGTCATGTGGTCTGATGAGTCCAGATTTATCCTGTTCCAGAGTGATGGGAGCATCAGGGTAAGAAGAGAGGCAGATGAAGTGATTCACCCATCATGCCTTGTGCCTACTGTACAAGCCTGTGGGGGCAGTGCAATGATCTGGGGTTGCTGCAGTTGGTCAGGTCTAGGTTCACCAACATTATGTGCCCAAAGAACGAGGTCAGCTGACTACCTGAATATACTGAATGACCAGGTTATTCCATCAATGGATTTTTTTCTTCCCTGATGGTGAAACTGTAAAAGAGTGAGGTATCACTCTTTTACAGTTTCACCATCAGGGAAGAGTGAGATATCATTTTCCCACATGGACTGTCCTCCACAGTGCCTGGACCTTAACCCCATTGAGAATCTTTGGGATATGCTTGAGAAGGCTTTGTGCAGTGGTCCAACTCTCCCGTCATCAGTACAAGATCTTGGTGAAAAATTAATGCAACACTGGACGTAGAAACAAATCTTGTGACATTGCAGAAGCTTATTGAAACAAAACAATGCCACAGCAAATGCGTGCCGTAATCAAAGCTAAAGGAGGTCCAACGAAATATTAGAGGTGGCAACTTTTTTTTGGCCAGGCAGTGCTGTGACCATGTAGCTGCAGGTGCCAGCAGTGTGTACCTTGAAAGCATACTCCAATCTGACGAGGAAGGGGAAGGAGACAGCCTGTAGTATTCTCTTTTCGTTTAGTGTGTGTTCTATCTGCTTCAGTTTTACCACCTGGGAAAGAAGGGACAAGTACTGTTAGTGTGTGTTCTATCTGCTTCAGTTTTACCACCTGGGAAAGAAGGGACAAGTACTGTTATACAACAAGGTTTACTAATTTGTTTCTCACGGTAAAGTGAATATATTCAGGGAATTTCTGCATTTTCTCGCTCTCTTTGGTAGAATTATTAATATGTCTAACCTGCTCTCCACTCAGCTATTGACCTCCAATCATTTGATTAGGTATGAAAATCAAAATACCCAAAATATACAATCAACTAGAGTAAACTTCATGTCCTGCGTGACCTTTCCAGAGTCACTCAAACGACAACTGCTTAGAAACATCTACAAGTCTGGTGCATTGATGGGTTTGTGGGAAACTTAAGACAGATGACATGAAAGACGTAGAGAGGAAGCAATCACAAAAAAAGCAAGAAAGCGCTGCATCCAACTGTCACACATTCACTCAGTTGTTTCCTGTGATGAATTGCCTACTGTATTTCAAGCAACTTTCAAGTCTCTGTAAGTTCATTTGCACATAGTACCAAAATACCAACATGATCACAGAGGAACCATCTCACCCCCTCCATCACTCCCTTCAGTTACTGCCATCAGTTATAAAGTCCCACTGGCCCATAAAAGCATTTACAAAAAGTCCTTTATTCCCTCTGCATATCCACACTGAACAAAATCAAATAGTCGTCACTACACACACATGATCTTTTAACTGTGTTTCCTATTTTACTGTTTTTATCTTGTGAGTTTAAATGTAATTTAGTGTTTTGTACAATGAGTTTTGAATGTGTTGTATTCTAGTGCTGTAGCCGTCTCAGACATTAAAGTTTATCTATCTATCTAAAGCAGTGTTAGCACATGAGGAAATGTTTCATTTCCTTTGATATACAGCAGTTATGTAATTACAGCATTTGTAGCAGACTCGTGCTTTTCTCAAGGAGCGTACACTTACTTTTTGTTTGTCCAAGATCTTCATGGCGTAGAACTGGTTCTTTCCTTTATGTTTGACAAGCATAACTCGCCCGAATGAGCCGGTGCCCAAAGTCTTAAATCTATCAAAGTCATCCAGGGCAGTTGTGCTCTATGAAAACATATTATCAGTGAAAGAAAGAGAGCAAACAGTTACATTAAATTTGTCAACTGGTACTAGTTGAAGAATCGGTACATTAGTACACGTTGTCTTCCTGAAGATCAAAGTAAAAACCACAGATGGAGATGCTTCTAGATCAAATACCTCAACAGTCGCATTAAAGTCAACAAGATTTAAGTCATTTTGACCACCAGGAAGTGACTGCTTGATTTTGACTTTCAACATTAAACAGATAGGATAAATGTATAAATAAAAAATAAAAAAATTCACACAACTTACCTGTGGTGGACATTCCCATTTTCTTAAAAAATCTTCTTTGGCTTTAGCTAAGAACTCTTTCACTGCAAAAACAGGAGAGAAACATAATTAACATTTTACGTGCCCAAATTGCCCATAGGTGTGAATGTGAGAGTGAATATTTGTTTGTCTCTATGTGTGACCCTGTGATGGACTGGTGATCTGTCTAGGTCGTACTCTGCCTTTCGCCCTATGTCAGCTGGGATTAGGCAACCCCCCCCAACCCTCACATGGAGGATAAAGCGGTAGAAGATGAGTAAGTGAGAGTGCACGAAAAGGTCAGACTGAATGTTCAAAGAAATCAACAAAGGTGATTAACACTTTGAGGAAACTAACTAAAGAAGGTTCAAACATTCAGGGGCACAAATGCATTTTGAGGTCAGGCAAATGTCAGGTAATGTAAAGGCAGGACTGTACTCAGCAAAAAAATAAAAGAAATCTCACTAAAACTCAAAACAACACATAACTGCAGCAGAATTTTTAATCATAAAGTGATGCAAAGAGCTCTTGTGAACTTTACAGAAGTGGCCAACTCAAACTTAAGCAATTCTGCATCTCTTTCAGAGTAGGTGGAAGTAATAGGCAGAGAGAAAATATGGACTACAGAACAGACAATGGTGCAGGCATTTGAAAGAACGTGTATTGTGAAAGTCACAGCAGACATGAGATGTCCCAAGTCACAGAGTCATAACAGGTGTTAAACATCTAGCTGGTGGTACACTCTGAGGTGCTGTTACTCACTGAAATGTATGTAGAGCAACATAGGTGACTGCTGTTTATGTTTGTGTAATATGTATGTTAACTGAGTAGGTTGTTTAAAATTGTAATATCTGCAGAGTAAACATTCTCTCTGTGATTTAGGATGGCTCATGGAAAAATGGGCGTACCAAAAGTCTCTACAGTTCACCAAGGGTTTGCAGGAACATTGACCCACATGGATGGAAATGATGGAAAAGAGAAAGAGAGGAAGAAACATTTATGAAGCGCTGAAAACAAGAAAAGTTGACATTCATGTGAATTAAATGCAACACACAACAAACTGACAGCAAAGAAGACAACATAAGGCATCCAGACACCTGACAGAATTAAAAATCTATGCTCATTACTCTGTTAAGATTGTTCTTATAACTTTATTTCTATATGTTCTATAACTTTCTTTAAAAACAGTGGTGTGTCTGTGTTTTCTGTACAGCTCCATAACAAGTGAATATTTAATTTCACTGTGGATTTTAAAGTTGCATTTTAACTTTCAATATCTCAAAACTTAACTTCCTCTTTCTCTGTAACAAGTATTAGCAGAGGCTTTTATACAATAAATAAAATATACTATGTTAAAAAGCTATGTTAAACTGCAGCAATATTCCAGGTAGAATATACAGTGATTGGAACAACATTGCAGAAAGCACACAAAAATACACATTTTATACAAAAACAGAAAACAACACGAGAGAACAGCAAAATTGTATTTACATACAGTGTGTCCAGTAGCTGAGAGAGAATAAATCAACTGTAAAACTGATGACAACATTAAGGAAAGACTCTGAATTAAAAAAAAAAAGTCATGCTGCTGCTTAAACTTTTATCAAGAATCTGCAAAAAGGAACACACATGAAGTAGGAGCAGTTCTGCCCAGGCTACTCAGATGCTAGAGGACACATTTCAAGTGTAAAAAGCAACAGTGACTGCACTTACTCAACTTATCCCACATGATGGTGAACTCAGAGATATGAGGCACATCACTCTCCTGTCCTCTCTGCTCTAGGCTACCCTTGCGACACTTTTGAAATAAACGGCTGGCGAAGGATTGCTCCTTTCCCTGGGCCATTTCCAGACAAATTTTTGGATGTGCCAGTAGAAAAAGCCTCACAGACAAAGCAAATGTTTTCAACCCGAAGAGCAGTAAGTGACACTTGCAGCTTCCTGTATGCAGCCAAGTGCACAGCAAACGCTTGGCTAACCGCAGAAAGTTAAGCTTCCTGTTCATGTACACTGCTCTAGGTACAGTGACCAACTACACATCTACTAGATCTGTAAATGTTGAGAAAGTTGTAAAATACACATAAAACACGGCTAATACTGGAAACGGTTACTGTTAAAATTGTGCAGTACAAGCATGCTACACTCTTTGGGTAAATAAGTGAACAGCAGGTTTGATAAGGTTGAGAAACTGAATTCAACCCCACCCAAAACAAGTGCCAGTTCCTCCCTTATCCATATGAAGCATGTATGACTGTTAGTATTCCTAAATTATTTAACAAATTATAAAAATCTTCAGTAAATAAAAGTTAACATAAGATGTCAATAATATTCACAAAATCTATTTATTTACATATTAAGTCTCTATTAAAATAACTAAAAACTGGACTCCTCCAGGACACAAATGTGGCAATAAGTCAGTGAATATAACTAAACATTAATGACAAATCTCAAACACTTAACACTCAAAATAGACATCATTCTCGTTCTTCTCCTTCTTCTTTTTCGGCTTCTCCCTTTAGGAGTCACCGCAGCAGATCATCTGCCCGATAGAAACTATTCTTGTTTAACAGTAGAAAATAAAAACTCTAGACAAACAAATTCTATACTTCCATGTGAAGAGGTGAATATCACATAATGCGCCCTGAGAGATGCAAGTAAAAGTGCCGGTACTTACAGTAAAATTAAAAAGTGCCTGTATTGCGTACCGGTCATTATGGCCCATGTCAAGCACTGGTGACATCACAACTGGTGGTATGTGTGGCCAAAGTGACCAATCCTTTCTTTATTTTTTATATTATGCTGCTCACACAAAGAGAGACAAAGGTCAGCTAAAACACAACCTTCTCAGCAAGTGTTATGATAAAGAGGAAAATTTCTCCTGGCACATGAATGCACTGTAGCTTATTTGCCTCACAGTGTCACTGTTGACAAGTGACAACCATCAGCGCCTCCCTGCAGACACTACAGGTGGCTGTGAGCACAAAGGCTGGAGCTGTATGAACTGCTGCCAGTCAGAAAGCAGGTCAAGACCAGTGCTCTTCAGCCAGACACTAGCCACAGTATACAGTTTAGCAGATTAGCTGGGTCAACACTGACACTAAACACATCTAAGTGCCCATTAAGCCACTTCTTTTAAGTGATTAGGCACTAGAGATGACAATATTTCTGATTAACAAGTGCTCAGAGGAGAGGCCTAAGTTTCCTAGATGTTACAGCAACAAGAGATTAAAGAGATGTGATACAGTAATGAAATTTTGATTTACAGTAAACTTGTTGAGAGCCGATTTGACATGTGATGTAAACCAATCGTTCCTAGAGACTGGGTTGTTACACACTGTTTGGTAATGGGAGGTTTTCTTAGGGTGACCAAATAATTTTTGCAGCAATCTTACTAGGTTTATGTGTAAACTATTAAAATAACATTTATCACATACACACATCTCTCAGAAATGTCTTGCTTGCCTTTTCAAAAATAATACTCTTAAAATAGTCACCAACATAAGATTATGCTGCTGTCATGATAATTAAAAAAAAAAAGTTTGGGGAAAATTAGGTAAACTGTTGCTCCCCATTTTAAAACAAAACAACACCAGAGACCAAAAAAAGCACTTCTTTGTTACAAGCACTAACTTGCTCTAAACACACCAGGCAAATTATTCTGGTGGGGAGCTTATCTTGAGCGTTATCAGGTGGTAACAGTGCCTGCATGGGCCTTAAACTGCAGCTTCAGTGGAAACTGATGTTTGCTGATGTTGTCTGCCTCCACTCCAGGCAGCAGCTCTGAGCTTGATGACGTTCACTTAACGTTACAGTGTGAGATTGGATTTAAAAGTGGTTTTATTGCACCGAGTCGAGGATGGCAAGGATTGTCACTCGTAGTCTGCATCAGCTGTGACACTGTTTCAAAGAATGATAAGGAGACGTAAACCTACAGCTTGTACACTGCTCTTCCAAAGATGGTTCTCCTCCTGTTGGGCAACAACCGCTAAAGGCTCCTCTGACTTCATAACAACCACTGACACGCTGTGCAGCGGCTAACGTTAGACGGCTGAAAGGCTATGATAGCTGGCTGGTTTTCAGGCGCTGCTTACCGCTTTCCTGTTCGTTGCCTTTCTTGGCAGTGGCTGTGTTTCCCATCGTAGGAAGACCAGGGCGATGCACAGCTGGCTACAGGAGCGATGATGATGATGATATTGATAGCGATAGGCTAACAGACTTCTCCGTTAGCTAGCTAACAGATACAAGCTTGTACTAGCTGTTTGGCAATAAGAGCAGCATGAATGTATTGTGTCGGCGAACAGAAGCTCGACGTGCTCCGCTCACCGTCCGTCGAGCTGCTCTGTGTTTACAGTGTCCTTTTCCGTTCAAGTCCGCCTCCGCCGGAATGACAACATGATCCAGACTTGTCACCTCTGCCTGCTGCTGTCGTTTGGTGCTGCGTTCACGTGTCGCCAAAACATCCGTACAAAACGACTGTGCAATGCTGCTTTCACGTATTGATCGGTCAGATGAAAGACACACACATTTACACTTACTTAATGAAAGTAGCTTTTTATTAGGTTGTTAAAATTTGAAAAAGTAATTATATACCATAGGCTCCATTATCTTACACTAGTCATAACTGAATACAATACTGACTGACACATTAACCCCTCCTCAAATTGCTATTAAATGCTATTAAATACTCATACTTCAATATTTTTTCATCTTTGCCCCCTAGAAATCTCTTAAACTTCAAATTTTTAAAACTACCAGACACTTTAAATGCCAGTTTAATTATTTGAATTATGAATTATTTATTTCAAAAAAAAAAAAAAAAAGAATTATTAACCTTGGCACTACATAAAAAATACAAATGCAATCAAATCAATTTTGTTACTAATCTGACATATCTAAGACATATCTAATCACCACCGATGTCCCACCCCCCTACAATATATTATATGGAAAATAATGATTTAGTATTTTTTTTTTAATTTTTTTTTAATAATTCATAATTGTATGGTCTCCCTGTGTGCATATGGGTTTTCTCCAGGTTCTCCGGCTTCCTCCCACATTCCCAAAACATGCAGATTTGGGGATTAGGCCAAGTGGACACTCTAAATTCTAATCTGATTTTCAATCACAGCTGTCATGCGTCCTGGCATGCTCTCCACCCATCTTTCACATTTCTGTTGGGTGACTTTATGCCACTCCTACCACAAAAATTCAAGCAACTTATCTCTGTTTGATGGATTGTGACCATCCATGTTCCTCTTCATCACATTCCAGGGGTTGTCAATGGGGTTCAGGTCTGGAAATTGGGCTGGCCATGTCAAGTTCTTGACCTAGTCATCCTTCATCCCCACCTTGATTGACCTGGCTGTGTGGCATGGAGCATTGTCCTGCTGGAAAAGCCAGTCCTCTCAGTTGGGGGAAATTTTCAGAGCAGAAGGAAGTTTTCTTCAAGGATAACCTTGTGTGTGCCTTGATTCATTTGTCATTCACAAAGATAAACCTGGCTGATTCCAGCCTTGCTGAAGCATCCCGAGATCATGTTCATAGTGGGTGCGAGACACTGGCCTGTAGGCCTCTCCAGGTCTCCGTCTAACCATTAGATGATCAGGTGTTGGGCAAAGCTCCTTATGGTCTTTTGCAAACCTTGGCCTGGCTCTTCATTACTTCTCATTGGCAAAGGTTTTTTTTTCTCACTTTATGCTATATGCCCCTAGGAGCCTGTTACAATCCGTTCTCACCATGCTCTTCACCCCTGCCACTTTTTTTGCAAGAGATTAGTGATGACCACAGCAATGTTTTTTATACTATTGCTCATAAAATAAGATTTGATTCAGGTGATCTCCTTATAAGTACGTGATGAAATAAAATTAAGGTGTTTTTGCATTACAGTTCAACAGACAGTCGAATGGAATGACTCTCCTACATGTCAAGATGCTGTTTTCAGAAAAAAATTGAGTATATATATACATATATATATATATATATATATATATATATATATATATGTATTACTCTCTTCTTCTTCTCTTAATATATATTTTGATTCCTTTATATTTCTTATATTTATATTGACATTTGGAAATAATTCCAATTATTTCCAAAATAATGTTTGGAAATAATTCCTATAGTTCAATAAGTCATGTAAGACATGTAAAGAAAAAAGAGTCTTGAGTCACATTGTGAGTAATAAACTCACGTTGTAGGAAACAAATGAGTGACCTGTCAGCAGGCCGCACCCACGAACAGTGGGGTTGTGTTTAAGCACCATGGTCAGCGACACCCAGTTGCTAGGTAGCGTGTGTCAACGAAGAACAGTAGAGTGAAAAAGCAGCATTTAACGGTGAGTTCAAGGTGTGGGAAAATAATTTGAAACCATGCTAAAGGTCTTTGCTTCTCAACTCATAGTTAGTTTAATACCTGGAAATAAATCAGCCTGGACTCAACACACACGCCCTGCTGCAGAAAACCAAATGTCACATTGTTGGCCCCAGATCGAGAATGCAAACTTCAGCACTTGGCTCGGGTTCCCCCTCTCGCTTAGCAAATGGTTTTGCCCGTGGACTCGCTCCAGTGCTCGTACCACACCGGAGGACTACAACGAGATACTGGTTTTATTGTGGCTGTCACTTTTCCATAGTAACGCCTTTACACACCATAAACACGGGTATAGTGTCATTGACAGCCCCGGGATTGGAGTGTCTCTGGGAAGAGACTCGAATGTCTCTCGGCGGCGACATCGTCCTTTGGATGAGATCAGCCATGGAGCTGAACCACCAGTGCCAGGAATAAATAAGGTGACGTGTGAACGGGCTACTCCATCCTTAGCTCGCTAGCGCGGGTAAGCTAACTGTATACTAGCATAGGGTCATTATGTTGATCTACACCGATTCTGAATTTTATTGCATTTCATTGTCTAATACCGTGAGAAGAAAGCGCCCCCATTCAGCACCTAGTTACAAGTCATAATGTTGTTTGACGCTACATTTGATGACAGGAAGTTAAATGGGATAGAGCAGCAACACCGGATTGTTTCCCTGCTTGATTCTTCCACCTGACCCACGGTAGCTGCCGCTTGCTAGCAGCCAATTTCTACAATAAAATAATTTTCTGGTCATGTCACGTCAAGGTGCGATATCGCAACCAATGTAGTCCAAACACTTAGCACACTTAGATATTGTTGATATGGTTTTAAAGAAGAAGGAGTTAGTATTAATCCCGTAATGAAGACAGTACAATAAAATTGTGTGTGTGTGTGTGTGTGTGTGGTGGCCTACAATCCTTTCAGTGATCTAGAAGTGCTGTTCTGAGTCACTGCTCTTTTCTTGCATAGTTTCTTAGCTCGGGCTAAGTTTTCTGTCAAGACATACATGTCAATAGCTCATAAATTGTTTTTGGTTTTTAGAGTCGGTTTGGTTGCATGATGAGATTTGGAATTTGTTTGAAAATCCGGATTTGAACGTCTTTTGAACTGCAGTGTGAAACTAACACAGCCCAGCAGCCTGGAGATGCCATGGTATATAGATTAATTACATAAAGTCAACAATATAACACACCATATTATTCTGTGCAGATCAGTCACAACATTACAAACAATAAGCTATGGTACTGCTGTGGCAGACCTGTTATTATTTGACTGACTTAAGACATAAAAATATGGAGAATAATCAAGCCTTTAAATTCAGAAAAAGAAAAATCACCTTTTCAGTGGTTTGGACTAAAACAGGACATAGATATATGTATGGATGGGTTATAAAATTGAAGCCAGTTACAGGATTTTTTGTGAGCACTGACTTGGGTGTGATATATTGCATTTGAGAGGGATATGAAATCTTTCAGTTTCAGGTAAACTACACTAAGAGTCCCACATATGTAGGACATTCATTTAAAAAAGGAAGCAATAGTTTTATTTGATTACGTCTAAAGCCAGAGAACTCCATAACCTCTGCCTTCTGAAATGGACAATATGTGAACCTTTTCATTAAGCTTCACATATCATCTATGTGAGTGTCAGGTTTGTTTTTTCAGCAGAGCAATTTAATTTTCTTGCAATGTGTTGTGAATTTGCACAGATCTATAGCCTCTATCTTTAACACTGTATCAAGAGAAAGTGAGTTGAATCTGGCGATGATCAGAGGACAAGCTAAGATGTTAAGAGTCACATGTGAACTTGAGAGCAAAACCAACCCAACATTAAAACTGGCAATTGGCAGCAATGTTGAAAGTCATCTGTGAATTGTGAGTATCTTGTGTCCTGCTGGGAATAAGTTACTTAGAACCATCAAAAATGTGATGTTAAACTGCAGGTTAAGTTACTGTCTTCCTTGTTATGGCTTCAGTGAATAAAGAATAAAGAAATCTGTAACAGCTTTAAAACCAGTTATCTACATGTGATTGGCATATTCATGTGTTGGTAATACATATTCTTACACTCAAAGCTCTCATCGTCACAATAAATTGTTCATTGACTGAAAATGAGGTCATGCAAGGTTGTGGTTAACATACATTTTTAAAAGCATTTAGCCAGCAGTGCTAAAATTTTGCAGTTGACCATTTTGTCTTTGTCATCACCATAGATTCTTTCTGATATAAAAATTTAACATTTAGCTGTTTGTCAGTGTATTTCAGTATCTCGTGGGCTGACACCTCCCACACTTGTTCCTCCTCATATTTGGAGGAAGCTATGAAGCCAGAGCTGGGTCACTGGTTAGAGCTAATTTTAGGTCCACTGGCAATTCTAAACCAAATACTTTCTCATGAGAGTAGTCGGCAAACTCAGCTATGATTTTTCCTGCAAGGACAATATGGTGGTTGTGGGGGGAAAAGATTATGACAAGTGTAGCGGTTGTATAAAAAAAAAATTAACTTGCGGGTATACTGTAAAGATGTACAGAGCAGCTCTGACACTGTGTCTGAGACAGAGGGTCCTTTTTCTACTTGAAAATACTTTTGTTTACATCTGCTTTTCAGTCATGGATGTGTAACACTACAACAAGTCTCCATTATTCCATGCCCTTAAGCCCAGGCACAGTGAATGTCCTGTAGCTAAAAGAACCTCTGCTGCTGCACACAAAGCTAAATGGTGTTTCCCTGATCCTCTCTGTTGATTCTATATTTTGATGACTGCCACGTTTAGCTTAATGTAAGGCCATGACAACATAAAACAAACCCCTCAGGGACTAACTGCTGCTTATTGAAAGGACCTGTGTAATAAGTGTGACACTGTAGAGTTTGCTGCTTTGGTTCAACATTTCCTTTATCACATCCCGCTTATTGTCAAGCTTTTATTTCTGTTTTTGTTGTTTTGTTTTTGATGTAAAAATGATTTTTATAGTACTTTTATCCAATAGTGTGTGTGTGTGATTAATTTATCAATTTCATATGAGCCACTTCGATTCCTGATATTTACCGGGACAAATATATGTTTCAGAATGAGAAAATAACGATACCCTTTTAACATAAATATGTGTGTATTTATGTTAAAAGGGTAGTTTAGAGAGTGTTGCTGAAGAACAGCACATAGAGCTGACTGTACAATGAAGCCTTTCTGTTTTTGTGTGTTGGAGGGGAAGAGTGTGACCTCAGCATCCTGTGGAGCTCTGCCCACTTAGCTCTGCTCTGCTGGCCCTCTGGCTCACTCTATTGGAGGAAATGTGTAATTGCATTGCAGAATTAGTGATATTTATTATATACAGGGCGGGGGAGAGTTCAGTTTTTGTAGTTAAAACTGTATCAAAGGATTGGGAATTTGAGTGAACAGAGGGCTGTGAAAAACTTTACTGAGATTGTAGGGGATAAATGGAGATTGCCACACTGCTGGGTTCAAACATGTGATATCACTTCAGGATGTTCTACTTTAAACAACTGATATCAGTCAGTCATACTACTGACTGGTGTCTTACATTAAAATCCTTTTTCTCTGTTATTTCAGTGCTAGTAAAACTAGGCCCTCTTGTGGTTGATAACCACCACTACTACTAATATGCACAGTACATGAGAAAGTATCTTTTATCAAGGTCATCCATCACTATACTGTATGGACCTTACACCATGACATTAATATATATCTTAATATGCATTTATAATGATGTCGCTGATCAGTGTTTATTTTTCAATAATTGTTGTAGATCATTTCTATCCATGCTTTCATTTTTCAGTTTTTTTCAAATTCAGTTTCTACATAAAATAACTGCTTAAAAAAAAACAGTACAATGTCATTGATGACATGGAATAAGACGATAAAAAACAAATGAGATTATGCAATTGGTTGCTATTTGTCTGTGTGTGATAATGAAAAGAACAATACTGGACCAGTGTATTTCATTTATCAACTCTCAGTTACTTTGCTCTAGAGCTGCAAGAAAAAGTATAAAAACCCTTTGGAATTACTTGGATTTTTGCATTAATTGGTCATAAAATGTGATCTGATCTTCATCTAAGTCACAACAATTAATAAACATAGTCTTCCTAAACTAATACCTCAGAAAAAAAATACATGTTTTCATGTTTTAAAAAATATGTCAACCTCTAAGCTAATGACTTCTCCAAGAGCTAATTGAAGTTAGGAGTCAGCCAACCTGGAGTCTAATCAATGAGACGAGATTGGAGGTGTTGTTTAAAATTGCCCTGCCCTATAAAAAACACCCACCAGTTTTGATTTTGCTACTCTCTAGAAGCATCGCCTGATGTGAACCATACCTCGCACAAAAGAGCTCTCAGAAGACCTTTGATCAAGAACTGCTGACTTGCATAAGGGTGGAAAAGGTTATAAAAGTCCTGAATCTCTAAGAGCTTTAATGTTCATCAGTCCACAGTAAGACAAATCTATAAATGGAGAAAGTTCAGCACTGTTGCTATTCTTCCTAGGAGTGGCTGTCCTGTAGCGTTGACCACAAGAGAGCAACAAGAGCATAGTCATTATACTGTGAAGTATGGTGGAGGGGGTATCATGTTTGGGTCTGCTTTGCTGCCTCAGGGCCTGGACAGATTGCCATCATCCAAGTTTATCAAAACATTTTGCAGGAAAACTTAAGGACATCACCACCAACTGAAGCTCAACACAGCTCAATGACCTAAAGAACTGAAGTAAATTAACAACAGAAATGCTTCAACAGAAGAAAATACACCTTCTGGAGTAAACAGAGTCCTGACCTCAACCACCAGACATCCCAAAAATATTGCTGAACTGAAAAAGATTTGTAAAGAGGAATGGTCCAAAATTCTGTGCAGGTCTGATCTGCAACTACGGGAAACTTAGGTTTGCTGCTTAAGGGTTCATGTTCTTTTTTCTACCCTGTACTGTGAATGTTTACGTGTTGTGTTCAAAAAAACATGAAAACATGTCATTTGTTTCTGAGGTATTAGTTAAAGAAGACTATTTGTCTATTGTTGTGACTTAGATGAAGATCAGATCACATATTATGACCGATTTATGCAGAAGGGTTTTCATACTTTTTTCTTGCAACTGTACACCTGTACACTATACTGTATGTGCACACTGTGGCATATGTATGTGTGTAAACATATTGTTGCCAGGCAAATAATCCTAAACACAGGCATGTGTAAAAATCTTAGTCTAAGAGGTGCAAGGAAGTAATAGTGATATTTTTAATTCATATTCATATTATAAAAGGAGATAGTTTAATGTGTTGATGTAGAACCTTTACCATTTGATGCTGTTCATCTTATAGAGCATAAGTCTGAAATTTGGGGCCTGTGGCCCAGTTGATGTTCTGTGGCTCTACACCTACTTTAAAGGTATAATGAAAACGGGCTTGTCAACAATATTTCAATAATAAAAACAATAATAAATTATTAAATGCATTAAATTCAACATTTAATTCTGTATAAACGTGTGTGGTGCAATTACAATTGTCTACATTATTATTGATTCAGTTCTTTTAGTCTATTTTATTTTGGTCTGTTATTTTTACAGATTTATTTTGCATAATCATGTTCTTTTTTTGTAAACTATATACCAGAACATACACGTTTACTTTGAAATGGTGTGCAGTACCAGCCTGACTACTTTTAATTTGCAAATAGCATGATGAATTATCAAGATATCATTTTAATTTCAAATCACTGAACAGTTCATTTATCCCGAACTGACTGGCCCCCAGCTCCCTCTTGACAGTCTAGAAGTTCACTTGCCCCAGTTTATTTTGAGCTTGAGGCCCCTGTTATAGAGAGTAATTTACATGTTAGTAATTCATAATATTGAGACAAATAAACATTTAAAACAATTATTTGCTGTTGTTTTTTCTTTCTGTATTTTCTTTTTTGCTTTCTTGTATTGTAACACACAAAAAAAAATTAGTTACAGGTGTTAGTTACATTAGTTAGGTAACAATCTCAACGAAAACATGGGAGTCCGAATCATGTGTATTTTTCAGGGATTAAACAATGCATGTGTGCTCCTGTTGTATATGTGTTCTTGCAGGTGTTCAGTTGCATCATATGTGTCTGGTCACTAGCTTGGCTTAATATTACACCAAAGTCCTGTGCACCTGTTGAGGCAGTGTTCTCTGCCTCCTGTACTGAGAGCCAGTACATCAAAGGGAGGTGTGGGCAGGTTTTTCTTTCAGCAGCACAGCTTGACTCTTTCTTTTTTAATAACCCTGACTCTTTGTTGTTGTTGTTGTTGCTCCCCCATCTCTGATGATCTCAGTCCAGTCTCCATCCTCTCCAGGATCAGTGTTCTCACCACAGGCAGGAGAAACCACTGAGTGATGAAGATATGTGATTGGGTTGTTTCCCTAAACTAAGAGGATACTGAGCAAATTGATATGGTTGCTTTTTATGTCAGATTATCGTGTGTACATGTGCAATTTTCAGGTACCTGTGTGCAGCAAGTGTGAAGAAAGAAAATATTGGTAGATAGGAAACTAGGTTTTCAGTATATTCTCACCACTAGAGGTTACTGTTGATCTCTTTATGAAATGGTGAGCTCTAGCTGTAGCCTTATAGATATCATATATCTATGATTTGCATAGTCATTATAGCTGCATATATAATTTCTGAAATCAAGCATAAAAAGAGAATGGCCCAGTAACTGCCAAGCTTAAATGTAATAATGTAATATTTTACAGAGCACAGTATGATTAACCTCCCTGAGTTTCAAATAATTTGTCAGCAATTGGGAAACACTGAATCCTGCTTTGAGTCTGACATGAATGAATGAATTAATTAATGACATTCTGAATCAGTTACAAGGCGGTGGCTTCCTGATGTTTAAGGTTGTGACCCCTTAAAAAAAAAACAACCTTTTCTCATGAGTGATTGTCATTAGTTGGTAATGAGTAGATCGTTAGAGTGGAGCAATATTTAAATAAGTTGGGGGGGGGGGGGTATTACAGGAATGCACCATATTTTACATGGCTGGGGGGAAAAAACCCACTTCAGATTTATTTATTTATTTTTTAAACATTTTGTTTCCTCCCCTCCCCAAAATGCTGTGTATTGTGCATGTTACCTACAATCCAGGGTTTTGAAAACACATTTTTCAGTTTAATTTCAAGCATGTTCATTTGACATTGGTGCTGTGTTCTGTTGTGTGAGACTCTATTCACATTGGCTCAGCATTTTATCTTGTTTTCTTGCAGCAGTAGCTCAATGAACACTGAGTGAGCAAAGATTAGAATTATTTTAATATTAGCAGGGGCAGCAAAATGTAGCACTTAACTAAAAAAAAAGCATTATTCTGTACATGTTAACTACTACTGTCCCATTCACTTTACATAAATGTCAGAATGACTGACTGATATGCAATACGCATTGATCTTGGAAACATACGTTATGGGTTATTATCTCAAGAAATGTATCCTTTAATTTTGGTTTAAGGCAGAAATTGCAATCATAGAAACTATCAAATTGAAATACACAATCAAATCACAAATCAAAATTGGCATCCAAATATCATGATACACTCGCAGCATGACAAAAGCATATCGTCCCGGCTCTTATAATTTAGCCATCTCACAACTCTGTCTAATTTGTCTGACCATTTGCCCATTCATATGGATCAGTGTGACTGAAATTGAGCAGCCACAAGCATTGTTTGATCGGTGGGGATCATGAGCAGCTGGTATTGTTTAAAGTATTCTTTAAGGAGAGTAGACCTTAAAGAATACTTGGTATTCTACACCTTGGTAGTCTATCATTGAATGGAGTGACACAGATTCACACCTGTGGGCATTTAGGAATCCTCAGTCTACCAGAATGCTGCTTTGTCTTGTAAATGTGAGGAATCTAAAGCACCTGGACAAGAGAACCCCCCCTGCAACAATAGGAGAACATGTGAACCACACACCAAGAAGACACTAACAGTCCCATTTTACTGTGAGGTAGCTCCTCTAGCCACTGAATCACTATGGTGTTCCAGCCAAAAAAAAAAAAAACAATATGAAATAGGACATCTCAGCATTGGTTGATTACCTGCAAAAATGGTTTCATGACACACATACACCTAGACCACAGCCAAACAGTAACCAAATTTGGCTGCTGACTGCTGTTCATTTCCCACACTGTTAAAAGCCTGGAGCATCCTTTTCAACAAACCACTGTAAAGATGCCATCTGTTTGAATGAAGTGACCTCCCAGCCATACAATGAAACCTAGCTGGCATAAGCATTATACACAATGAGGTGCTGCAAACCCTTTACTTGACAACCACATTAATATTTCACAATGGTTTCATAGAATACCTATTAGTCCAGCAGACATCACACAGCTTTAGAGTATTTCACAGTAGAACAGCAGTGTCAGGGCTGTATGGATTTCTCCCTGAACTGCCATGATCAATGTCAGATTGACTGATGGAGAGTGTGATAGACCCATGTGCTGCTGTTGCCTCTGCTTTACATCAAAAGCATGTCCAATGCACTCCAGTCCAGCAAGAAAACACTCACTAATCCACATGTTTGCACTACTGACGTCCTCTGAGCAGTCAGCCCACTGCTGCTGCTCTGCAGCTGCAAAAGATCTGACATCTTTTTTTTCTTCTTTTCCACAGGCATTTCTCTATATCCCTCTGTCCACCCCCTCCCTCCCTCTCTCCCTTTTCCTCTTGGGTCTGTAAATAAGCTGGGGCTGTGTAGTCCCTTGAGAGCGCCCCCCCCACACACTCCTCCCCACCATACCTTTTCCTCTAAAACTCCTGTGTACGCTCAGATTCTACTGCTGTTGGAAGGCCCTGGAGACATGCTCAGATGATCCACTGGGCCATTCTGATGCACATCGTCCACACAGCCTAAGACAGGAAAGACTAGCAAGTGTGAGTGGTGAGAGTGGTGCAGTGAGTATCCTGCGAAGCTCGTTCACCAAGCCTGGCACAAAGCTTGGCTTGCCCCTTCACTCCTTCAGTCCCTGAGATGCCCTCTCCTCCCAATGATGGAGGTGAGTAAGAGATGTTGACAGGGTCACTCGGTCAAATGGGTTACCGATCGTCTTATGTTTATTCATAGACTGCCAAGCACACTAGAGCTGAATGGTTTGCGGAAAATATCCAGCTGTCATTTTTGTTTTTTCCACAGGCATTACAGTAGTCATTTAAGTTTTTCAAGTCAGCATCCATTCAATATTCACTTTGTAATAGAAATGTCACGACCAGCTGAACTGAAAGGGACCTGCTGTGTAAGGTAAAGGGCTCTTAATAGGGTTTTAAGAGCACAACAGTTCCTTTTTTTTTAGATAGTAATACATTTATAAGCACAATTTAAAATAATTTGATTCCATAAATTTACCTTTTCCATATTCTAAATGAGGTTTTTGAGGTGAGTGATTAATTTATTCTGATTTGACAGGCAACAAACAATTGTGATAAAAAGATTGTGAATGAATGCAGCTACATCTTACAATTCATTTAAATTGTAGTCCAATAAACAACCCCCCCCCCGACTAAATCCTCAGCAAAAAAGGAATGGAGAGAAAAATGGGAGAGGATTTCAGTAATTTCTGCCCCTCTGTCTGTCTTGAGCACAAGCTGTGACTGTATCTTAGTTTTGTCATATGCTGTTTCTTCCACCAGAGGATCAAGGAGCGTCCCCCATGAACAGGCCATCTGTGGGCTCCTATCAGAGCAGTGGGAAGAGGAAGGTGCACATGAAAAAGAAAAAAGGCTCTATCACTGCCAACATCGCAGGCACCAAATATGAGATTGGTATGGTAACATCTATATCTATAGATATCTATGAACAGAAAGCTTCAATTATTTTGAAATTACAGTAATAACCAGAAAACATAAAAAAATTCCAGGAAAGATATTAGACATGATGGTGGGATGCTGGCACTGACTACTACACTAAGCCAAAACAAAAATTCTAAACTGCTTTTATTAAAAGTGTTCTGCTTTTTGGTATCATCTGCTGGTTTGAAAATCCTACTAATGTCCAGAAAACAGCCAGCAATTGTTAGCAGTACTATTACCAAGCACAGGAAGTAAATTGAAAAAAAGAAAAAACAAAACAACAACAACAAAAAAAAAAAACGTGGCTGTTTGTTAGTAAAAAGGCAAGAAAAGAAACTTTTGGAGTCTATGACGCAGTTCCTCATATTTACTCCCTAACTGGGTCTTATGAGGTGCTACTTGACTGTCAGTTGTAAACATAATGCTCTGTTAATATACAAAACATTTAAAAAAGAACAGAACAAACAAAAAAAAAAATCCCAGTTCTGCTTTTCACCAGTGTTTTTTCAGCCAGCAAGTTAGCAAACAACTGCAGAGAGAATCTACTTCCCGTTAGAACAGAATAGAGCGGAATATCTTTGATGTCAGTTTTTAAATTCATTCAATAACTATATCTGTCATCTACTGTATCTATTGGCTTGAGAAGGTGCAAAAAACAGACCAGGCATGTACTTTATTCTACAAAGATAAAATAGCGTTTGATCTCACTCTGTAAAAAGAGACCCTCTGTGAAATGTGGAAGAATTCAAGCCTTCTAATTCATATTTTCTGAATGAAAATTTCATGAATGCAAAAGAGCAGTCTTTTGGATGGTCCCGCAGCTAAGATTAACGTACTGTGACACAGTGCATTGTATTTTAATTTCAGAAACAGTTCCCAGTGTGGCTCTGCCAGTCCCCTCAGAACACCATAAATCCAGTAACAACATTATCTCAGCAATCATTTCCTGTGTCAGAATGTTTGAAGCAGGTCACTGTGATGTCATGTGTTGATTTAAAGCCATCAGTGTTGCCGTCCAGTGTAACAGTTCACACAGAGACATGGCCTTGCTGCATACATACCATACATAAATTGTTTTTGAGGTAATTTAACTTGGCAGTGGGGTTTTTGAAAAGGGACCAAAAAAGCGTAGTAAGCACTCTCGCCTGTTCTGTATATTGTGTGGCAGCAGAGCTCTCAGGGGTGAACTACAGCCTATGAAACTAAGGAGTCAGCAGCAGCAAGCAGAAGTTAGGGGCTGCCAGGATTCTGTAGGATGATGGGAGTCTAGCTGTGAGTCAGTTGGCTGGCTGTGACGAGACCCTCTCAGTGGCCATTCTGAGGGTAGGGCAGGGCTATTTTGAAGGAAAATGAACACTAAGGGCCAGATGGATGGCTCATTTTTGCAGTTACTTTTTTTTTTTAGAGCAGTCTTTTTTGTTTCATAATTTATAGTATTACGTGTAAAGATTAAAGGTCATGGAATATGTTGGTGGAAATTTGCTTCACACCCACTGAGAAGGGATTTTAATTTCTGGTCCAGAGGTTGTAGGTTTAGTTAGACGTGTAAGAAAAGGCCTGTTTACAGCTTTGTGTTTAAAGGCCCTACTGGTGACTGTAAGCACAGCCCTGCTGTGATGTAAACCTTTTTTCTTCCAGTTAGTAAAATGCTGTTAGCCTCTACCGACATTACCAGATGGATGAAGTTGTATTGAAACCATCCTTTTCCAATTCAAGTGCCATCATGCAACATTAGGCAAGCTTTCTCTAGGTTTGTGCAGGCTTTCAAGAAAATTAATTAATACCATGTTTCGTTAGGGCATATGAATTTTTCATTACTCGCTGAATAATGAATAGTTGTTGGATTAATGTCAAAATGGGCCTGCCACCTATCTCTCATACCATGGGGTTTCCGTTGGGATTTGAATGCATTACAGACAATTAATATATCTTTTTGAAGAGAGGTATTACGATTGGCTGCTCTGCAACCATCATAGGAATGGTAAATATTGCTGTTAGCTTTTTGATCTATAATCTTCTGGACCCATTCTCCCTTAATGTATGCAAAAACAGAATTTAAGCTTAGCAAGTGAAACACTGATATAAAAAGTAGAAGTGTATGATTTCTGGGTCTGCATCACATCTTCCCATTTTGCATCTGTATCTGTATTAGTAGTATATGGCTATTTTTTGTCTCAAAAATTTCGATAAATTATTCTAATGAGTGGTTTTCACCTAGTTCGAATAGTCATCAATGAGATGGACTTCATCAAGACCCGGGATGATGACGAGACTGCCAACCTCATCTGGAATGACTCTGCTGTGCAGCATGAGAAAATCGCTGAGCTCAGGAATTATCAGGTATACATTTAGGTTACATGTCTGCACACTGCGCCAAACTAGAGATTGGAGAATAGAATCTTTGAACAAAAGGTTGTCAGATTCTGTTTCTACACTGAGATCTGTATTTTAGTGTGCTCCAATTAAGCTGTGGCTCAATGACATAACAAAGATTATGTCACTGAGTATAGTATGTAACTTGGGGAACTGAGTTTTGAGAAGCTTGTTTAAAAAAGGATCATATCTGACTTTGCATACCAGTAATGGTAAAGGTGAGTAAACGTTTCCCCAGGGATTCCTCAAGAGAAATAATTAAAGCCATGAAATGTGTGACTCTCAATTATTTTCTGAAAAAGAAAACTAAACCCATTCCTTTAAATACTTCTTAAATTAAGTGTCAGATTCCTTGACCTACTATGTCTTAAGAGAAAAGACCACTGACCCATTTTGAGGAAAGGCTCCATCACTAAAATATGATTACATCTTGTAGAGTTGTAGAGTTAGTAGAGTTTATTCACACTTACTAATAAAACTCAAATTGTAACCAGAATGCATATACTGCTGCTTAAGCTTAGCAGTAAACAAATATCACATGCCCACAAATTGGCTTATCAGTTACTAAGAATGAAAAATAAGCCCTTTTGTTATTGACTCTTAATATATTAACACATGAATAAACAAGATTATCTTGGATTTTACCAAGTAGTCTGTTTATTGACAGCCAATCACAAATATTAAAGGGCTTTAAATCAAACAGCAGCAGAAACACTTTCACTTTTCATGTTCAACGCGATGAATGTGCAGAATGAAATGAAATGTGTTGTGTTAAAATGTATTTAGTGGTGAGGTGAAAATATTGTTCAATGAATTTTTACTATCCTCAATGAGCATTGATCATGTTGCTGACCACTTTGAACCAGATACATGTTGTGTGTTTTGTTTTATCTGTGACTCCACGTAACGCTTTACCTTATCTGGAGCATACTGAATGTTGACACCTCCACATGTCCTTATACCTGTCTAGAAGAAGTACAATACCAGGAATAATGAGAAATTGAAGAAAGCACTTTGAATGGAAAGGGTTTTGTATGCAAAACTTTGGGACACATGCAACATGGAAAAAAGAAAAAAAGATGATTATGTTCAACTATAGTAAATGTCGGATAGTATAATAAAATGAAAAGACAGGGAAAATGAAGATGGACAGACTCTTCCTATCGGCTTTTCCTTAGACCCTGGGAGGTAAGAGAGAGAATAGCAAATAGAGGAGAGTGGTGGACAGCATGAGAGGGAACAACACAACACACACAGAGACAGATGGGAAGACTGACAGGTAGACTGACAAGTTGTGAGCAGCAGGCGGTGGTGGGGCAGGTTTCAAATGCCACTCGTGATGTTGATAAGACAGGCCTAAACAACAAACGTTGCTCTGAGGACTGTGTACTAGTCTAAGAGTGCTCTCACCTCTGTTTGACCTCCCTATCCTGCTGACTGAACTTGACTGCTCCCCCTCTCCCCTGAGCTTTATCCATCCATCTTACCGAGTGCTTATTTGATTAGACTGGTCACTAATGATCGACTAAATCACAGACTAGTCTGAAAGAATATAGCTTGTTAGGATAGGGGCAGTGAGAGTTCATCTAAGCAGATTGAATAGTACAAATACAGTTACAGATTAACACGTAGCAGTGTAGCATGGTGTTTCACATAGAACTGGTGATTTGCTGTCAATTGCTTTCCCTGCGCTGCTGTGGAGTTTCATGAGATGATGTCTCAGATGAAAAGTAGATGTCCCTCAACAATTGGTTTTGATTTCCCTTCACAAGCTATGTCGTCTCGCGGCATTGGCATAATTGTGCAATTCTTCCGAATCCCTAATTACATCTGTCTCGTTTGGATAATAATCATGGATTCCTTTTACACTCTGCGTTCTTGTTTTTTTTCCTCTCACTCTCTCTCCTCTCTCTTCCTCTGTTAATTTTTTTCCTTTTAGTGATGTACCGTGAGAGTTTGCTGTCAGGTTTCAGTTCATATGAGCCTAATTAACGCCCCTGTTCAGGCTCATTTAGTCAAAGAATACAGAAAATCCACAGTTTTTCCTCGCCCCCCCCACCCCCCTTTTGACGCATTCAAAGCAATTCATTCAACTGTCACTGCAGGAGTTTGCGATGCAGAACCAATTACCTTGGCCCCTCGGAGTTGAGATTGATCTTTTTTTTCTCTCTCTCCTCTTTCCTCCCCAACCTTTAAAGTAGTAAAAAAAAAAAAACACGATAAACTAAATAAGGGTGGTGAAAGGTCTCCGCATCACCTTTTTGTTTTGAGTCCGTAATTGGGCATAAATGTCAGGACATTGTAAGCTCACTTCAGGTTGCTGCCTTTAATGTGCTCATTTTTATGAACGGGTGGGGGTGGAATTGAGTGGCGTAATGGCCCTAACTACATTATTATGTCTGCGTGTTCCTCTTTAGAGAATTAACCATTTCCCTGGCATGGGCGAAATCTGCCGGAAAGACTGTCTAGCAAGAAACATGTCCAAGTAAGTTTTCTGTCTATCTTAACACAGGAAATATGAGCTATTTGGCTTGGCTTAAAATATGCAAAAACAAGAGCTTTTCAAAGCCCAGTGTTTCAACATTGCACTTTAAGACCTTACCATTTGCAGCATTCCACCATTACAAGTAACAACAAAAACACACAAAACAAACAAAGGCAAAATGCAAAAAACTATTATTGTGCAACGAATAAAACGAGAAAACCACTCAACAGTGCTCTGTCTTTATCTGTCTAGAATGATCAAGTGCCAGCCTCAAGAGTACAGCTTCATACCCAAAACCTGGATCTTCCCTGCCGAGTATACTCAGTTCCAGAACTATGTTAAAGAGCTACGCAGGAAACGCAAGCAGAAGACCTTTATCGTCAAACCTGCCAATGGAGCCATGGGTCATGGGTAGGTCAGAGACGAGAAGTCTACCACTATGATTGTGAGGCTTTTAGTGTGAAGGAGCCTTTAGAGAAGACATAAATGAGCTCTTAAACAAATAAGGGACAAGAACAACAAACAAGTGACCCTGACGCAAATATTTAAGAAAATAGCATTATAAGTGAGTAATTGAGCAGAGAGGGTGTGGTGAATCTTAGTGTTGGCCCCTAATTGTCTGTGATGGTCACACTCTCCATCAATCAGAGGTTGTAGCTGCCAGTGGAACACACACACACTGCATGTAATAATTGTATTCCTTTACAACGCACCATCAGCAGCAACCAGTCTGACTAGAAAAAGGACCAAGATGGTGGTTCTTTTGCAGGTTACTCTGTCCCTCAGTAGCATTCCTTATCCAAAACACCTGAATGCATATTTCTTATTTAGCAGCCTGTCTCAGGCTGTGATGTCACATTTCCACTTGCATGTTTTCAATACCCTGGCAGTCCAGATATTTAGAGAATCATTGCCATGGCCTTTTTTTTTTTAACTGCATGCATAGTGACATGGTCTCATTACTCATGTTGACCAGTTTATGAGGTTCAACATCCCAGCAGTCAGAGTACTTTTAGTAAAGCTTAAGTCATATTGATTTGTTGTCAAGTCAGAAAAGACTCAAGTTATTCTTGGTACTACAGTGAAGTGTTGGATTTGACATTATATTTTAGGTGTACTACTGTACATTTCTTTAATGTCTGTGAATGAGGTAAATGAAACCTTAATCCTTTAATTAATTGAATGGAAGTGTCAACACAACTACATCAAAAACTTGAACAAGCATGGGGTTAGTATTGATTTTAAAGCCCCCTTTGCCTTGAGAAGAGTTGTTTAGGTCATTGAGTAACAAAGCTGTCTGGCCTTTAGTGGTGTTTTCGTGACACTTACTAGAAGGTGACCTCAGTGCAGAGCTTGAAGACATCAGCTTTTACAGTTTCTTCTCAAGGGGAATTGACAGAATTTAGGAATCTGCAAAGGGAAAGATGCAGCTTTTCTGACTTGAATATGTGGCTCAGAAATGGATGAAAAAAATCCACCATTGTATTTAAGAAGCAGTCAACAGCACAATTAACCTAAATTGTTTTTACAACCCCAGTAAGTGATTCTAATGTTTTTATAATTCAACCAACTTATTTTGCACTCAAAACAGAAATGAACTACAATTTAATGTTTGCAGAGGTTTTTGCCACATACACAAAGACTGAAGTAAAGTTCAACAATTTAAGTGAAGTTGGTTTTTTAAAAGTTATTTTATGTCATAGGGTAATATGTAAAGTAAAAGACAGGCTCTGTAGATTTTTCTGTAGATCTTCACAACAGGGTCTGCTGAAAATAAAAATTTCTCTTGGGTGCTTACTGCATAAATTTGTTGAAACTGCTCAGTTTGCAAAACATTTATTAAGTATTAATTTGACTTTTATTTTCTTGGAAATGTGAAATGTGAGGTGTATTAGTCACTTGCACCAATAGGTGGGGATATTGAGGTTGAAATAACTCATTATGCTTCACCTTTCCCTCTCATTCTCTTTGAATTTGTCCTTTCTGGTATAATGTGAGCATTACTTATAACTCCATGCTGCACTAAGCCCTTATTTATTAAAGAATAAAGGCTGCAAAAGGCTGAATTATTGCAATACATTAAGAATATGAAAGATGATGAGTTTAGCACAGGCACTCAGTGGCGGGCGGCTCAGAAGATTAGATTTTTCTTTCTCTTGTTCTTTTTCTTTTTTGCATGGTGTGATGCGGCAGGAAATTAAGTTATATCTACCCTCTGTAATTTATTTTTCTGTCGGCCAACTAAATGAAGTTATTGTTTGTGTCTGAAGCGTGGCTTGTTATAAGGGAAACAAAATAAAAGCATGTGTGGGGCTTAAAAAGGCGAGATCCCCTCCGGTGCCAAATTAAATAGGCAGGGGAGAGTGGGCCATGATTATCTGACACCCCAGCTCATCAATCATGTCATCTTCTCCTCAGCTACTCCTCCTCAACTAACTTAACACTGTTAACCCTGTCCTCATCATTCAGCTTGCTGTCTGCCACTTAGAAGGGCCCCGCACATCATTGGTCAGGCTTCCTTTTCTTTTTTGTTCTCGAGTGGTGACAAACAGGCCAATGAAGCCGTGTCTATAATCCAAGCAAGTCTTTTAGTTGGTGTGAGCAAGTGGTGATTGATAAACGCAAAGTAACAACGATGTTACAGCAAGGCAGATCTGCATATTTGCAAAGTTTTATTAAGCCTCTGAAATAAGGGGGACTCCAGAGCCAAGACTATTTCATCATAACTTGAAAGGCAATACCTGATCCCAGTCTAGACATTCAATTTTCCTCCCTGGTTTTTGATGAAGAAATTCTCCTAAGGAGCTCATCAACAATGCTAACTGAGTCATCTGATAGTTCTTTAATTAAATTACACCAGAACAGACTGTTTTTCCCCAGCTGTTGTATGTCTTGTTCTGGCTGTGATTACAGAAGCCCCAGGGACAGAACCGCATGCCACCAGCAGGCTTGGTACCACAAATTTCCCCAAAATTTTCTTTTTGAACAATCAAGCTTTCACATCTCGGCCAAATTATGTGTTTGTGTGTTGTGTCCTTGCCTGCATGTGTACACTGTAATGTGCATGTAGCCATTTTAGCCCAAGTCTGCCCTAACTATGGGTGATGGTGATATAGGTCAGTTCTGCTGCTTATACAGTACATAGTGGTAGATTGTTAAAAAAAATGACCAACCATTCTCCTTGCACCCACAACACATGCTGATAAACATACACAAAGTTTTGATAATAGGCCCTCCCCCCGATCGCCTTTGCACTCACAACTGCATGGACATATACACAAAGAAACAATTCATTCATCAGTCCAGCTTGCAAAGGTCTGCAAACTTTAAGGTCTGAGTGCGAGTGACATGAGACCAAAGCAAATGAATTAAAGTGGCGCTTGAAACAGTGCAATGTCTGCTCTTATTGAAAGACCCTACTACAGAATATGATGCACTGTGTCATTCAGAAAAAGTGCATGTTTTATATTTAAAGAAATCCCATTGCTTTCCAGATGTTTGCAGAGAATTGCCTGCACAAACCAACTTTGGTATTTTGCACATTTATTTTTCATCTGTTTTAAATTTGAAAGGCCTGTTCTGCTAAAACTATTCTCCGCACACTGTATGTTTTAAGTGAAGTCAAAGATCACATTAAGACTATCAGGGCACTGTGGCTCTGACCTTTTCCCATGGATTAAATATATTTAATGTAAATGTAAAAATCATTCTATACACAATAAATACATATGGTCTTCCACCTCTGATCACATCTATTGCTCTATTATGCTTAACATTTGGTATTATAATACAGCAGCAGCAATAATAATAATAATAACAAATAATAACATGTTGAAACCAATAAAAATAGTATTCTGTTTAGCTCATTTTTTTGCTTCAGCACATACACAAGACATTGCCATTGTCATCAGTCATATTCATGGTCCCTGCTATGCTCCCATCTATCACTTTTTAATTATCTTTTTTGTCTTTACTGTGCCATATTTTATTACGCTGCTGACGACACCCCAATTTCCCCCCTGAGGATTAATAAAGTTTCTGTCTATCCAGGATCTCACTTATCCGAAACTGTGAGAAGTTGCCAGCCCAGGAGCACTTTATTGTTCAGGAGTACCTGGACAAGCCCTTCCTGATGGAGGGCTACAAGTTTGACCTACGCATCTACATCCTTGTCACTTCCTGCGACCCACTTCGCATTTTCCTATACAATGACGGCTTGGTTCGTATGGGCACTGAGAAGTACCATGCACCCAGTGAGGCCAACCTGGTGGGTCACACACAGTAATACTAGTGATAATAACAACAAAATAGTCTGTTATTCATGCAGCAGTTTTCAAGGTAAAGTTTAAAATGGAAGCGGCACAGTAGCTGCACACGCTCAGCCATAGACATATGCCTTGTAACTACCAATAATACATTCATCTTTATCTGTGTTAGATCTGTACACAACAGTGATGTTTGCACCCACCCAAAATATATCACTTCTGTGTGGCCAAATATGTGAGTCAGAAACTGACTACAGACAGATTTCTGAAATAGATATACAAGGCATTGTATTTTCCATGCACTGTCATGAACTGGAGCCATGCAACTCAACTTGATCATATTAGACAAACAAACACACAGATAGAGGCTCGGAAACAATGCTCTCTCTAAACAAAAGCATGCATTACACATACATACTGTACATACAGTCAACACTGTCCACATCTGTGGCTGTCAAAACAAACACAAATACACAATTTATTTTTGAGGCTTTATTACCCTCACCTTAAATATCACAACTAAATATCTGAATGTTATTATATTCCAGACCTAAAACTAGCTCTAATCCTACAACCAAGTTTTAACTATCAAACAGTCCTCACAAAGATAGAAGTATGCACACTGTTTTCCATGACTTCAGAGGACATTACATTGGCTTAGATTTGTTTCTGTCTTTACCTTAAAATGTCATAAAATTACGTAATATTACGTAAATTACTAGGACTAGATTTTTGTACCCATAAGCAAGACAAGTCCCCATCACGTGACTGTGTAAACAGATTTAGATCCCCACAATTTAAGGAACACCAGGTCCACACACATTAATGTTTACCATAACCAGTTAATTCACAATTCTGATCTAAGCCCTAAACCTAAGCAGTTCCTCAGAAATTAGGGTCTGCCTCATTAAGTCCAGGTTTTGGTCCCATTGAGGACTATTGGTACTGACAAGGTCAGTGTTTATGCCAGAAAAGGTCGTGTAGAGGTAACAAATACAAGTACAAAACACGCATGCAAAGTATGCAGGAATACTGCATGCACACACAGCTGAGCGCAAACGTCCACATGCAGATGTGTCTGGTATTATCAAGCACTCTTATGTGTTTTTAGGTTCTGCACCCACTGAAGAGATGCACATACACCCACATGCATGAACACATAATGAACACGTAGACATGTTGGACTTCTCTTGTGACACAAGTGTGTTTGTCCTACTCAGTCTGTGACACATGATGGAGTGAATTGTCGTGGAGATGGATGTTCAATCCCACAGTGAAAGGCTCCCAGACAGCCATCAGGGGTCCTAGTGGCCTGCAGTCACAGTGTTATTACCTTGTAGGCTAAGGGCAAGGATGTATTATCACAACTGTGAGTGGTGGTGTTTAAAGAATTAGATACGCCACTCAGTGACACATTTCATTATCAGTGACACATTTAAGCAAGTTAGCAAATTTAGTGGTCCTATGGGCAAGTTACTTGTTTCCAAATAAATACTTTTTGAAATTGTCAGCCAGCAACAGATGTTAACATGCATATGCAAGAGTCGAATGTGCTAAGCCACTAACTCCCTTGTGTCTCCACAGAGCCAGCTCTACATGCATCTAACCAACTACTCAGTCAACAAACACAACGAAAACTTCGAGCGAGATGAGACAGTCGACAAAGGCAGCAAGAGGTCCATCAGTTGGTTCACGGAGTTCCTCCGCACTAATGACTATGATGTGGCCAAGTTCTGGGGTGACGTCTCTGTACGTGGAAAGTCTACCCAAACAGACGCAAACACAGATTCGGCACATTGTTACATTCACATATACTGTGGTAGATGTTCACTTTGATAAAAGCAAAGATGTGCGATATGATATCGCTGTGCACCACAAATGCAAACAACACATGCATACATCTGTTAGTGTAATCTGTGAGTGTGCACTCATATATACACATGCTGTTCTTACAAGCCAACACAGGTTGCACACAGTACACAAGTGAACCAGGAAATGGTTGATATGATTTGTTATGACAGTAACTCAGTGAAGCTTCAGAGCTTTGTTTAAAAAAGCTTGTTGGAAACATCTTTCCTGGAGGGTGCACTCACCCTATCTGACACCACTTACCTCATACAAACACCTTTACTTTGTTCATTTTCATTCAGCAGCCCTGATTCAGTTTTTCCTTCTTTGCTGTACATAACCTTTGGTATTTGTTGTTCATCCTGTCCCAGACTCTTTGTCCCTTTATACAAGTTGTTTTAGCTCTAAGGTCCCTCTGTTTTACTTTTTACTGTCATGCTACCAGCGTTGAACCTCAAAATCAAATCCCACTGATTGTAATCCTCTCCTCAAGATCTTTCACTCTTTCTTACATTGGCTTTTAATTTTCTTTGTGTTCATGTTGAAGAAAGTAGTTTTTGATAGTAGTATTGTGGTCAGCACACTGCCTGATTGGTAAAGTTCTTGTTGTGGCAACATTTCATCTTAGACGTTCTACTTTTATTCATCTTCTTTAATCTCTTATTTGTGAAAGCGCTGAGGTTTCTCCACTGTCCTTACACTTTCTCCACTTCACATCTTTCTCATTCTTGTTTTCTGTGGAATCCCAAAGCATCAACCTCTGGCTTCACACTTGGTTTCTTAACACTTTTTCTCTCCATGCCTTTCTTCAGAAGTTAAACCGCTTTGGTGTGAGTGCTGTCCACTCAAAGTCAAAGACTGTACTTTTTTCAAATCTATATTAATGTTCTTTGATCATTCTACTTTTGCTTTATTCTCTTCATCTACCCTAAATTCCAGAGGGTCAGTGAGTTTCTTTGCCAAAAGTTTTCTGTGCTGGGGAAGAATATCATATAGATACTTTTTATTCAATGTGCAACAGTGACATCTCTTTCATATTGCAGTATTACTGATGTGCTCTTTGGAGCAAAGTAACTAAGGCTTGACCAGCAAAGCCACATCTTTTTGGGTGTAATTTTGTGAGTGGTGTCTGACTATAAATGACCTACTTATGGATTAAATACTTGCTAACACACACACACGAACGCACAGGAATAAAAAAAATGTTTTCTTTGACTATTGGGAAGACACTATTTAATTAGTACTATAAGACAAGCCATACGCAGCATATCCATATAAGCTGTGAGTTAACAAAACAGGCACACATGCTCATACAATCACAGTGCCTGACAGTAGCCAGTGCTTGGGGCTCAGGAGAAGGGGAAGTGATGTCGGAGGGACACGTGCACACACACATACACACACCAGCCAGTCAGTGCTGGGACTTGAGGCATAAACAGCAGCAGTGGCAGCAGGTGTTTGTGCATGGCAGCCTGTGGGTCAGAAGGGTGGATGGATAGATGGATGGAGGTGTGTGAGCAACACACAGATAGAAAAGGGAGAGGGGGTGCAGCTTATCAGGCTTGGGCCAGACCACCTTGCCCCTCTCTGACACCCAGAAGTCAGACTGGACATGGCAAACTGCTTGCCAGCATCACTGTATGGGGCCAGACTGGGTGAGGGGAAGCTTTGTACTGTGTGTGCATGCGTGTGCGTGTGAGAGAGAGAGAAATAGACAGAGTAAGAGTGGCTATAAATACATGCATGAGTGTGTCAGGAGACAACATGTTTACTCCACATATATAGTGGGAGTAGGCAGGCAGGTAGCAGTCAGCAAACATGTGTGCAAGCACATGCAAACACACATGCGCACAGGTCGGGAGCTACACAGATGGAACACCACCAACACTTGCGACAGTGTGTGTGGATGAAATTCAAAAAGCTTTTTGCCAGTAACCATTGTGTCTTTCCGCTTTAAAATTGACAGCTTACCTTGACACACTGGAGAATTACAGCATTCAAGATGAATCACTGATTGTAGACCTACCTCTGTAGAGCATCCTGATTTCATCATTCAGATTAATCTTAATCTAAAATCTTAATCATCAGCTGTAAAAAAATGTATCTTTTTAAGATTAAATATTACTGGCTAAAAAGTAACATTGTTTGTTATTTTATATGTTGTCCAGTTTAACTTGGTGATCCCCACTCTGTTTATGTTTTTTTGTTTGTCCTGCCAGGAGCTGGTGGTTAAAACATTAATAGTGGCTGAACCCCACGTGCTGCATGCCTACCGCATGTGTCGCCCTGGCCAGCCACCAGGGAGCGACAGTGTCTGCTTTGAGGTCCTGGGCTTTGACATCATCCTGGACCGCAAACTCAAACCATGGCTGTTGGAGGTATGGGGTACAAGACTGCATGTGCACGTATGTTTGTTTGTGTGGTGTGTTTAAAATCTAAAATTCCAATTGAAATTTCTTAAATATAAAAGGACACAGCTGTATTTATTAATTTCATATAAGTAATTTATCTTGATGTTTTTAAAGTTGAATGCACATTGAGATAATTAATAATTACAGTAGGAGTCCTCTGTGATTTGTAACATTTTTTTATGCATAGGTTTTCTGTGAACCCTCACCTGTGTGTGGTGTTAGTAAAGTGACAGCAGCTGCTAAACTGTAGCAATGTGGCATCAGCAGGAGAGAGGGAGACATTGCTCCACACTGACAGAAAGCAAAACGCAGAGATTTTGCTTCCACACAGTTGCGTACCTTTGAACACAAGGAGACACATGTTCTCATCCACAGTTACACGTATATATGTGTGTGTGTGTGTTTGTGTGTGTATACAGAGACACAGACTCTTGAATACAAATAGGTCAGAATGGCACGTTGAGTAGCAAGACAGCTGCCTCTCATCCTCTCAGTGTAAGTCATTCGGGAAATGGAGCTCAGAGTCCATTCCTGGATTTCTGAATCACCATTCTGATGTCAGCCAGTCAGTTAAAGTGTGACCTAAATCCTTTAACCCAAAGTGGCTGCACCCCCTCTCCCTCCCTTCCCTCAAATTGACTCAACGATGGGGAATGCCTCTGGGATAATTGTTTGTTTTCCCCCACCATGCCATCCCAAAAATAAATCTTACAATTTCCAAAAGCCTCTGATTTGGGGGGAAGGATAGATAGATAGATAGATAGATAGATAGAGAGAGAGAGAGAGAGAGAGAGAGAGAGAGAGAGAGAGAGAGAGAGAGAGAGAGAGAGAGAGAGAGAGAGAGAGAGAGAGAGAGAGAAAGAAAAAAGAGGGATGATTGATAGTTGGTTGTTGTTTTCAGAAGAATCATCGTGGAATTAGGGTGATATAATTACCCTCACTGACTCTTTCTGTGTGGTTGAACAGTTCTACTTGATAACAAAAGGATGTACAAGAGAGAACAAAAGTGGTGGTTCTTTTGAGTGCTTTTGCACTGTATGTATGTGTGCACTTAACGTGTGTGTGTAAATGTGTACGAGACATGGCAAACAGCCGTGAATGCAGTTGTTCCACTTCAATAGTAATGATCCCCCCTGTGCTACAAGCAGCTCTCTATAACTCTCATCAATTAACACCCCCCCACACACACACACACATGCACACAGCCCTGCTTCTCTTTCACGCAACATTTACATCAGCGATCATCTATTTCCAAAATTCAACTGATTAGTCAGAGGATAGTTACAAGCATAGAGAACCCTTCTTAAATCCTTGCTGCCAAGCCTTAAAATGACTTTATTATCACTTTTTTAGCCTGTCAAACTTAATTTCTTAATTTCCACAAAAGGTACTCTGGTAAATTAAATATTGTTTTCTAGGAGTTAAGGTAAACTAAATTTCACCCCATTTTACCATTTTCTCACTTTTTACTATTACCCCCCTGAGTTCCAAAATAGTAAAAAGGGGCTTTCTGTAGGGAGTTTGCATGTTCTCTCCTTGTGTGCATGGGTTTTCTCCGGGTTCTTCGGCTTCCTTCCACAGTCCAAAAACATGCAGGTTTGGAGATTAGGCAATTGGACGCTCTAAATTACCCCTAGTTGTGAACGTGAGAGTGAGTGGTTGTTTGTCTCTATGTGTGGCCCTGTGATGGACCTGTGACCTATCCAGGGTGTACTATGTCCAGGGTGTACTTTTGTCCTATGTCAGCTCCAATTATCACCATTGCCCTTGGTGACCCTTTATGTGGAGGATAAAGCGGTAGAAGATGAGTGAGTGAGAGTTGAAACTCTAAGTCAGGTCCAGCAGATTTGTTTTGAATTTCTGGATGTCTCTCAGGTTTACTTATTGGTGTCACTGTGAATTATGTGTCCAATGCCTCATTTGGGCTTTACCCAGACAGCTACTCCGACAATATCTTCCTCTTTCACTCTTTAAAATGTCAAACTTGGTTGTTGGACATGCAAACTCATAGCCAGGAAATGAAAGTTCAACCTGTGTAAACTCAAAGTCAGTTGGGTACCCAAAGCTAGATGGTATCGTATGTAAAAAACTGTCAGACGATATTACTCCTGCCTTATGTATTCGTATTTTTGTCTGAGTGTATGCAGCAGACTGGGGAGGGAACAGGAACACAACTGCCCCTCACATCCTACACAACACCTCCTGAAATTTGGTACTTTAACTCAAAACTTTTTAGAGGACATGTTTGTTTCAACCTTGCTGAATTGACAATACACACCGACTCCTTGTAAGTATTAGAGCACAAAGAGAAATTGTTGCAAATATGTGTATACTGATAAGATACAAGTCAAGATGAACAACCCACAGACAAGCCAGCACCTGCTAAATAGCTTGTTGCAGGATTGAAAACAGAGACAAGAGGCAAGAGCAATGCTTCTAAAATCAAGGCCAGTCATTAAAATGGAGCATTGTGCTCAGAGTAGGTATAGAAAGGGGAGAAGAGAATGGGGGGGGGGCGGCGGGAGAGAGAGAGCGCTTTTGTATGATCCTTATCTTAATTTAGTCGGGTTTTCAACACAAGTCTTACCTCCTATTGACATTCAAAACATCAGTTCACCATACAGTAGGCCTGCATGCGTGCACACACACACACACACACACACACACACTTGTTCAAATGGCGTAACCAGAGATGTTACTTTCATAAAACCAGCCCAGACAGCATCTGTGTCTCTTATAGGGAAAGGCGTTTCATTGAGCCATGATCTGCACACACACCAGAATACACACAGACACACACAAGAACACATTCACACACAATCTTCTTAGACTGTGTTTTGAATTGCCAGCGCCAAGGCTTTCGGTGAGAGGGTTTCTTCGAGTATTTTCTTTCTTCTTTTGGAAGCAAAACAATTAAGTGCAAAGAGAGAATTAATTGGTGCAGTAATTCACATACATTCAGTTTAGTTCAGGAACCAGCTCGTGACATAGCCTTTACGCATATATAATGCTAACATGTGGTGTTGCATTCAAATCGGGGTGTGTGGGTCAACGAGAACAGCAGGCATGTCCAAATCCAGAATGAAAAGGAGGGTATTTACTTCATGGTGAAATATAACATGGGGTAGCATTATCACTCCTGCAACCCCTGCTTCTATCTCAAGTTTATCCAGGGTCCACACACTGGAAGCCAGCATGACACATAATGTCAAATAAGGTGAGGAAAATTCATCACACTGCATTTGGAATATGATTGACAAGAACAAGGGGAATATGTTCCCAAAAAATAAATACTTTAGCCTTAGCATGTAAAGAGAAACATTACAAAATATCAATCCATTGTTCTCATCCATTGGTGTTTGTTTTTTTGCAATTGTTCCTATTCTTGCAGCAGGAACAAACTGGTCACCTCAAACCAAGAAGAAACAAGTTTTTTTGTAGTGAGCATGGATAATTAGAAACCTGCCGAGGTCCTGCAAAGTGCTCTCTCTCTCTCTCTCTCTTTCTCTCTCTCTCAAGCTCAAAGGCTGCTTGTTAGGGCCACTGTCAGTGTGCGAGTATGCATGACTGTAAATGAGTGTGAGTTAGTGTGTGTTTGAATCTTGATTTGATTTCATGCTGTCAGTGTGTGGTATTTTGCAGTCTGTGTCTTTGCGTGCACAATTAACACACGTGCACTATGGGAGTTACTGCATGGTACTGATGCTGCTTCCGTGTTCTACTTGTGAATTTTGCCCCTGTGGAAATAATCTGCTCTGTTGTGTGTGTGTGCGCATGTTTTTGCGCACGTGCAGATGGCCATTCTGATCTTCCTTCCTGTGGGTTTTTCTTGACAGAGATACAGGGAGGAATCACACAATAAAACACAGAAACGACTATTCAGTAAGCAAAGGAGAGGAGGAAAAAAAAACGGTCCTACCTCTGTTGGGGACGGTTTGTGTAGAGTGATTGGCAGTTAATGAGGCAGGCATAGTTAGTTCAAGCGTGGCACAGGTTTGTTTGTGTCTCAGTGTTTGCGTGTGTGCGCGAAGGGGCAACAACAGCCTGCAGATGGACGTCTCCCCCAAGGGGAGCGACCCCCCCCCCCACCCCTTTCACCCCTTTCTGCAACTTTCCTCTCTTTCATTCATCTGCCCCCAATTGTTTCAAGATGAGTTTGGTTTGGCTGTCCATCCCTCAGAGCCAACATAATCCAGACTTCCTTTTCTTTTGACTGCAAGTGTGTGTGGTGTGTGTGTGTGTAACAATCTGCACTGGCAGTGGTAAACAGATGCCATGATACACACATACACATAGAAACAAAACCACATTTCTTTCACTCTCCCACATCCCCAACACACACAAACAAATTCAGAAAGCACTGGTCATTTCCTGTGTGCAATAAATAGTTGCCTCACTGTTATGCCAGCTTTCAGTTAAAATTTCTATTCCATCTGTGCAGAATGAGATCAAAATACAAAGCATAGCTGTTTTCCCTTAGCACACTGAGAGAGAGATTTAAAGGTTATACTGCCTTTCAGATGTTTAAATCCTCAGGAAATTTGAGGAGTGTTTTCTAATCCCTACCTACAACAACCGAGTCAGACATTATTGTGAATGCGAGGTGATTAAGGAGGAACTGACTTGCTACCTGTGTATTCTAAATAATTTCCATCACTTCATGATTAAATTTTCCACAGTGAAATGATGGAGGAGAATACATACAGTTTGATATACTCAATTATCCTTCAGAGTCTCTTTTGCCCCTCTTACACCTTTCATTCTACTTTTGCCTTTGATTAATATTTTGTACTTAGTGGGATTTATTCTTATTTAAATGTCTATGGATAATGTCCTCTGAGGGGGCATCCTTCTCCTTGTGAACCCTAGGTGGCAGTAGTTACCTATGAGCTACGTTTGGCTTATGAGAGGTTTATTAAAGAATAATTAGAATGATGTATGGGACTGTCTATCTCTATCCACATCCATTTTCCCACAACATGACTATTTCATGGAATAAGTATCAAATTAGGAGCGCACAGGCCTCATATGTGGGGCAGTTGAAAACACACCTTAACATTTAGTCATTTATCATTGGGCATGCATGGCAGCTCCTGTGACTCTGTGTGTCTGTGTGCATGCATGCATGTGATGTAGAGGGACGAGTATTGCTTGTTTGTGAGCTGACATGTGGAGCTGAAGTGTCTGATTGAGACTAAGAATGAAGATAGATATATATACTGTATTTTTTAATATATGTGTACCTGGCAGTTTTGGACATTTGGTGTGTTTTATTCAAAAAAAAAACAACTTGGATATTTATTACTACTTTGGTGGGAAATGGGAGAGTAAACCTGCAATAGTTTGTGCAGTGTCTCCTCATAATGTATGTGTACTTTCAAGGCATTGTGTGATTTATGTGGCTGACTATAACTTTGTGTGTCTTCAAACAAACAAAAATATAACATTCTCCTTACCCTGCTGGCCATTTGGTCAGGCTGACTGGTGGCTGACTAAAGCGTTGGCCTGCTTACTCCCAGGACCTTTACCAGTAGCTCAGCAGTCTCAGCTAGAGTTTCTCTGTGTCCAACTGGACCACTAAAATGCCACAAAAAGAACAAAACAGTGATTGATAAGACGGCTGAAACCAGAGAGTGACTTAACAGGGTGGCCAGCTGTCTGTCTCTCTGTCACTCTGCTACTCATGTTCTCCCCTTGCTCTCCCTCGCTCTCCATCTCCCTTTCTCATACCACCATTGTGCAGCAACAAATACTCCATTCTGACAGCGGTTGAACTGTGCCGATACCCTCGAGTGTGCGGGGCAGAATGGGAGGCTTGTCAAAGCAGTGGTTGTTTACACTCTGCCAGAAATAATAAGAGAGGGTCGTTTTTCTGAACCGATTAATCACAAGCAGCCCTTGCACTTGTTTGACATGTATTCCAGACACAGAATAGATGTTGATGGGTGGAAGCAATTTGTTGTGGAAAGAAACCAGCTGATTGTTCTTGATCCATTGCTGTTGCTATGTTATTAGGGTCGGTGTGACACAGCAGAGGCCACAGACACAAGCTGTTTGATGCCAACTACACTTTCAACAATGAACAAGTCAAATAATCATTATAGGGTTTGATAAGGTTAAGAGAATTTCCCTCTTAACAAATTAGAATAAATATATAAATTAATAATTATATTAAAATAATGATCACTATCCAATGGTCGGCATGTCACATTTGCTTGATGAACATTTGGACCTCTGTAGGACCTGCAGTAAAGATCAGTAGACTTGTGGTTCGCATACAATTCAAACCAACTGTATGATAACTCCACTACAAGCTGTATTTTGTAATTGCCTTGATAAACAATGGCAAGTGACTCATGTTTCTCAGTCACACATGTCCAGATGAAGAAAATGAAATGATTTCATGACCTGTGTAGTGTGTGTTAACGGTTTGCAGCTGGCAGCCTCTGATCTTTGCATGTTAATTGCGCGAACAGGTGAGGATAAATCTATCCTGTGAAAAATAAGAGAAGGATGCATTCTTTCCCTATATGTTCAATCTGCTGTTTGACAAGATGTGAGCCACATTAATGAGATGCTGAACTCAAACAAAGCATGAAGGAGTTTTTAATCGTTTGGTCTGATGCCTTTATTGAATGCGTCTTGGCGCAACCGAGAGATCCTTTAAGACCCTGCCAGAGTCACTTAAGGAAATCAGAGTGGGGGTTTTGGGAGCCTGCAGGGGTTCATTAGGACCATACTGGTCCAACTTCCTATGCCAGAGAGGAAAAGGAGAACACATAAACGCAAAAAAGAGGAACAAATGGGAAAGGTAACGACCAGAGAATGAGGTCTAGCTAGTGGGGGGGGGAGGGGTGGGAAGAGGAACTGACCAAAAGGGTTGTGATGGAGAGTTTAAAGAGAGAGACCAAACAATGAGGGAGAGCAAAGAGAGACAGCGAGTGCTGTGATGACAGGCTTCGCTGTGACAACTTGACACCACAAATCAAACCAAGGAAATGAAGACAAGTAACGAGACAACCATCACCAGGATCACTGTCTGTCTCACTGTTACCTATAGGCTATACGGCAACTCTAAAGCTGTACTCTTTTCATTTTGGACGTCATATCGGGCAGTGCTCTAAATGAAAACAGACCACTTCCCTCAATTTCCTTTGTAGTTTTTTTCCTAGGTAAGGCACTGTAGGTTGAAGTGGAGCTCTGTCTGCTTTAGCACACAGAGGGATATATTGTAGACTTTATTCTATTGAGTGAAAGAGCTGGATAGGGGCTCTGTTCCTTTTTCCTCCTGGCGCTGGAAGACATTCATCACCTACCCTGTCCTTCTGATAAATGGTTACTGTGTTGAAAAATGCACATGTGGGTGCACGCACACATCCTTACAAAGGCACATCCATACACACCCATTTAATGTTGGTGTGGATTTAGTAGCTCACTCACAGTATTTGTAGATGTATTGTCTGAAGTGGTCCAAAATTATTCTGTATTATTCTGTACACAAATGGCTACTCTACCAAAGCACCAAGATTAGGATACATTTTCTTAAGCTTGTGTGGTGTTATTCACCTATGTCTGAGCACAGTTAATTATACACAGGTGAACTTCCTTGTACAAGCTACATTGTTGAGTCTGTATACTATTTGTGCTGCTGAATGGTGATTTTGGACTTGCAATTGACATTGGTAGTACCTTTACCGGTTTACTTAAGCCTGCCCAGAAGTTTGTTTTATTGCTGGCTCATGACCTAAATTAACCTCTGCTCTCTTTTCAGCTACCTGCCCAACTGCCGGAGGCACAGTCAGTGATGTGGTCTGTGTAAATATTATCATTAAGCACAAACCTGACATACTGCAGAAAGCACCTTTGTGTTGGTTGCGTCAGTTGAAGAACAGGAGAGAAATAGGGACGTAGTTACCGAGAGCTTTGCCCATAACCCCGATACACTTTCCACATTTTGGTAAAGGAGATTCCCCCCAATGTTTTACACCAAACAGTCCTGTTATTGGCCTCTGTCAGCATTTTACCAGTCTTTATCCATGTTCCTCATTGGCGGTTAGAATGGATTTAGCATACACTCTAAAACCAGATTGGCTCAGTGTTGTTCTGTCACTGGAATCAGAATTTGTGATTGGCTGCCCAGCTACTTTCATGCGCTCCACTGTATCCAACTGCTTTTTTTCCTAAAGGAAGATCCGAAGAAGAAAAAAATTACTGTTTCTGTTTGAGCATATGAAAAATATTAGTAGGAGACTGAACTTATCTTAAGAATCAGGGTTTATCTAACTGAACCAGCCTTATGGTGGGCATCTGTTGCATAGCCATTTCAAATTAACCCCATGGGCAGATACCATTCCAATCACAGTTGCCAGTTCATTCACCCTCCCACTGCACTGCTCTCCTTTTGCTAGTCCCTTTGTTGTCGCACATTATCTCTTTCTCACCTTGGTAGAGAGGCAAGGGGAACATAACAAAGAGCAAAGGGAAAGAATTGATTTGTTGTGTCAGGTGTAATATCTGATATCTAAATAACTTGCATGGGTGCTTGAAATGGTTCTGTTCAAAAACGTAGGCTGGTCTTGAGTTTTTCTGTGAGCGATACAGGCTTTTGTCCCTCACATCACAGACTGCCTATTCTGTTCTCACTCATTTGACTTGGAGTCGCCGCACGTCTTGATTGTATATGACAACTGTGAGATGAGTGGTGGTTATCATTGCTGACAGTGGTGCAGATGGGAGCTACATTGTCTGGGTTACCCTACACACTGTTTACAGAGTAATGGACTGCTTGCTGTGGGCTGCTAAAAAGAGATGGGTCATTCACCTTGTGACAGCTTAACCCATACAATCTGTGCATTCATACACTTCTTCATGCACACACACACCAGTGTAATAGTATTTATGGCCAGGCGAAGGATAAAAGTTCCAGAGTGTCATTCAAATGAAAACAAACAAACAAACAAACAAACAAACAAAAAATATATATATTTATTTCGTCTTTGCTCCTTTTTTGGCAAAAGGATCACTCACTTCCTGATATGTCCTTAATTCACCCCTGCACTTGAATAGAATTTTGATCTGCATCTGCTGAATTTAGAAGAAAGGAAAAAATAAATAATAAAACTCTCTTCCTCCTCCCTGGCAGATCAATCGTGCACCAAGCTTTGGGACCGATCAGAAGATTGATTACGATGTGAAGAAAGGGGTGCTGCTCAATGCTCTCAAACTCCTCAACATAAGGTACTGTTCTCCACAGAGGTCAAGCGCACTCGTGCACTTGCATGCAGATAGATGCACATGAATTGAATCTAGAGAATAATTAAGTTTGAAGCAGAGAATGCTTATGTCAAACTTTTTTCAGGGCTCGGAATATTTTAAAATATAAAATAATAATATATCAGAATATTTTAAAATTTCAATTGATTTTTTTTCCAGCTTTTTTTAAAAACTGAAAACAAATTGATATATTTTGATGAAAAATACAATTTTGTTTTTATCTTGTTTTTGATTTCGGACTGATGACAAAGTTGTGACATTAGTTTGAAACTAAGAAATTTCAACTTTGGACTAAAAAATATTGCTGTCCTTGTAAATGTGTCTGCTGCTGTGGTGGATTCAGTGCTAGATAATGGCCACCATACAAAGCTGTGTCTATTGTGTGCCTCATGCACTCTTCAGTGAGATGTGCTTTGTGTGCATGTGTGTCTGATTCTGCTTTACCTCTGCTACTGCATTTTGTCTGTTGTTTTCAGTCTACATTGTTTTCCCTGCTGAGTATATTTATATACATTTTCTGTGTTGGTCTTTTACTTTGCTTTGTGGGTGTTTTTGTTTGCCTGTTTAAGTTACGCATACTGTCTTCCTTGCTTTATAATGTATTTGTTGTACACGTAGTGTGTGTCTGTGTGGTGTATGAGTGTGTTCTTTGTTGGCATGCTTTTCTGTCCCCTGGCTACAGTGAGTCTGTCCACTGATTGATCATTGTACACCAGACCTCTGGATCTCTGCTCCCTTTTTTCTCTTTTTCTTGTTTTCTCTCTGTGCTTGTCCTCCTCTTACTGCTCTAAATATAGTCTTGACTCTACACATACACAACCCCCCCCCCCCCCCCATACACACCCCCCCCCCCCCCCACACACACACAAACACACAATGGATCAATTACATGTAGCCCCATACATCTAGTTTGGTCAGATGCGGTGTATGGTGCAGCCATCCCACATAAAAACCTGCTCCATCCTCCTGCCCGGCACCAGCTGGCAAAATAACAAATCTCTTATCAAAATGATTTGTTTCATGGCTGATGTTTGTCGTGTTGCCACAGATTAAAAGGGAAGATTTAATTATTTAATGACAAATAAATTGTTGGAGGCCTTGAAAGGCAGTGTGGAGCTTTTTCCATTGGACAAACTGCTTGTGTTCATGCTGGAGTGAATGAGGGCTTTGTTCTACCTCACTCACTTTTTCCTTATATAGTAATGGTTTTTGCTTCCCAAAAGAGAAGGGGTAGGTGGTATGTAGAGGCAGGGGTTGCTCTCTGCAGCCATTTGCAACTCCAACTGTATCAACGTGGGATCAATTCAGACTAGGCCAGGCATGGACATTGATAAACCTCAGACCCCCAACAGCACTCAATATCTAATTTAAAGGGCCAGCGATTGACTAAAATGAATTGCCCCTTTCTCCAGACTGCAGTGGCCCACTTGGCAGAATTAGCTGTCTGGTCCTCATCGTCCTGCTGTTGTTGGTTTATTTGTGTCTTTGAGTTGTTGAATGTTTTGCAAGGGCTTTTCTTTGTTCTTTCTTTTACCACTACAATGTAATGATCATAAGGTAAAATTCAGGTCAGTCTAAAAATTAGGCATGAGACTTGCACACTTTTGAACTTCATCAAAGTTTACAGCCTTCAGAAAAACCTTTTCCTGCAGAAGATGTCTGTTCTTTACTCAGCAGTATTTAGTGTTACTGTATGATGTCCAGCAAAGTACTTAAGGTAGACAAATGTTTAACATGATAAGAATTAACAGAAAACCATAAAAGTTGTCAGAGGTGTAGAGAGAAGATTAAAAAAAAATTATTCTCTTACGTGGTCTACTTAATGGATCCTGAATCATTTGCTTGTCTTTTTACTATGTGTTGATTTGGCTTATTTTATGTTGAACCAGGGCAAGTGATAAGAAACGTAACCTGGCCCAGCAAAAGGCAGAGGCGCAGAGACGACTCTATGGACATGGCTCCATGAAGAAACTTTCAGCTACTTCGTCAGACTGGGAAAAACAACGTCACACGCTGGAGAGAAGGAGAGAAGAGCTGGTATTCAACAAAGACATTAATAAATATTTGCCTTTTTACTTATTTTGTAAAAGACTTTGTGAGCAAGACTTGCTTTACATTTATATACTTGCAGTACATATATTCCCAACTGGCATCTGCTAAGTACAGTTGTAAAACCACAATTCTCTCTGCTGGCTACTGACCAACTGCAGTGGAGCATTTGGGATGTTCAGCATCTAATATGTTTGTGGCATTTTAGTAATAATAATATTCTTTAATAAAGCACATAGAGCACAATACAGCCTGTGTTCTGACCAAGCCAAACAATTATTCATTTTGCTATTTGATAGAGGCAGTAAAGAGCAATGCATGCTGCTTTATTCTGAGCTAACATGGAAAGATTACTCTCTGTCGTGTTGGACTAAACCACAGAGCAATAATCTAACTGTGATAACATGATAACTTGCTCTGATTCATTATTTTATCAAGAATTTGTCTACATCCATAAAGATTCCATTAAGATTATATCAGCTTTACTCTTCAAACTCAGCATTCCACATTTTTTTAATATTTTTTATTCCATTCCTTTTTCCCTATTTGTTGAAATTTGTCACGCAGTTCCTTAAGTTACAACACACAATTCCTTAAGTTACAACTTGGCTTTTGCCTTGGCCTGATTTCTTTTTTATCATGTATTCTTAAAGCTTTTGTTCCATCCCTCTTAGTCACAACTAATTAAATTTACATGTATATTAATATGAATAAGTGGCATTAATAAGTTAGGGGAAAAAAAGATGAATTCTTCTTTTATTCTACTATTAAACCTTTTGTTTGAGTCCTCGTCAGGTCAAGGGCTGGGGTACTCCTGAGCAAGGTACACAATCCCCATTGCTCATTGTGAATTGGACACTCTAAATTGACCCCAGCCACAGGGGTCACATCCAGCGTTCTCCTACTCCCTGTCCCAAGGTAACTGGGAGGGTTCAATATTATCAAACAAGACCACTTTTTAAGAGGCAAACAACACTTTATGAATTGAATCACTTCCTGAAAATGTGAAGTTTTCCCGTAAAATAATTGTTAGCATCTAACATTTGCCAGATTATCTTTGAGATAGAGATGTCCAGACCAACAGTGACTCCATGCCGGTGACTATTTCCGGTCCATTGAGCTGTCGCTCCAAAACTCAGTAGCCAGTCAACAGGCAGCTTCATAAGGCCCACCCATGGTCAGAATTGCAAACAAAATCACAGGGAGAGCAAAGAACAAGTCTGGAGCACAAACGCAAAAGAGTCTGCACAAGCCTAATTCCGATCATTGCAAACAAAAAGTGTATTTTCAAACAAATAAAATATGATAATTTTGAATGATTAAATCAACATTTTGTTTGCAATTTGTGTATTTTGATTTATTTTGTGGTTCATTTCTGTTTGCTCAATACATAAAGTGTTTTTTTTTTTTTTGCTTCTTAAAAAGTGTTGCTTGCTTCATGAAAAGTGTTGCTTGACAATAGTGACACAAATCTAATTACATAAAACAAAACAAGGTAAAGTCAGAACAGAAACTAAGTACTTATCACGCCTACATAATAAGAGTCAAAGTTTTCTGAGACAAGCATACAATTTAATTCTCTTCTCTTTGAAATGAAGGACTCCAAATCCATTTCTCATTTTTATGGGGAAAAGTGGTAGTGACTAGTGCTTCAAGTCTCCTCCCTCTTTGATTAGCCTTTCGAACAGCCACAGCAGTAATCAGTGGGAACATGCAAAGATGGCGCAGAGCCACCATTTTAAAAAGACCTCATCTTTGAGTGCTGTTATGACTGAAGTGTGAGACAAGGTTCAAGTCTACTGAAGTCCCATATCACTCCATTCTCGATGACAGTGCAGTACCAGTCAGTAGTGGAGTTATCCCTTCCTCTCTGCCTTATGCCAAATGGCTGCTTGAGCTCCATCATTGTATTTCTGGTACATAATAATTGATTTAATGGAAAAATAGTATAGTGTTTGCTTTTTTTTCTCTCTCTGGTTTCTAGAAAGAGCGACTGGCACAGGTCCGCAAGCAGATTTCCAGGGAAGAGCATGAAAAACAGCATCTGGGGAACTACAGGTAAGGTGGCAAAGAGCAGAGGAGAGGAGGCTGTTTCTCCAGCACCTCCACTCTGCCAGCTTCTTTTTACATTTTACAGGGTGACCGTGCTATGTTTTCAGGAGGATAAATGATGTTTTTGCAGACAAAAATAACAACAGGGACCACAAATATTGTGAGTAGAATAATCATGAGATCGAAATATGTAAAATAGAGATGGGAGGGCAGGAAATCAGAGGAAGTGTGTTATCTCAAGGTTCAAATAGTTATGCACTGTTACCTCTTCAGCATTTCAGAAGCTCAAATTAGCATGCATAAATAGTTTGACAGCTCCCCTTTTGCCAGGCAGCTCTATCCTTCTCTCATGTAACACCAGCTGATACTTTGGAGGGTTTTCATCATGTCCATTTTTAATCATCACCTCACAGACAGAGCTGATCCTCCTTAAAGCATGACGTAACAACAGATTTTTTTGTTCCTTGTAACCTCCTCAATCTATTTCCTTCCTTTTCCTCTTTATCCAGAACACACACGCAAGTGCTCAAACACACGCACACACAGGCAGACCTCGTTGAAGCCTCCAAAAGTCTAAGTGACTTCTTGGCTCATCACTTGACTGAATGGCTAGTCAGAGTACTGATCCCAGACTGCATGAAGTGCTGTCACCTCCGTCCTCTTTTCTGCCAGGCTGCCAGACAGCCAATCAGAGCTGCTGAGGTCTGTCTGGAGCACCTCTCATAAATGTCCCTTTGCATTTAAATGGTGTCCCAGCACAGCACTGGAGTCTGATTAACACACTGCTTGTCATGAAACGAATGAACTTTTCACTCTTGGAGGAAACTTGCATCAGGTACAGACAGGACCCAACTCGTCTGATGCCACTGATGCTGTTTAACATCCTTTCATTTGTTGGATTCAGTCTGTCTTAAGATCAGATGAAAATTGCCTCTCAGCATCAACGTTTTTATTTAAAAAATACTGCACTGCACCTGCAGTGTGACCTTGTACATATTCATGGAATGAATCTGAAGAAAGGTCCATGTAGCTATAAGACGAATAAAAAAAAGTATTGCACTTACAAAATCACATTTACCAAGGGAAGAAAATAAAATTCATCTCTTTTCACTCAACAGTCAGTCAATTAAGTAATCTAAACAGTGTGAAAGTAAACAAACCCACAATTTTCAATGAAATTTAATTTGTATAGCACCAATTCACAATATCTCAAGGCACTTTTCATAGAAGGTCACAACCCTACAATTATTATCAAGAGACTAAACAAGAACACAATGAGCAAACAAAAAAAAAAACTTTTAAAAAACAGCTAACAGCTTTTATCAGGATAAAATCTCTAGGCAAAAGTGTAAGGGATTAGGAGACGTATATTGAGGATAACCAGGTAGAGGTGTATACATTTACCTATTCCCCTCAGTCCAAAGATAAACACTGAGCACTGTTAGTTTAGTCTTGAAGGGACAAAACTATGAGGAATGTGTGAAGATGAGGCACATTAGCAAAGACTGTGACTAAATGGAAAAGTAAGTGCATGTCTCGGAGAGAATGTTCTGTGTGGAAAGCAGATGTGCATTAATGCATTATGGTTGTACAGGGTTAGGTCTCCATTAATAGCTCTTCAGTCTGCCTTTTTTTTTTCTTTGCTCCATCCTTCCTCATGCTTCTACCTTGATCCTCTTACCTTTTAATGTGGCGGCGACAGCCGTGGCTGGAGGCATTGTGTTATCTGGTTTTCTGTCTGTCTGTTCCATTTTGGTAAACGAGACATCTCAGGAACATCTAGAGGGAAAATGTTCATTTAGGGCTTATTATGAACTGATCAAAATTTTGTTTTTAATCAAAGGTCGTTCTGACCTCACAAAATGTGGTGAACAAAATGATAAAGTGGTGTCATTTTCTATCCAAAGGGGTAAAAGTTATCTTCACTGTGACATCATAATGTTATTAAAAAAGCACTCCTCTGCCCATTATTCTTTGCACTGATGATGTAAAATCACAGCTATTTTTTCTGCCACTTTTCTGGTTGATGGAGGCAAAAATTGTGAGGTGCCAATTCCAGTGGTATCTGCATCACTTCACTCTTTTAACTGAAAAGTTCATAATTCTCTCCATCTGCCTGTTTCCCCCTTCTGCTTAGTGTTTTTTTGTCGATGCATTACGTTCACCAGAGTGCCTTGAACTCTAGTTGTGCCCAAGTCCTCTTTTCATCAACCTCTTCCTCTTTCCATCTTTGCTTCCATGCTCTGTTTAATTCATTGAGTCGTTGTCTCTTCGTCCTTCTCTCCCTCGTTTCTTAACGTCTGCTTTCTTTGTCTCTTATCAGTGACTCCTCCCTCCCTCCCAATTCGGTCACCACTCCTCCTATCACCTTATGTCCACTTTGCCGATCACCAGACTTTCTTGCTTTCCACTCTGTCACTTCATGTCTATTATTTTTTTTCGTTTTTTTCCAATCTCCATGCATTGATTACCCTAATTCTTTGTCTACCCCCTCCCCCCCTTTAGCTGGTCCTCCCTCATTCTCTTTGCTTTTCTCTTTGTGTCACTGTGGCCTACAGACGTATTTACCCTCCAGACGACAAGCTGCTGTTGGAGAAGTATGAAAGCCTCCTCTCGGCTGCCTTTCAGACCTTCCTTGCTGGGCGAGCTGCCTCACTTCAAAAGGAAATGAATAATCCTCTGAAACGAATGAAGGCACGTACGTCAGTGGCAGACTGTCACACACACACATATCACAGAGCCATACAGAGACTCACTTACAAACATATACACACAATATACAGTACATATACATACATGGACAAGCAGATGTCTAAGAGGGATGGATGTGACGTGCACATACTGTGTAAAGTTTGGCACAGTCCTTGTATTTGTTAAATCTTGGGTCAGAATGTGATTCTTTTTTCTTAGTGTGTCCTCTTTTGTCACTCTCATTCACTCCACACACATTTATGCTGTGTACACGTCAAAATCAGATGGTATTGTGGTTTATTTTTCTCTCAGTTTTGATGTCAAAGTTTTTTAGTGATAGTTTTCAATATCTTTCAAAATTAGTCTTCAAACTCATATGGCCATACAGTTGTCAATGTGCAACAAGGACTGTCAGTCCCTTGACTACAGATATGAAGACACTTTGCAAGGGACAGAAGTTGATTCCCATAGCACACACCTTGAGGTGTTAAAAACAAAGGATATTGTCTGATACAGTAGTTTTGTTACTTTAATTTTTCCTAAAATATTTTTTGCAGTGTTGTTTATGAGTCACGATGAAATGAGAAGAGTAGAGATAAACAAAAAAAAAAGGATGATTTTCTTTTAGTTGTAGAGCACAAATCAAGACATTCAGGGGTTATTTAAACATGGAAGAAAAAAGCAGGATGAGTAAAAGAAATAATGGCATTAAAAATGAATACTAAATACAGTATGTGTATGCCGTTGACATTAATATTCATATCATAACAGTGTGAGGAGATGCCATATGCAGCTGCTGCAGCTTTTGTAGAAACCAACCTGTCTGAACAACCTCCAGCTCTTTGCACATTGTGTTTTTAAAAAAGTTATTGTGTGTCCTTTAAAAAGTAGAATATCAGCAGAGATGCCAATCAAAGATATGTGAATTGAGACAGTTTATGTTTAATGTAATCAAAACATGGAGATGTGGATCTTGCTCCAAATAAGAAGGAAGAGAGATTGTCAGTACAAAGGAAGCTGTTGGATTTATCTAATCACATGATCATGAGTGACAACTGGATGGTCCGCTTATTATGGGACATTAAGGGAGTGGGAAACCTTAATCTTGGCTGTTTATGATAAAGAAGGGATGCTCTTGAATTTGAATAGGATCTCGAGACTCAGCCTTTTTTTGGAACAAACTTCACAACTTGTTGTCATCCTGTGAGTCTCTGTGGAAAAGCCAGGATGGATGGGCTGCAGTGCTTTACCACTATGAACTACAGAAGCCCAATGGAGCACCAGTTAAAATTAATGAGAAATCAATTTCCATTAAAAAGATTTGATCCATAATTATACAGATTCATTTTAATTACATTCACATCTATTTTTTGAATATTAAATATGAATTTTCAAGCCAGTCTTTTGGCAACAATAAAGCATGATTTGAGTTATGCTTCTTGACAGACTGAAAAAGTGCTTGCCATCCTTGCTTCTGTTTAGTTGCTGCCATTGTTGCTGAATACACACAATGATGGTGGAACCACACAATTCATCTTTCATTTCTGGATAATTTGCGGCGTGCCATGTTTGAATAGTGAAATTAAGTAGAGAATTGTTGATAACTCTTCGGTCTGTTCCAGCTAACTGTTTCCATAACTGTCATAAGTAATAAGATCGCTATTAGTGGACTTAATATCTAGCAGTTTACTTCTGGTAGCTGTACTTACTGTGCGAAAAGTATAAACTAGGCAATCGGTAATATTTTTACCAAGGACGTTAAACAGTGTGTAGGTTCCATATGTAATTTTAAGTGTACACCAACAAAAAAGTACCATGTGCCAAAAGATAATTAGATTTATGAAACCAAGTTCACACATACACAAATATTTGCAGGCAATGTTCCATTTATAAAACACAATCTCGGCCTCATATTATATCTTATAAAAACCCACATTCACCCATAAATTATGACTGAAAGGCACCTCATGTACACTAATGGACACAGTATAAATGAGCTTGTTGCTTCTGCATGGTTCTATGTGGTGATTATTTACATTGTTACATTATTTACATTAATGTAACATATTTTAATTTGTATGTGTGTGAACCTGGTACTCCTTATGTTGTGGGGACCTAAATCTGTTTACAGCGTCACCTTATGGGGACAAAAATCAAGTCCCCGTTAAGTAAATTAGTACATTTTAAGGTTAAGACATGTTTTCAAATTAGGTTAAGGTTAGAGTTAGGTTAAGGTTAAAGTTAGAGTAAGTCTCCAGGAAATGAATGTAAGTCAATGCAATGGCCACTAGAGTCATGGAAACAAGTGTGTGTGTCTGTGTGTCGTGGTGTCTCCATTGTGCCCTGCATTCCTGACAGTAAAGTCATGTTCACTGCAGCGATTGTACACACAAAAACATTTTTATTTCTTATAAGATGCATATGGATAATTAAGGTCCCATATAGCAAATACATCAGACTGGTTTTAGGGTAAAATAGGATTATGTGATATTGTGTGATATGAAGTTAAATTTTCACTCTCTTACATGTAATATCTACAGTCAGACTGTAAAGAATTTACAACCTCACCATCTACAGGTGGTGGTGGAGTCTTTTTATGGTTAAACACATTCACCAGTTGAATTTGTTTTTTAATTGACACCACTCTTTTCAGTGGGACTGGCATATACATGAGTACAGAGTCTTTGATGGAAAGGAATAGTATTTTCTACCCCAAGTCTCAATTGTGCATCAGTCACAATGATTTGGCTTATAATCCTGGTGGGGACCATTATTGATCATCTGCTGTGTACTGCCTGTTTGGGTACTTTTTTATTGTTTCAATGGGCCAGAGTTTATTTTCCACCATGGCATCAACATATTGGTTAAGCCTGACAGACATTGTACCCACAGGACTCATGTGGACTGCCTTTGTGGGCTTCTCGGAGCAGTGAATTGAAAAATGTCATGGACTATCACACTATCAAAGAAAAATAATGAATTTTTGTAATCCTAGCAATAACATGCTGACACATGTTGCCAGATATCATGCAGAGGGAGCTTTCTGCCTTCAGCCACTGAACTTTAGACAGTGCAGCCAAAAGTTACACTGTCATCTAAAGGGTCTGCATCACCCAGCTCCACACAGTTAGCTTTACAGGCATGCATCAATGTGATGTGGCATCATATTGTTAGTTTTGCTATGTTTTTCTGCTTACTTATTCCTACAAGTTTCCCAACTGGATAATAAAATTAAATGTAAGGATGTTGGCACCAGTGCCCCCTGTGACCCTCATGTGAAGGATAAAGTGGTAGAAGATAAGTGAGTGAGAATAAGAATGTGGCTGAGCACCAACTTGAAGTGCTTTGTTAATAAAACAGAACAGCAAAAGTAGTTTGTGAATGAATCTCAGTCAGCTCTTATTAAAGCGTTCCGAAATTCCTTCTTGCATGTATTTATTTGAGAAATAAATACATTTTGCAATGCAAAATGTGCATTTTAAAAAATACAATACATAATACAAAAATAAATACAAACATCACTGGGTCAGGCATCTCAGAATTTGCCTCCAGTGAGTGAAGGTGAAGTGACAAAATGAAAAGAAAACCCATTGTGCCACTGATTATCCTGAACAATAAACATTTAAAAATGTACCATGTAATTGATGCGAAAGATCCTGAAACCAGGACCACTTACCATTCAGCTGCAAAGTTGAGCACCTTCAGTCCACAGATAAAAACACAGTAACCACATCAGAGGTTTAGAACTGTAGATTTGCGGATGTGGGCCATCATCTGCCAAACAAAAGAATAACCCTTGTAATGTCACATGCTAAGCACAAGCAGAATCAAAAGTATACCATTTTGCTGCATGTCGTGCAACAATCTGTCTACGTGCAGTTTTTTTCCCGGACTGCTTTTCTGCTGTCTCAGGGACATGTGTTTTTATCTCACAAATTCCTCACAAAGAGGTGGAAAGCATTATCTGACCACATTACCACAGAAATGCATAAGACAGCATCATCTGTCAAAGAGTGTCAAACTGCCAACAATAAAACACAGCCACACTCCTGGTCCACTCCTGCCAAAACAATTCAAGTTTGGACAAAACCCCTTATGAGCTGACATGAAGAAATCATTGAAAAAGGGCCATTTTCAATGTAGCCAAGGCATTGAAACAATAAGAGCAGGGGTAAATAATCAAATTAATGATGACGGAGTTCCATTTTGCTTCCTCGGTTTTAGGAGCATGCTTTAAAATATGTTGTGATCTGCTTTGTGTAGTTACATGGTTAATGGGACTGTATAGGTTTTAAAATCCCCTGTGGGTGGGAAAACACTTAATAAGTTGGTAGAGTTTCAGTGTACTAAAAATGCAGTGCTGCAATAAATACTGTTTAACTGCACTTTAAAATGACTGTGTTTAACATAAAATACAATTGTTAGGTCCTTAGGACCACCGGTGAAATGTATGCATAACAGGTTGCTGTATCAAATCAAAACAATTGAATGTGTATTGCATAAAATCAAAAAACACATTATCCCAAGGCACTTAAATCATAAGGATGATCCCCACAATATGATCATATCATCCTGCTCCATCTTGTTGTTATGCCTCTTCTCCTGGGTTTTCATTTATAGCGGTTACAGTTGATGAGGCATACAGTCACAGAAATATGTAAGCGATCATGAATGTATATTTCTAGATAAAAAATATTGACTTTTACATATAGAAATATGCATTGCACACACACATTATGTACTGATGCACAAATGTTTATGCACACACACACCAGGAAAGAGAGAGGCAAGCACAATGACCTTTTTCACAGACCCCAAAAGCAGCTTGATGGCCAATCTGAGCGAAAACATACATTTTTCATCTGTATTTGAGGCAAATGGGCGCTTTTAATGTCCCAGCCGTGAAGCAACATTAATCACCTTTGCCTGCATTTCAGCTGTGGCCAAATGGCCAAGGCCCCAACATATTGGCAATTGTCATGACTCTGTCTCTTCCAAATTCAGCTTCTATGAGTGCTGCCAATGATTAATGCAGGCGAGGGCCTTTTTTCTAACCTTTCAGATAAGACACATAGGCCCGTTAAGAAGAACTTTTTCATCCCTAGTTGTTTAATACCTTAAGGTCCTCTGTTTCTCACTCCTCATTCTGACTTGAAAGTCACCTGAGATATTAAATGCCACTGCATTGTAATTATTATTCTGTGTTTTATTCTTTAGTTCCAGGAATGAACTATCATTTTGCTGATGTTTCTGAACACAACTTTTGCAACTGTTTTCACGATCCTTTTTGTCTGTTTGTCGTGTTGCCGTGCAGGAGGAGGACATCTTGGATCTCTTAGAACAGTGTGAACTGGACGACGAGAAACTTATGGGCAAATCCTCCAGGCAACGAGGTCCTAAGGTATGTGAGAGAAAGTGGTACGTAGAGTAAGCGAGACAGAGAATGGGGACTACATACCTTGTGGAATTCAAGCAAAAGTGAACAGAAAAGTGTCAGAGAGAGAGAGAGGGTGGGGGCCGATGCCTAGAGCTGACGTCCACAGAATGCGCAGAGAGTGTGATTCAAAAAAATATAAAAGGCAGTGGTGGTGGTTAGCAGGTTAGGCAAAAAAGAAAGGAATCAGAAAGAAGCTCATAAAAAAGACCCAACTCCCCTAGGGGACAGCTGTCAGGCTGTCTCTCTCACTGTCCCTGTGCAATCTTTCTTTTTCTCTCTCTCCATCTCTTTCTCTTTTGCTGACTCTCTCTGTCACATACACCTATACTCCCACTCAATTTCCCACGACAGCACATTACTCTGTCCATCACCTTGCTTCACCTCCCTCCTTTCACTTCTCCATCTCTTTCTCTCCCTGCACATCTACATCCGTCCCTGACTCGAGGGGTTAAATTGGCTGGAACACTCGACGAGTGTGTTAGGGACTCAAAAGGGGAGTGCAGCGCTGCATTAGAGAGACCCGGGTCTGAATGAGAATTTGTTCTGACACAATTACTGTTGTCCAAATTAATTTGGACCCAGGCAGTTTGGATGATGCTGAGTGTGCTGAGAGAGAGACATTGAGAGCAGGGGGAAAGAAGGAGTTGTGATGGATAGATTCGCTCCTTGGGGTATAGTGCTCACAGGCCATCTGGTGAAACGGAACCATTGAGTGCATGAAAGCTAGAAGTGAGGATTGAGGCAAAGAGATTAGAGACAGGATTTTAAGAAAGGAAGGGGCTCCTAAGGTTTGTTATCACCGGGAAAATGTTCAGAGTGAGAGAGCAAGGAAGTAAAAAGGTTAATGTGCCAAAAAGAAGCTGTAGGTTTCCTTTTCCCTTGTTGTTTCTTTTGCTGAATGTGTACATTACCACCTCATATTTGTTCCTTGTGGGGTTTCCCTCTGGCCCCACCTTCTTCCTGATGTCAACCTTCAGCTTGGCTTTACCCAATTATTCCTGCCACATCCCTCCAGCTTCTTTCTATCACACAAGTGTGAAACTTCTCTCATCTCATCTGTTCAGTGTCAAGCCTTCTCTCTATGCCTAGCTCTCTTTATATCCAGTGTCTGTCCTTGCCTTCCTCTCTCTTTCTCTCTCTGTTCATTTCCGTCCCTCTTCATATACCCAACGCCTGCTCTCTGTTTCTCTTCATTCCCATTCTTAGAGTCACCTCCTCCTCTATATTTCTCTCCGCATCAATCTGATGTTCCCATCTTCCCCTTTATTCTGCTCTCTTGTATTTAATCTCTCTCTAACCCTCTCTATCACTCACCCATACAGCTGCCTGGCGGTGACTGTGCAAGCCCTCTGATCACATCCTGCCCATTAATTTGGGTGGCCAGACAGCACTGCCTGAGCTAAACGTTGAATAACAGATGTGTAAATGCTTTATTAATGCTATCAGCGTGTTCCCTTCCAGGATGTGAAATAGACAGCAGACTTAATTAATGTCAAAATAAATAAAATGCTTATGTGTTTTTGTTTTGTTTGTAATTATCTTTATTAAGTTGCACGACAAAATTTCAGGTTTATATTTGAGGTTTATATTTGTACTTAGAGGGATTTAACAAAGAAAGAATAATAATAATAATAATAATAAAAACATCACTGAAGTCACCACAAGTTCTAACTGTCTTTGAACACAGTAATTCTTTTATTTCGGCTGTTACATGCACAACACATTTGGCATCAATGAAATAACCATTGTCTTACTATGAGTTTAACCTTTACATATCCAATCAAGTCAAATTTGTTCGAGGTATGAAGTCACTCATGTTCCTATTTATAGTGACAGCCAAGCTTATAAAGTAGCACATGTGTCACTGTGTATATGTGCATAATGAGGCTGCAAGCACACATCCGTGCGTGGGCAAGCCGTGTCACCACCAGGTCTCCCGGTGACAGATGGTAGCAGGCTGAAGGTGAAGCGAGGCTGAGGGAGGCTGACAACATCTCAACGTCTTCATGCTTAAGTGTGTGTGTTGATAGTGGATACTTGTGGTACTTATGTCCTTGTTATAGGCTGATTGCAAGGATGAAATTTTTTCTTAAAAATTATGTAATTTTGGGTGGATTATGGCTAGTCAAATCAATAAATGTGATGGTTCCATGAGAGTAGAAAGCAGAAAGATGAAGAAAAGGAGAGCAGAGAGCAAAAGAGAAAGATGAGAGCAGAAAGATGAAGAAAAATGATATTGTTTTATGACATCCATTTACACATGGATCTACAATATGTGTCCACTCAGTAAGTGTATAATGTATTTATGGATTGTTCTTTCATACCTGTATTTGTGTTTATCCATGCCAGCCCTTGACTGCTATGCCAGAATGCAGCCAGACACCGAGACGGCAACGACCAGACTACTTGGCTGACTTCACCAGTGGCAGCAGTGCTGAAAACTCATGCTCCTCCTCTGATGAAGAGGAGGACGACAGGAGGAAATCAGGAGGAGGAGGTGGAAGGGGTGGCGAGAAAAAGGAGAAGAAAGTTTCTTATGACCTTGGGGAGAGCAAGGACAAGAACTTGGCTGAGCGCTCAGGTAAAGCGGCAGGATTTGTGAACCTGTCTAAGAATGTCTTTATTCTGATGCCAGAGAGTGTGGGTTTGACAGAAACCCTGTTTTCTGTGATCCTTCCATGTGATCCTTCCATCTTGTTTACTTTATTTATTTTTTTGTTTGCTTAGCTCCTCATTTCATCTGGTCCTGTCTTCCTCCTGTGCAATCTGTTGATTTCTTTCTTTTTTTTTTATGTAGCTCTCTGTCTTATTACACCAGTTTCTTTAATATTAAAAAAAAATCTTAATATTAAAAAAAGAAGTTTTTTCCACATGTACAAACCTTGACCATTTGACACCTGCATAAATATTTATCATTTTAAGTTTTTGTTGTTGCATTTCTTACTCCTACTTGATTTTCTTTTATTTGACTAAGTAATTAAGTGCAGACAGAATAGAGCGCAAACATTAATGTACGGTATGTTATGATGCAATAAGAAAATCAGAATTTATTCAGTGATGTCTAAGCACATGACATCGCCTCCAATCAGGTATCCACACTTAAACAGACTGAAAATATTATTCATAGCTGTGCAGAACACATTTACATAGTGTATAGGTACAAATGTGAGAGTTTTGCTTTGATCAGTGCCAGCAGTGCACGTGCATACACTACACAGTACAGGGAGGGTTTCATGGTATGAGCCATCAGAGACTATACTACAGATGTTCAGTAGTCTCACTGATTGATGTGATAAAATGGTACCGGGTTCTTGGATTTTAATTAAAGCGTAAGCAGGGTGATCATAGACTGTGACTCATGGGATGCCACTCTTTTTTGCTAGATTCTTAAGAGGAGTTTCATAGCTTCTCAGATGTAGATCCCCAAACACTCATGTAAAAGTTTTAAACATTCAGAAGCAGTTGAGAAAAGAAAAGTATCTTGAAAAGTACAGTTCTATTGAATAGGGGGTGAGGGAAGAGTTAGAACTAAAGAAAAGAGAGAATTTGATTGAAAGGAAAGATCATCTTTGATGTTTACCTTGAAAACACCTTGAGTTTGATGCCAAAGTCTTCACAAACCTTCCCACAAATAATCATATGTTTTATACAACAAGTAACTACCAGCCCTCTGAGGTGAAAAAGAAGAAACCTTTCACAGCAGTTTCACGTGATGCCCTTGAAAAGGGGGAAAAAAATCTCTGCTTTCACTAAAGGACAACAGTTTTACTACAGGGAGGAAGGACCCTTTATTAGCTCATTCTGTTTGTTAAAAATTAGGAAAAAAGCCACAAAAGAGAAAGTATTTATGAATGCGTGTGTGCACACATGCGGACACTCAGAGAAACACCAGCTCTGCCAAGCCATAGTCCATGCCAAACAACCAAAGGGCTGCAAGGACTAAGCCCCATAATGCTCTCATTTGGCAATGGCCAGACCTCGAAAGGTTCAACAGTCACACGTTGCACACACCCAAACACTCACACACATTGTATAATCACTTGTGTGCACACTTAATGTCAGACAGACACACAGCACAAATAAAAAACACATGCTAATACATTGGCTGGTAGACAAGCTGGAGAAGTTTCAAGGGTGATGGAGAGTGTCACTGGGAGTTTTCTGTGTGTTTGCAATGTGTGTGCATTTCTATGCATGTGTCTGTGAGACAGACTGAGAGAGTTGCTCTTTAATCCATACTGAAACAGACAGGACTACTGTTTAGTTTCAGAGTTTGACTACACATGCTCTGGTCATTATTAACACACACACACAGAGACACCCACACATGCTGGGCTGGAGTGTGGCTACAGGAGTTTTAATGCTACACTTCATATCCAAAGCCATCCTGCTATGGAGCAGAGAGGAAACCTTGACAGAGACTGGGGCTCTGAGTCAGGATCAAGAATAACAAACCCCCCCCCCCCCCCCCCCCCACCCACACACCACCCCCCCCCCCCCCCCCTCCATTTCCCTACAGGTCGTATGCACTGGAAACCACCAGTCAAGTCACCCAAAACCAATCCGGCCCCCTCTGCTTCACCAACACTTTCTGGTCCAATCAGGCGCTCCATCTCCTGCCCTCGCTCCATTGCCTCCCTTTCTTCACCCAGTGAGGTGCGAGCATTGTGCACCAGGCCTTCTCCTACACTTCCTATGGCCACTCCCCTCATCAGGCCAAGCTCTGCCACACTGCGCTCTCACTCGCTGAGCCGCAGTGGCTCCGCCTACCGCGTGCCTCACAGCAACAGCCTGGGGACGATCCACGGCAACATGGTGAGATTGTCCTGCTTGCACACACACAAGGGAAATTAATGTTTTTTATAATGAATTGATATAATTATAATAATAGAATAATAACAATTAAAGCTCCAGTGTGTAACTTCTCTCAACAAAACAGTGTCACTCAGGTGAGTTTGCAGACATCTTCCAACCATTTACTTCTGTCTTGCTAAACTGGCGCTCCCTGAAAATCATGTGGCATAAGCTTGATCATTATGTGTGAACTCATTTGACCATTTGAATGTAACTGACTTTTTATTTTGACATTTTTTATGTAAAAGTTTTGCACTACAGCTTTGAAATAATAATAATCTTAATATAAAATTAGCAATATACCATAAGACCAGTATGCAATATGTTATTTGTTGATATATGTAATCTTGTACAATATATATACAATATTTTGTACAATAACAGTCTGTCAACAACAGTGTCTGTAAAAGATTTACCTCAGATATGTTTCTCTCCATGGAGGAGTTTATAAACACAATTACCTAATTAATTAATTACAATGACATTTTTCAAACTTTCATTGGAAGAAAAGTCAGTCTATATGTCTGATATTTACTGCAATAATTATCAATATTAACTGATGTGAAATTGTTTTTATTATACCTTTTTAGCCATTTACTGTAGCAGAGCCCTATTCACGCTCTGTGTGACACTCCATATTTGGTAATTATTTGTTTCACCAAGCTATACACACAGAAAATTTCTTTAGGATCTCCTTTAATACTGTACAGACCTACTGCTGCATATGGCCCTAACCTCCTTTTATGTTGCCGCCTGTTGCTTTCCACCTGCCTCCTCCATTTCCTTGCCTTATATGTGCAGGCAACCTTTGGATAGACGTAAACAAAATATCATGGGACAGAATGCTTTTTACCATTGAGAGTAAAATGGTTAAAGTAAAAACGTTCATACTGATAAAACCCATCGAATGCAGGAGCTATTTGCTTTTATCTTGACTCATATGCATATGAAATGAGTTGAGAACTTCTGACACCCTTGACTTCCCTGTGGGAATCATACAAGCGAGGATACATACATAAATGCCTCATGCATACACTATGGCACTGAATTTACTGCACCGAGCTCTCTGTGATGTACAGAAATAACGATCTAGGACTCTAACAGATGATGCCATAGCAGGATCATAAATTACTGAACACTCAGGGAATAATATACAGTACAGAACATAAAATGGCTGTGAAACTGCAAGTATCCCAGATAACTAAAATCAATAATAACAAATAGTGTAAATGCAACTTTATTCTCTGGAGCAACAAAGAATAAAGTTGAAGAATAAAGGGCTGCAATCAAATTGTTCTATTTTTGACTGTTCTATCTTCCATGTAAATTAAAAATAATAATAATAAATAAATAACACCTACATGTTGGAAACAGTATCTTTTAAACATTTTCACAGTTTCATGTGGTAATGCTCAATAATATTTTACATGTACTAATCACTTTTATTCCAAATCAAATGGCAAGTCATTTGGCCCTGATTAAAAAATGTCTTTGACAAGAAAATCCTTTTGTTGTGAAATGAAAACACAATTTTTTGATGAATAATAAATGATATGAATACCTTTTTTCCAAATACCCCAATTTCAATGACAGTAAAATAAAATAAAATAAATTCCTATTCAAGGCTGGGATAATGCACCTGTTTACTGACTGGTTTCTTGAGCTGTGTGCCTCACTTCTCTGTGCATGTAGGGTGATCCTCTCATAAACCTGAGGAGTAAAGAGCAGGAGGCAGAGCTGCTGCATCAGACACTGGCTGCTCTCACTGCCATGAGGATCAGGTTTCCTGGCAAAACCGAGGAAGAGGCTGAGGCTGTGCTGGATGAGGTGGGTAACCATGGCATTATTCTTTTGTCACATCATAATGTTTTGTAAGCACATACTCTGTTTTCTACGTGTATACTCTTATGTACAGTACGTATAGTATGCATATTCTTTGTTTTGTGTGTGCAGACTCTATGCAAGTATGCACAGTCTTTGTTTTATATGCACATACTTTATGTTTCACTCAGCTGAAGGCATCTCTTTTGTGACTCTATTGTGATCTCAACAACAAATATTTCACAGCCAATCACTGACTGACTGCCTGGATATTATCCAATCACAATCTCTATCAAAAGATAGATGTGCTATGGGATGTACTATTGGAGCACTGTAAATTACACTGACTAAATCAAATAGATTTGCTGGACTTCCAAACTAGATTTCTAAGTTATTCAGATTGCTGGAAAAACAAAAGAAAGAATTTTGAAAGTGAGAGTATTAAGCTCAAGCACTGAGCAGAAACACAGCCCTGGTGTATTCCCAGAGCCCCTTCTGTGGCCCGGTGTGGTCACTCTGCAGCCTCACTAAAAGGGACCTCCTCTTTCTCCACTATAGCATGTCCACATTGGCCCAGCTCCCATTGTCTAACGAATGACCTCAGTGACAACCTGTCAGTCAGTTTTCAGCCCAGACTTATTCCCCACAGCTCCTTAGTTTTAATTAGTGCCTCCTCTATTTCTGGTCACATCTCTGTGTCCTTCCATCTGTTATGCCTACATGTGTGCTCACGCATGCATGCTTATGTTTTGCGTGTTTAAGTGTGGATGTCTTGCGAAACCATTACTTAAATGAGTTTTTCTAAGATGTGAGTGATCTGTAGTTACAATACAATTACAATAATAATTAACATAATTCAATTCCATATTTGATTCTCGTTCAGTTGTATGTCTGTGAAGGTTCTCAGTCATCTAGGCCATAGCCCTCTTCTCTTGTTAGCTGTAGTTGACTGGACTTGCTTGAGTTAATTTTTTATACTTTTCACCTCTAATCCAAGAGGCTTTGTCAGTTCTGACTAACTGGAGGAATTTAGCCACAATTTTAGCACCTCTGGCTGGCAATGTACCACATCAAGATTTCCTAGGAATTTGCGATCAAAGCCAAAGGGATTTAACTAGACTAGAATAAACCATGGTATTGTGTGATGTAACAACTCTCTTCACAGAAGCATGTGGCTCATGGAGCACACCACCCTCTCTTACAGGACAAACCTCACTACAGACCACATTTGCTCCTTGCTTGACCTCTGCCTGACCACCACCTAATTCCAATATCACTCACTCACTCATCTTCTACTGTTTTATTTCCACATGAGGGCGCTGGTGCTTAATCCCAGCTGACATAGGGCAAAAGGCGGGGTACACCCTGGACAAGTCACCAGTCCATCACAGGTCCACACAGAGACAGACAACCATCCACTCTCACATTCACATCTATGGGCAATTTAGAGTGTCCAATTTGCCCAAATCTGCATGTTTTTGGACTGTGGGAGGAAGCCGGAGAACCCGGAGAAAACCCATGCACACACGGGGAGAACATGCAAACTCCATGCAGAAAGGTACTTCCAATATAACAAATGTTTTTTTCAGGCAGAAACATGGATATGCTATGGGGTTACCACTATCTCCCATAGTGGCCAAACTCTAAATGGAAGATGTAGAAAGCAAAGCATTGGCCTCTTACACTCGAACTGTACCAAGCCTCTCAGATACATGGATGACACATGGGTCAAGTTCAGAACACAGGAGCTGGGAATGTTTTACAGATCACATCAACAGCATAGAAAAGAGCATCAACTTCACCTGTGACGATGTCAAAAGACAACATCCTGGCCTTCTTGGATTGTGCAGTGGACATTCAAGAAGACAGAAGTCTCAACATCAAAATATAAAGGAAACCTACACACACAGACCAGTATTTGCTGTTCGACTCTCACTGCCCACTGGAACACAAACTCTGCATCATCAGAACTTTGCAACACGGAGCCACTTATACCCACACATAAAGGAGGGAAAGGAGAAGAAACAGAAACACATCAGGGGAGCACTTATGTGTGGTTAACCAAACTGGTTATGATTTTGACTTCATCCAAACTTCCAAAAGGAGAACAATTGACAAGGTCACAGTCACTAAGTTAGTCAGTTTCCTGTATGATAACGTTTTCTTTCTTTTATTTCCCTCAGTTTCTCCTGGCTTGATTCATTTGGTCATTGTTTTTATGATTGTAGAGCATACATTGTCTTCTCCATTTTTGGTGTAGCAGCGTAACACCAAAAATGGCTTGGCATATACTACAGCATTTAGAGAAATTTTTTTGGGGGGGGCTTCATCTAAATGGACATATTTCCTGAAACAATGTCGTGTTTATGGGAAACATTTTTAAAACAACACTGAAAATATTTTACATTTTGTTATGTTTCTGTGTGAATGTGGCCTAAATACCTGGATTTTTCCACCAGTTAATCAAAACTGAAAGAAGCCACTTCAAACATAAATCTAGGTGCCTACAGCTTACCACAGAAGAGAACTATGACCTGGATGACTGAGAAACTTCACAGACATAACAACAACAGAAGAATCATTAAATGTGGCTTATGGTAACATACATGAGCTGTCATAATGTTAATTATGATTATCCTGCACCACATGGTTGGTGTAGTGGTTAGCAGTCTTGCATTTGCAGCAAGAAGACCTGGGTTAGCGACCATGTACAGAACAAGGGCCTTTCTGCGAAAAGTTTGCATGTTTTCCCTGTATGTGCATGGGTTTTCTTCAGGTTCTCTGGCTTCCTCCCACAGTCATGCAGATTTAAGATCAGGCCAAATTGACACTAAATTGCTCGTAGGTGTGAATATGAGAGTGGATGGTTGTTTGTCTCTATGTGGTACTGCGATGTACTGGAGACCTGACCAGTACCTCACCCTTTGCCCTCTGTCAGCTAAGATTAGGCACCAACAGCCCCCACGACCCTCATGCGGAGGATAAAACTGTAGAAGATGAGTGAGTGAGTGAGTGAGTGAGTGGGTGGGTGTACTGTACAGTTGAAATAATGTACATCTCTGGTAATGAGCAAACATTGGTAGCTATTGATTCCCACTTAAAGCATTCACAGCTGTGTACTATAGCATGGCTGGCCATGTAGACACAGTGCATACCTTTTCAAAACGTCTTTATATAGTTCATAGAAATGGAAAAAAAAAATCAATTAAAGAGAGTCAGACACTCACAATGAAATCACAGCAAAAGCATGGCAGTATGACGAAAGCGTCCAACTGTCCCATCTACAATAACTCTGACCTCTGTTAAGCAGCTGTCTGTTCAGTGTTCAGCACTACTGCTCAAACAGTGCGAAAAGAACAGCGGTCACCCAGCTTGACCTCACTGAACTAACTGAGAACAAAAATGCCGCCAAAACATTCAGTGGACAAATGTAGTTTTAAGCAGTTAACATGAGTACTGAAGAACAGACAGGCTAGTTTTATTAGTTTTAGTTTTATTCGGTCACATCAGGACCAGGTCAACAGGATCTCTCTTGGCTTAAAAGCTGCAACAGGTTATCATCAATTGCTAAATTCATTACCAACTATTTACCTAAATGATTAACAGGACTGAGTGATTTTTTTTTTGTATTTATTAGGAATATCCCACTCAGCTATTTAAGCTCCTGATCCTGATCCATCTTTTCAATGTTGAGCATCTGCCAGTACAGAGTCCTGATCTGATACTTTCATTAGCCTTAATAACAGCTGCACATTACATAATTGTTTTAAAAATTTAACTGTCAGTAAAATAAATTGTATTCCTGACTGTAGTTTAGAGAGAAAGGAGAACAGATGCCTGTGTCCGCACTGGACACAGTGCATGACAGAAGCATCACTGTTCTGCTGTGGCTGGTGCAATTCTGATGTTCAAATAAATTGTGTCTGCTGCAGAGCTGCTTTTGTGCTTTTGCTATGTTTTACATAGAGTTTTGCCTTTTAAAATCATAATATATACTACATAATATACAAAATACTACTACATACCCTACATAACTAAATGTCAGGACTATTGATGCTTTGCATCTGTCTGTGCTGCAGCTACTTCACAATAAAAGCCTTGTTGACAAAAATCTATAGATTCACTAGATTAGTTTACTTTGAAATGGGGTGCAAACGGGGGGAACAGGATGGCTTGTGCTTGTGACATGTGATGCAGATACAGATGCTGAAACTGTGGTAACAGATCATTTTCTGATTATTTTGCTGTGAAAAATGCATAGCTTGCAGTAAAAAAAAACTGTTCCAAGAGGAGGCACACTTGCATCCAGTGTGAAAACACTGCTGTGATGCTGCGGGTACCACCAAAAGAAAAAGAGAGGGTGGAGGTGTCATCAACTAGCCCTATATTTGTGTACAACATGCCATTAAAGTTAATCTATGACCAAAATGGTGACAATACCCTGATCAGGTGTTTTGATACTGGAGCATTTACATTTCTGTACAAACACTTGCAGCAACGTTCATCCACTGTGTCCACACAATCAGGATCAGTAGTTCTCATGGAGACCAAAACCTGGTCCTTATTAGGCAGAACCTAATTTCTGAGAAACTGGTTATGTTAGGGTTAAGATTGGGAACTGTGGTTAGTTTAAGATTAGGATAAGGTATTAACTGGTTAGGGTTGAGGTTAGGGATAATGCTTTTTTAAGGCTGTTCAAATGAATGGAAGTCACTGCAGCGTCCCAAGAAGAATAGTTGTTCAAACCTATTGTATGTGTGTGTGTGCTCAGGGAAGACAGGACAGAAGGAACAGAGCAAATCAAAATGAGGCATCATATTAAAATATGACCAGTCACATCAAACAAATGTGGAGTAAAAAAAAAATTGTGACAGGTGATCTGAGTGACAGGTGATCTGTTGAAATCGCATCCCTTGTGTTTATGATCAATCAAGTTGCCAAGCATCCTCATACAATTTCCTCATAAGACCACCAAAAACAAAACTTATGTGTGTGTGTTACATCAGGTCAGGTTGTGCGAGACAGTTACCACCACACCTGTTCTCTTAGCAAACCGTAATTGGGGCTCCATGAAAATGCAGACAAATGGTTGCCCCTGTATTGTTCACTCTTTGCCTCAGGAGACGAGTGTTCACTTGGCATGAAAACATTTTTTTTTATTATTTTATGCTTTAAGGGTTGAGGCCTGATTGGGCTAATGGTGTGTTTGTGTCAGAGTAATTGCCTCCTTTATCTTTCCCTCAAAACCTGCTTTTTGCTGCTGATGGAACCACTGAAAGGTGGAGGTGTGTTTGTGGGGCTTTAATTTAGGGTAATTTGAGTTTTTATGAATCTAATGTGACAAATGTACGAGCTACAGCTAACCAGACAAGGTTTTATAGGGTTCTAAGTGGGAGAGAAAGTTAAATGAGTAAAATATAGCCATGGGCAGCAAGTCCAGGTTCAAGTCATGTTGCACTCAACAAAAGAAGCAGCTTACTCACTGAAAATTACAACTTAGCAGTATTTTATGGAGAGAAATTAGATTTAACTGGTCACAGATGTGCTGTGTCATGTTATTACAAATATAGACTTACAAATATGTAGTTTCACAGACTGTAATAGTTTCACATATGTTATTTTTGGTTTGGTTTGGTTAAATAGTGAAACACACTACAAAATGAGGTGAATTGATTGTCTTCACTGTTGGGGGATGGGTAATGTGCTGATTCCTCAGTGTCAAATAAATAAATAGATAAGAGGTCAAAGGTGGTGAGGTTCGCCCTGGGCGTCATGAAAGCTAGGACTGCCACTGTTCTTGTGTGTTGTTTTTTTTCTGCATGCATGCCTGTTTGTGTGGGCACACAGAAGGTTTACACTGTTGGTTCCTATAGGGAGGACTGTTTGCAGGGGATCTATCATCATCTATGTGAGAGGTTTACATCAGTGGGGAGATGTGGACTAAGTCAACAGAGCAATAGTAGCAATGTATGCACACATTGGAGTTGGCAATCGGAGCTGGTGCATGGATACTGTATATCCAACACTTTTGAGTGCAACAACCCATGCCCCACACAGTATTTTCACACAGCAACAAAAAAATGGGGTTTCTCTTGAGAGGGAAAGTTCATGACTCCAGGGTCAATTTTATATTGAAAAAGACAAAGTGGTTTTTTTTTTTGTTCATTTGAATGGACTGAAACCAAATCCCTGATGACCATCTACATCAGTTTTATAAAAATGGCTGGTAGTGGGTCTGATAGGAAAATGGCAAACATACCATACAGCCTGCACACTGGAAACTCAGCATAATAATGTGCTACATTCAACACTCTCTCTACACAAACATTACAGTTCTAATTGTGAAAGAAAAGTCCCATCATGCTTGAATATGGACCCCTTCTGTTTCTGAGACCTACAACATGGGTGAAAGACAGAATCCAGTGCATTAAGAGATATAGGTGAACCCCCTGCTGTTACAGATTTCAAGTCTGTGGTGAAGCGTGAAAGGGAATCTGCCAGGGTGAAGGTGTCACTGTGAAAATGAGATCCATACTTTGTCCTTCCTGTATTTCTGACACAGTATGGCTTTACAACACAAAGACAGACTTTTTAAAGTTTATCTGCAGTGTGGAATGGTTGGTCTAGCCTGACAGTGACAATATGCCATTATTTTACAGGTAACTTCTTTCAAGCATCCCAGTTAAAAATAAATTTTCATCCTCTCTTGCCAGTGTCTGTTTTTTGTGTCTGAACTGCACAACCCTGTAGGAATAGTGTACTAACCCTAGATTTTAATAAGAGGACTGCTGGGAAACATTATATGTAACTGAGCATACAATGTAATAATCTCTAAGGGAATTGTTCTGTTTGTTTACTTAAATAAGTGCCTTTACTGTTTACATTTGAATTTAAGTTCATATATCACCACCACTTAACTGCTTAACAAAAAGTAGTGCCTCTCAAAACACTGTAAATAATAAATAATGAATGCTTGCCAATACATATTGACCTACTAAGCCTACTGTACCAACACAAGTGTTTTCCATGAAAAATGTTTTCACTTTCTTAACTCTAATTTTTTTTAACTCAGATTCTTGACAACTGGAAATACCATAAACCAAAGGTGGCCTCCTATTGGTTAGTGAAGCTGGACTCAACCAAACAGCGGAAGGTGAGTTTTTATTCTTTTGTTTTTTTTTTTAACACACTGGAATCAGGTTTCAAGATAAGAACTGGATGGTTTGGCTCAATGCTACCAAACCAGTTTGATATTTGGCAGAATTTTGAATGAAAGGCACTGCTCTCTAAGTTGACAATCAAAAGGCCTCAAAAGAATGAGACCTTTCAACAGAGAAGGAAAAGAGGAGAAATAAAGACAGAAAAGTGTTTGCAGTCCATTTGTTAGATGGATGGCTGTCAGGGAGGAGCATGTAAAAAATGGCATTGTAATACAGTTGCTTACATGTCAATGGTGCTGATAGAAAAAATGTTGAATAAATCTAGTCAGTAAGTGTGTAAAATTAGGAATCTCAGTACCCTTTAATTCCCAAGAAGGTGAAGTATAGAGCAAAATAACCAGTGGTATAATTATTTGGTATTTGTACCCTTTCATATGTCTAAAGGCATGGGGCTTGCTTTACAGAAGCCACCATATTTACCACCATGTTTCTTCAGCAACCTGAACAGACAAAGAAGCCAAAGTGCACATTTTAATAGGGCTGTTATTTTATCCTTGATTCAGATATCCATTTGAACTTGGGGGTCTGAAGTAGTTACCTACTTCAGACCTAAAGTCCAGCAGAGGGTGCTGTAAGCACACCTTGGTCTTAGATCCACTTTAAATCCATCAAAAATAAAACAGTGATGTTATTTAAAACATTCTGAAATGGAGGACACAAGTAAGCATAAACCATCCCCTTGAACGGACAATTGTAATGTCAAGCATCAGAGGAATAGCATGTTACGTAATATGTTATATGTTACGTAATATGTTATGTAAAAGTGGCATCCCTAATTATATCACACTTATACTTTAAAAATGGGCTTCACTTATCATGTGCCAGCTTTTTTCAACTGCCCTTGCTGCCATCCACATAAAATGACAATATGCCCTACTGATCCTACCTATCCCTTTGAATGCTTTTGAACCATGTTTTAAAACTGAAAAATAATTGCCAGAAATCAATTATCAGAGGAAAATCAAGACATGCTTGAAGATCATTACACTGCCAGACAGTGAGCTGCAGCAAACAAAAGAGGATGTAAACAAAACAGAAGAGGGGACAAGACGTGAAATGACATCTAGTAGGTGTGTCAGTAATGATGTGATGTCTGAGCCACTGCTTTCTGCACAACTGTGCTCGCCTGCTTTGCGGGCTGTGGCGGTGCGAGCTGATGTTTTATTTGGAGAGGAGCAGCCTAATGAGCAGCAGGCAGAGGTCAGGAATGTAGCACCCACCGCTCTGCCATCTGATTACCATACCAAAACATATCTGTGTGTGTGTTTGCTCATCTATCAGTTTGAGTGTGTAAGCGTGCCTCGCTTGCCTCATATTGCTGTAGGGAAATCTTGCCTCATCGCATCACAAAACACACAGGCGCGCACACACAGTTAGACGGGCACGTCAGTAATGAGGAGAGAGGAATCAAAGTCAAAAGAGCCACAGCGCTGCACTCTGAGCGGGGTGAGAAGAGAAAGAAAGTGGGTGGAGGAGAAGGCAGTGAAGTGGGGAGGAACAGGAAAACGAAGGAGGAAAGATAGAAGGATGGCACAGGTGTTCCCAGACTGTCCAAGAACTTCTGACACCTTCTCTCCAAGACTGACATTGGTGTAGCAATTAGTCCTCTCCCATGCTCTCCACTGCTTGCCCCAGTGCTTTTTGTCGTGGCTCTACGGAGTAGACTCACAAACACAACACACTAATTGAAATCACACCTTACACGTGCGTAAGATCTGATTAAAATAGTTTACTAGATGAGTAGAGTGTGAGTGTGTGTTTGTGTCTGTTTATTTATAAATGCAAGCTCATTCTGTTACAGAGAGAATCCATTATCCTCTATGATTGCTAATTTCAACAGAAGACAGAAAAAGAAGAAAAATGACATCGAATAAATGCCAACTCACGCGTATCAGTTAGACATGCTGTCACCTCTTTTCTTGCAGCATTAATTTCCCTCATTATTACATGCTTGACTTAAACCTCCCTTGCTCTTTTTCCCCTCATCTGCTTTTCATTTTCTCTGTCATTTAGGTGTTGGACATTGTTCGTACCAATGTACGCTCAGCACTGCAGCGGATCTGGAGGGAGCCAGATGTAGATAGCCTCCACCTCTACCGGCTCTTTAACCGCGTTTTCAACCGGCTGCTCTGGAGTCACGGGCAGGGCCTATGGAACTGCTTCTCCAACACTGGGTAGGCCAAGTTGAACTTTGTAACTAGTAGGCTTGTGTGTAGCTCTGAGCATGAAATTACTCGACCTACCGACCAAACCGATCTGCTTCTTTTCAAAGTGTGAGCTTGGAAGGTTTGAGCTTGGGATATTATAATTGAACATTTATACAAATTAACTGTGAAAGTAATGCTAAGACCTATGTGCTGAGTGCAGAGAGTGAGTGGTATAAATAAACACAGTCACGTGAATCAAAGATACAAAACACAACTTTCACTGCAATTACAAGCTTAAGGACAAACACAAGCTGCTGTCAGTTTAGTGTGAATCCAACACTCTGCTAAGTGAGAGAAAGACACATCAGCAGGACTATGGGGAAAAGATAAATGTCTGTTCATGTCAACTGAAGAAAAAATGTCTTGAGCTTGAATTTGACCAAGTCAGAATGAATCTGAATTGCAGAATATCGATTATAAGAAACCCCAGTAAAAGCTGTCTAGAACCAGACCCGGCACTCTGTCTGCTTTTAATCTCCACACATATCCCCACAGTATAGCTGGGAGCATTTATTAAATGTGTTTTGGAAGGATAAAAAAGAAAAAAAAAAAAAAAAAAATTTAAGGTTACTCCTTTCCATATTCTTTACAGTCCTTACAGTTCAGTTGCTCAGTGGCCGCGTCTCCCTCGACACAGAGGGCTCAGAGTGTGTAACTGAAGTCACTGCCTAAATCCCTCCATTTTACTCCTCCCTCACTGCTGTAATTATAGAAAATAAGAATAACTGCAAAGATCTTCATTAAAGAACAACTGTAATCGATGACTTTAGATCAGTTAATGAGGATGCCCCTAAAAAACATCATATGTTATTACACTGGAGGGCAACTGCCTCACTTTTAATTGCCTAATGACACTTTTCAATCTCCATAACCACAAGTGCACACATCATTCAATCTCACCCTGTCCTCAAGACCAGCGTTCGTTTATGAATCAGTTCCAGTGACTGCAGAGACATATTCCCATTTTTATTCAATATGACTCTGGAAGCAATGCCAGCTAAATGAAAGACAGTGAGTGACAGACCAACCAGACCCAGCTGCACGCTCATGAAATCACAGACAATGAAAGAAACATGTCACTCTTAGGAGACAGAATGCTAATTTAGGGCATAAATCTAGCTGGTATTTGGGGCTTTTTTACAGGTGAGGGCACGAAAAAGACAGGGGATGGATGGAAGCAGGAAGAAGGTGAAAGAAGGCCTCTTTGTTAAACTTTCATTTGTCATCAGATATATAAGTTGGTCAGGTATCTGTGTGTTTGCATGTTTTATATATATATATATTTTTTTGCTTACTTATTCTCTTATAGTTTTCTGATGTCACAGTCCATTTTATCGAGGCAGACAGACACATACATGGTTTTGGATGCATCAAGATGGTTTCTACACATTTACCCCATCAAAGAAAAACCGCAGCACCCTCAAAAATACCACACTTGTATACAGTATACAGCTCTGACATGCAGACAGCTGCTGCACTGTCTTTATAGACTACGATAAAGGTCTGACCTTCTCCAGTCGTCTCCTTTCCATATTCTTTACAGTTTAGTTGCTCAGTGGCCGTGTCTCCCTTGACACAGAAGGCTCAGAGTGTGTAACTGAAGTCACTGCCTAAAACCCTTCAATTTACCCCTCCCTTCTTTCTTGGCAATTGTAGTGGAAGAAGGGTGAGGAAAGGAGGGAGCCAGTGATAGAGAAGATCAGCGGACATATAGAGGGAGATGGATTTGTGACAGAAATAAAGTGGAGAGGAGAGTGACTGACAATGAGACAGTACAAAAAATAAGGCCAAGAAAAAAATTGGGTGAAGGGGTAAAGGCCTGGGAGGATCAGTTAAGCCCAGCATCAGCTAACCCCGGCACGATGCACCCCATGCAGCCTTTGTCTGATCACAATCTGCCCTGGATGATCCAGCAAGCTGCCTATCCTATCATTCAGTCCCTTCAAACAACAGGCCATGGCCTCGGCATGGATGAACCCAACAGGGGGCCCCGATGTCACGCAGCTATTGGGAAGCAGTGCGCCTCGAAAAGCACACTCCAAATCCAAGTGCAGCTGCCCCCTGCTTCTCTCTGTCTCTTGTTTGATATTTTATCTAAGGGACTTAGCAAAAATCAAACAGCGTCAAAGCTATTGTGGGCGACAAATTCAACGGGCTTTGGAAACACACAGATCTGAACCCTTTCACAAGAAGCAACCCCCTGCCTTTTAGTATTAAAAGGGGGTAGACATCAAACGCACCCCCCAGGGTTGTGTATCTCACTTGTTGAAGCTCTCTCACAGTCAGGGGTATGTCCAGGGCTGTAAATGAGGTTAACTGTACGTGGATTTGTTTCATCCTTCTTCTGAATGCGTCTGTCTGACTTCCTGTCTGTCTGTGGGTGGGTGGAAGAGGGTGCACGCCACTGTACACTACATACTACAGCTACAGTGAAATGCCACACTCATTCTGTATGGGTTTCTAATTGCTTTGGATCTGGTTGGCACTAATTTCTTCTTTGTCTGGTTAATTTCTGGCAGAGATGCAACTTGCTGCATCATTTGTGGGGCACGCTATGACCCAACCATTACCTGAGCCATTAGGCATTAATGATTAACAGCGCTCATATTGTATGGTGATGTCACAATTCATGCACGGGTGATGCAGTGGTGGACAGACCAATAACTTGAAATGGAAAGCGTGATAATCACTTTTTTAGTGGCTTCACCTGGCGTCAAAAATTTACTTAATTTTAGTGAGAAAGATTTTTTTTTTTACTGTGAGTCCTTTGTTCTCTTCCTGCTCTCCAGCTCATCATGGGAGACCATCTTCAGTAAAAGCAGTGAAGTGGTGTCACCCCAGGAACTGCAATGCTGCCGCCGGCTGGTCCAGCTGTGCCGAGACTGCCTTTTAGTCGTTTACAAGTTTGTCTCTGAGTCCCGTGGCTCTTTGACTGGACTCAGCCCCGAATGGGATGATACCAGGTGAGAAGGACATCCAACCCTTAGATGTCTTCCAACTGATTTTTCTGTTTTTTTATTGATTCTTATGGCATTTTTCCTGAAATAGATAGTGTATACAGGAGGGTAGCTGGATAAGATTCAAGAAGATAATAGGATTAAAGAGTCTGCAAGGTTGTAGTTTGAAGGACACCTCAGTCAAAGATTTTGCTTAATGTCGGAAAAAAATTGTGCAGGAAAAAAAAGGGAATATTTTTCACAAGATTTTTTATGTCCCATGGGAATTCAAAGTAGCACAAAATACATTTTAGGCAGAAAATTAAGTCCACCGTATACTGAGTTTGCATTATGATTAACAGGAGACAACTATGCTTTAAGTAATTTTTTTAAATGATTGTTTATTTCTGAGAATATCTTGAAATTGAACCATAGAGATGCTTAGTTATAAACTTTGTTGAATTCCCCTTAGAAAGAACTGCAAAAAAGCAAACAAACTGGATTAAATAGATGAAAATAACTGACACAGAGTTTAATTTAAAATTTCAACAGTTATCATCATTAAACTTCCCAGGAAACATCTCTTCTTTCCCCTGTGGAGCTTTAAAGCCTTAACCCTAATAAAACAAACAGAGTAACAAAAATAACCAGCATCTTTCAGTTTTTAAGGTTCATCTCTGTGGGAGTTTTGGAGTGAGTGAACTTTAAAGCACATATGCTTTGGGTTAACAGACAGGGAGGGAAAAGGACGAGCAGAGGGAGAGAGGGAGTGTACTGTTAACAGGAAATAATGGCCCACAGATTAGTGTTCAGGTTAGCCTAGGGCCCCCCGAGGCCTGCTTAATTCAATTAGAGCCCAGATGAGCCTGTGCAGCAAATGACCTTATGTGAGGAAGAGAGAGCTCCTTTTTTCCTGGGGCCTCGTTTTACATGATTCATAACTCTTGTGCATATTTTAACAGGCTATCACTTTGCACCTACAGTATAAAACCTTCAGCTGTTATGAAAAAAAAAGTGGGGTTTGTGTGCAATCATGGAGATACCTAACATTTGACTTTTAGACATTGTTGCTATGGATGATGCTTTTCTTCATCAACTTAGTTTTGATAAACTAGACATTCAAAGCTATAACATTTTAGTAACTCGAGCATGCACAAAATTATATGAAATGGTGTACCCTTATTTTTATTTTTTTACATTAGGTAGCCTTAAGATTCCATTTAAGCATGCATTGGTCTATCTCTCCTTATTTCCTCTGTGTCTATATATGTCCGTGTAAAAAAGCTTTCCATTTGCTGCTGGACCAGCCTCTACCCATGGCTCTACCCCTGCCGCTGTCGCAGCTGCTTCTTCTTCCTCCTCTTCCTCCGTCTCTTCGCCCCTCAATGCAGGTCTCTGCTTGGTTTAGATCAGCTAATCCCCTCCATCTTCCAACACCCTCCCTATTCACTGCTTTCAGCTGCTTCTATCACCTCACGACTGTATTGAAGGCCTGGTCCCACCTGCCCAGTGATGGTTGCTTTGGCTGTACAACCAACAGTCAAGCATGTCTTTCACTCCTGTCCCTCACCAAGCTCCAAATCAGTGTTATTTTGATTGACCGACACAGTATGAGAATTGAAAATGTTTCAAGTTATACCAAAAACAAAACGTGCAAAGGAGGTGTGAAGACTGTTTGGAGAACTGTGTGTCAACACCGCAACCATCTGTCCAGCTTGCTGTACATCACCAGCCAATCACCCCACTGTCACATACTAATCTATACCTTTCACCTGATGCATTTTCAGACTGAATTTACCTCAGTGGGAACTAAATGCTGCACCTGCACTGTGTCACTCCTACAATGATTAACCTAAACAGTCTAAAGCACTCTTGTCATAAGAAGATAGACAATGTCTCAGCTTGAGTCGTGTGGTCTGCACTTCCACAACAAGCTGATCGCATCTCTCCATCAGACATGCAGGGAGGAGTGGCAAACTGCCGCCACTTCAGATAGCTAGGAAGCAATTAAGATTATTTTCTCATTTAAATATAAGCTTTACATGAGAGAGTAAATTGTGTGTTTGAAAGTGTGTGTGTGTGTGTGCATGCTCCTCACATGCCTGTTGCAGCCATAGTCACCCATCTATCCTCAGTGACTTGAACTCAGCTAACCTTTAACAATTTTTCCTCAGCTGTGTATAAATCAGACTGGCATGCAAATTACATGTTTTTTTTTTCCTTTCTTTTTTCTTTTTCTAATTTTTTTTTCAAGTTCTGTCAGTGCAATGGGGCCAAAATCTTGTTTATCAAAAGAACCAAAGATGGAAAAATACTGTCTTCCCCAAGCACTGTTGGGATGGGGAGTGAGGGGAAATGTAGGGGATTTCTTGTTCTTAAATGAATCAAGCCACATGAGTGGAAGAAATACCTTTATCCTTAATTGAAAACTTTAAAATAAATTTATATTTATTTAAATTTATAAAATCATAAAAACAGATGTACTTAATTACAACCTGACTGAACTTAACTTGATATTAGACTATGACATGACAAAAATAGTAGGTCAGGCACTGAATCCTGTAAGATTAATAGTTCTTAAAGGCTAAAAGGTACAGTTTTTTTTTGCAGAAAGTTTTACAGTTTCACCATTTTGATTTAGCTTCTACAGTCCAAAATATAATAATGCTCTCATGTTGACATAGCTCATACACCCAGGCAAATGTGGCTACTTTGAACTCAACATGGACACACTCACACAGATCCTGGCAGCCTTTAGCACACATCAAAATGGGTCTGTTAGCTGACCACACCTGCCCACTCTTGTTTAAGCATCCTTCCCATGCAGAGTGCCCTAATCAGGTGTGTCAACAGCCTCATGGGTCTTAGAAAAGTCCTCCAGTCTGTGTGGGCAGATGAGAGGAAGAAGCCAAATAGCTTTGCTAATGACTTTCTTGTTAAGCCTGGAATTACCGTCACTACCCAAAGACAATTTCCCCATGATGACAAAAGTTTCAGATTTTATTAACTTTCATCTGTGTGAAAAGTGTGGCAGTAATTAGGGTTAATTGGGGTGCTGCGCTGAATGGGGGCTGCAGATAACCTTCAAGCCTCTTTGGTTTATGATTGCATCAGCTCTCGTGGCAGTCTTTCCCTTCGTCCTTATTCATGGTATCTCATTGTGTCTGGCCTCCGCTTCATTTGCAGTGGCATCTTGACGAAGTACTTAGGAGTGATGTGAAAGGCCTGTCAGTAGGTGGATCGTAGCTTTGTATGACAGCAGGCGAGTACCTTTTTGTCTCCCTGTCAACTGAAGGCTTCTAGGAAAGCACAAAGAGCATGAGCAAGAATTCTCCGGCTTTAAAACATGCACAGTGTTGCCAAGATCTTCTTCATGATCAAAAGGAGAACAAACCTGGAAGATGAAGAATGAGGGTCCAATTAAATATAGCCAACAGAGACAGTGGCTGTGTCGACAGGAGAAACCCCCACACCCAATGATTCTTTCTAAGAAAAGAATAGTAGAGGAGTTCGAGAGAAAATACACTCAACCCCCATTGAATGTTCAATATTTTTGTTTGTTTTCTCCCTCAGCTACAACCTCCATGCCTTGGCTTGAGGTTTTCAGTAAAAAAAAACTTATGGAAATGTAGCGAAAACATGAGGAAAAACCAGGAAACCACAAACAGGATCCCAGTGGAAACACAGCGAATGTCCTCGCAGACAATGATATATATAAGGTGCTGAGTGAAGAGAGAGATATAAAAGTAATAAGCCATAAGTGTATCCGAATATGAAGCGATATGGTGGTATGAAATCACTAAATGGGTCTTCAAAAGCTGCTCCTTGAGCCACCAAACCGAAAGCAAAACAGAACAGCTGAAAGTAAAGCACACCCTGTCCTGCTCTCTGGGGTTTGAATAAGTAAGTTGAAGAAGAAAAGCTGGACTGAGCTCTACTTCCCCGAGTCCAGATGAAGTAGCTGTGCTGGAGGGATACCTATGGCCCACTTGAAGCAGTTTCAAGGACACTCTAGTTGGACTAAATGAATTTAATTTGAATCTTCTCTGTCTCTCTTGGGTCTGGGATTGTGTTGAAGAGGGCCCCTCAGCAACACCCTTTTTTCCCCACTTCAAATTTAGCGGTCAACTATAGAAGAAGCTGCTCGCCTAATTTGTCCAAGAGCAATTTCAGAAAAAGAGAGCTGTCAGAGGGGAAAAAAAAAAACACTCTTCTATCTTTGCACCAGCTTTAAAGAAGATATTATTTCTTCACTCTGTAATCCTCTGCCCCTGTGACTCCCTTTTGATTAGATTGACAAATCTTAAGCACTTCCAGAGGGAGTATATCTTTTGACCAGAGAACTTGTTTAAATAAACGAGTATTAGATGTTGTTTTTATTAGCCAGTGTTGCCCTCTGTAGTTGTGGCACCAAGGTCATATAAGGTATCATATCACAACATGACTAGTGTCCTGCAGCAAGTCCTTTATTAGTGATAAGTAAGTTAAGTTATTCTTCCGTCTGATCTGCCTGGAAGAATCAAAACTTCCACCCGTCTCATTGTCTTCTGTACAGTTCCCCAGCGTTTGCAAAACCTTCTGTTAACCTTGCCTAGGATTTGATCATCTCATCTGACATTGTTCTGACAACCGCATCTGACTCATTTCCAGTCACTATGGAAGATGGGATCAGGGTTCAGCCCCCCCCCGACTCTATCTCAACCTGACACTGGTCTCATTCTCAGGTACTGGAACGCTGTTAGCAGGAGCTGCCTCACTGCTCTGTCTCGGTGGAAGGTGTCATAGAAAAGTCTTAGAAAGGTTCTGACGTCTATGCCTCGGAATGATAGGTGAGGATTTTCTGTTCATTATTTAAGGGTCAAAGTTCAGAATTCAGTTGTCCTGAAAGAAATGAGGCCCATCACTTTCTCTTTCTGCGAGCAGATGAATATGCATACTTCATATTACCTACTTAAACAGGACTGCAACTAATAACTATTTGTACAGTATTTTAGATTTGGATCACTCCACAAAAGCAGAGTGGCGATGGTTAAATTATTAGTAATTAAGTAACTAATTTCAGGTAATAAAAGATGCTTTATTACCTGATGCAATCAAATGCTTTTCTCTGTTATTTATTGTAAGAAAGTCAATTAAAATATAAAGTTAAATATAAAGTTTTGGACTGCAGGCATCCTCTTGGTCTGTAAGGAATTATAACCTTATTATAATCTTTATAATTTAGAATTATAGAATTATAGATCTTTAGAATTATAATCTTTCAATTTTTCACCATTTTCAGTAGGACTGCAATGATAATTTGATTATTAATTGTTGACTAAATTCATTATTTTTGATAATTGTTTGAGGGTTTTGAATAATTTCGTTTTGTGGACAAAAGAAGACGTTTGAGAACATCATCATTTTGAGGTTCGGGATACAATGATCAACAGCATTTTCTGACATGTTACGGACCAACAACTCATCGATTAAACAAAAAAATGACCAATTGATTGATTTGAAAAGAATATCTCTCACCTCACTCTTACCTCTAAAGCATGTAACAGAATCTATGGTAGTCTTCAGTTATCAATAAAACTCAGAAGATGTTAAGCTCCTCCAATAAAATATTAAAGTCACGACAATTCACATATTCATGTGATTTAACTTGCATGGCAACATGAGTATAATTATTCTATATTCCATTTTAATTGCACCTAAGTCTTACACATTGGACCTTTAATATAAATAGTTTGCTGCAGTCAGATACAAAAAAATACCCCAAATTGTTTGAATCACACAATTTAACCCTCCATTCTTTTCTGTTGAAGGGAAGTTCATAATATCTTGACAAAAAAAAGGACATTGTTTAAGCTGAAATGTGCAAATTGAGATTTCCATAGAAGACATATTAAATATATGTGAAATATTTAGACTCCGTCTGAAGGACCAAGGTGCCGTGACGTCCTAATTTTGACCTTTGCAGATCTAATCCTCTCATTGTATTTATCCTTTCCTCAAATCCCTCCATCCCTTGCTGTTGTCTGTTGGTCCAGGTATCTGCTGCCAGTGACCTCACAGTTCATCATGAAGTGGCCTTCGTCCAGCTTTGGCCGCATCTCCACGGCCATGCCACACTCACGCAGCCTTTTTGCCGCCAGAACGGGACACTTCTGAGGTCACTGTGGCAACACTGACTTCTGACACCTCACCTTCTGACCTCAAACCACCCCCCCCACCACCCCCCAACCCTCCCCAAGCCAATTTTCAATTTCAGCAATCCTGATGTTGAACTGAATTTTGGGCAGCTTTGGACATGGGATGGAGCCTCACCTTCAGCGAAATACCCACGAGTTGAACAATATAGGATTGCTAACAGGCCTGATTCAGTTTAGTTTTGTTATGCCCTGCTGAAACCAGCAGACATCACATACCCTCAAACCTTCCCTTTAGCCCCAGTAACACCAGACAGTGGGTTTAAGCCCCTCTTCTCATTGTACTTGCTGTATTATATCTACTCACTGTACAGTTATAACTTATGGTACTGTAAAAGGAAAGAATAACAACTACTAAACAATGCAAGGATTATTTATTTATGGACTTATTTATTTTGTAAGCTATTCCATGAATGGAGTGAATGCTAATGTAAAGTGCATTTGTGGAATGATTTCAACAAAACTAGCCCTTGTTAGAGAAAGTGGCTTTAAAAAAAAGCATATTTTTGCTGTCTTAAATCACTTCTGTATCATGAATTTTATTTATTTTTCTTTATGTTTAATGTTTTAACAGTCACTTCATGCTCATGTTTTTTGCAGTTTAGGGTAACAGTGGAAAGGGTAGTCCGCAGAGAATTCTTTTGAATGACAGTGCTTCATGTTTTACCTGTTGTGATTATGCAGCACTGTTTTACAGCGACAAATTGTAACGAATGTGAGTGTAGTGAAGCCTCTTTGTCTCTTAGAGAACAAGCCGACTTTGACGCTGCAGCAGAAGGGGCTAATCTGGAGTCTCAGAGAGCGGCTATTTTTCTGTTCTAACTTTAGGCGACTGGACTTGCTTGAGTTAGTTGAAGACGGTTCAACACTCATCCAAGAGCCTTTTCCAGTTCTGAACTAAAGAAAACAGTTGGACATAGGGTGAGAAAGTGAGGTCACATTATAATAGTGTTTTGCATGTTTAGATTTTAGTCCCCCAGCCGGGTGTAGTGGCAAAACGATGGAGCTGGACTGGGAATATACTTGAAGTTAGTGTACTGTGAGTCATTGAATATTGTGTCTTGTGTCAGCTGCTCTCAGAAGAAGACACCTCACATAGGGATGTGTTGAGGATGATTAGGATGCATTGCATCACTCAGAGATTGTGCAGCGTTGAATGACTCAGGTCATCTGCTGAAATGTACTGTACTGTAACAGCAGTGATTTTCTTGGGATGAGCAGGTGCAGTCTTTTCCTCCACAACTGCACCGTCAATACAAGTGCCAGGGAAATCGTGGATGTGCCAACACTAAGCACGTCTACTTTATGTTTTAAGTTTGCTTTTATTTAAGGTTGATACTGTGCATCATGAAATGTCTGTATGAAGTTAGTTAAATACAGTATTAAATGTTTGTAGGGAGAAAAGCAGTTTTACTTGGATCTGTGTATGAATCAATATGCTGATGCACAGACGAAACTTTTAAATATGGAAGTTTGTCAACACCGTACAGAGGCAGTTTTATTTGTTATGACAAATACGTGTAGCACTAATGCTGTGTTAAATCTGCTCAAATGGAATTGTCCCCACATACCACATATAACATTAATTCACAATGCCAAATATGTTTTTTTTTATTTTGCCTGATTTTATTTGTGTTATTTATGAGTAGTACTTTTTTCATTGGAGGTATGGGATTTTTAATTTTACAAAGCAATAAAATGTTTTAACAAACACATTTTATCTTTTCTGACGTTTCTTTTCCTAAATTATAAGTCAGCCTGGTTTTACTCAGTTGACTGTTTCATTCGGCTTGTTTGCTTAATACATGCCAAGAAAAAACTTCAGATAGGGCCAGTCTACAAAACAGCTAAACAAAACTGCACTGAAGTTTCGATGATCTGAATTTTATTATTTTACTGGCTAAAAACCATTTTGCTTTTTTTGATTTCAGTGAAACGATACAGGGAATACAGAAACCAATAGCAGAGAGAACCTGACTTGTTATAATATGTTATTTTCCATGATTTTAGTAAGAATTAGTGTGTTATTGTTCACTTGTATGACAAAAAGAAAAAAAATAGCACAGACATTACTTGAGTTATTATTGCCAAGTGTTTTTTGAGTATTTTTTTTTTTACATTTTTTTAAAAAAAAAAAATTGACATTACACACTTAAAATATTTTTTTAATGGGCAGAGTGATGATATTTTCAAGCTGTTGTTTAAAGTTTTAACTGAGATAGTATGGGTAGGAGCTGTGGAAACAATAAATAAATAGGAAAAATCAATCAAATTTTAATCACTGACAGTGATGTCAAACTTTACTGGGTACACTTGATATCCATTACTAGAGTAGTTCCAAGGCTGTCTGGGTTTACCTTGCACTGTTATCACATTTTACAGGAGAGGCCCCTGTGGACAGGTGACACCCCCTGACCTGTCACTTGCCTCAGAAATGAGAGTGTGGACCCAGCAGCCCTTTCTTGTTCCACATTGGCCTGAGAGTCGTCCTGCAGGGATGTGCACACAAACACACGAAGAACAGTCAGGTTTTTTTAGACTTGTAACAACAGCATTGTGTTCGGGTCCTTGTGACCTCTCTGCCCTTTCTTCTTCCTTCCATCCCTCTCTTTTTCCCTCATTTCTGTCAGCAGACGAGGTGAGGGCTATGACCTTGAGGCTCTCTAGCCTCCGCCTTGGCCCCGGCCCCTGAAACCAGGCGAGAGAGCAGAGGCTGACAGTCTGGCGCTTTGAATCGTTGTGTGCTGTCCAAAAATATCCCCGAGCAACGGGGCAGTGCTGCTCTGTCCTGACCTTTCCAAAAGTCACTCCCCTCATTCCCTTCTCACCAATTTCTCTCTGTCTTTTTCCGGAACCTGTACATGATGTAGGAAGCTTCACTGCCAATGTCCAGGCTTTTTTTTCCCTCTCTAATCAGCACCCAAATGACCCAGTTTCAGGGCCTTAAGCCGACCTCTCCAGAGTGGAGGGTAAAGAAACAACTGGGAACTGTGTGAGTGGTGGAGGGTTTAGCTGAGATAAGGAAGCACACATACACACACACACACACACACACTGGTTTCCATGACTTCAGAGGACATTGCATTGACCAACATTTATTTCCTGGAGACTTATTTAACCTTAACCACAATTAACCCTGACCCTAACCTTAACCTCACCCTAACTTTAAAATTTATCTTCACCTGAAAATGTGGTAATTTACACTATAGGAACTTGATTTAAGTCCCCATAATGTGACTGTGTAAATAGATTTAGGTCCCCACAACATAAGGAATACCAGGTGCACACACACAGCCTCCAAATTCTGGTATTTTTTGGGCTCTCAATCCACTACTTCAAATGACATGAAGGGAAAGAGCAGTGTGATTTGTTCTGTAATTTGACTGCCAGAGTGTGAGGCAGGCATGGATGCCCTGCTTTTCCTTTTGATTGAGGCTTTAAAAGTGAAGCCAGAAGTTGCTGTGTTGTTTCAAATGACAAACGTGACCTTTCTTATCAGACAGACATCACACGCATGGAGCCTGTGGAAAAAAAGTGTTGAGATTATTTATCTTTCCCACCCACTGTGCATGTGTAATGGCATTATGTGAATGTGTGTGCAGTGTGTTCACATATGTTTACTGCCGTGTTTTATTAGTTTTCCAGTCCTGATGCTGGCGTCTGTGTCCTGACATTTGTGTGTTTGTGTGTTCAGTGTGTATTCTCAGAGGGATGCAGTCAATGACACCTGCTGCAAAACATTATCTGTGGTGCCGTGTTTACAACATCTTTGGTCTCAGCAGGGGTTCCGCCTGTAACTGACACACAAACCAGCTGATAAACACACAGAGGAGCTTGGATGATCTTCATTCATCCCAGTGGCTCAGGTTATTTACTCTACATCATGTTGCCCTGCAAACACATGGCATTTTCAGAGCAAAGTCTGTGGCTTCATGTTTCACGAATGAGTAATAAATACACATAAGGTGGAAAATAAGGTTGCATATTTGATTATTCACACATGATAGCCATTTCAGATGCGAGTCATACTCACTCAAGAAGTCCTTAAAGAAACTGGCTGTTTGCCTCGACTTTTCCTTCATTCAACCCCGGCTCTGATTTATTACCAGTGAGTGATTTGAGTGTGATGCGATCGATCATTGAGTTTCTCCCGCTAAGACACGTTTGACAGTTCCTGACACATCTCATCAATGCAGTTACTAAACTGAGGTTCACCTCATTCTTTAAATACATGACCTTTGCTGTGCACACTGGTGCATCTGCTAAATTAGTCTACTGTGCATGAAGTGGGGTTTTTATCTGGTGCACACTGTCACTATAAAAAGCTGCAGGAAACCCAGCAGTGATGTCACCTGGGTACATCCAGAGCTGTCATGAATTAAATGATCATAGACAGTAATAGTTTTCTTTAGTTTTGGTGCTGCAACAATAAATCTATTTTAATGATTTATTATCTAAAAACCTTAATACTCACTACTGCATTTTTTTTGATTGATGAGAATTTAATACTTTTTATGGTTTTATTTTTTTCAATTGCTGTAAATCTTTGTAACTGTGGGTGCACATAGTTGAGTGAACAGGATTATATATATATATGTGTATATATATATATATATATATATGTGTGTATATGTACATACTTTTTTTCAAGTTATATGTGACTTGTGGAAAAAAAATTGGATAAAGTATTTTAATAAAAGAGCTAATCTGAACCATTCTGCATAATTCAGCCCTTTATTTGATAAAAATTATTTTAATCAAGTAGTACACTGACAGAATATTTTGATAATCCATTAATTTCATTTGCCTTGTATGGTTTGGTTTTTGTACTGAAGAATATTGCAACATATTTGATTATGATTTTTTTTCATTTAAAAAAGTTGATGCTTACATTATTCAAACGAGTGTACTGTATAAAAATATGTTTCTCTCTATGTAAAAACTGACCATTCAAAAGGGGTGGGGTGGGGGGGGGGGAAGGAACATTTTTCGATTCTGACATAAATCTCATCTCAACACTGGTGACATCATTTCTCCTACTGACTCTGACTTTTATGCACACACAAATTTAAAGCAGTGGCCTTCTACTGTGTCTATAAACCCACTTTCCTAACCTTCGTGGAGCCGTCGAGTCCAGCAGGGCGTACATCAGCGCAGAGCTGCTGAATCAAACTGCACTGCACCACTTCCAAATTTTAACCTTGGTTCCAACACTCAAGGAGTTGACTGTACTTTGCTCCCGCCACAGGGGGTTATAGATGAGCACAGTTCTGCATATGGCCATCATTCACAGCCCCAGGCTCCCCCCTCGAGTCTCTGTCTTGAGTGTGTATAACAAATGGAGCCAAGCAGTAAAGGTAATAATGTGAGGGAACGAGCCCTGTGGTGGAGGTACAGCAGGAAGTCACTTTCTCTCCCATCTGGCCCCCTAACAAGATGGAGAGGAGCAGGCAGGTGTGAGCACTGGTCTGCACCTCCACTGGCTGGATTAGCACTTCTGATGGGAGAGGCGAGGCAGAGAGAGGAGGACGATACTTGGTGTAGGCTGTCATTCCTTCTCTCTCTCTCTCTCTCTTTTCCCCCCACTCTTTCCATCTTCTTGCCTGTGATCACCTCTCTCTGCCCCTCACTCTGCTGCAGGTTTGAGAGAAGAGACTCAAAATGAGAATAAATGAGGTGTGGGAAAGGCACTCAGCCAGTGTGCCTGTTTGTGTGCATGGCTGCTGTGACTGTGCGCGCAGGTACCTGCCTTCTACTCTGGTGTGTGTGTGTTCACATGCCTTGCTCTGCTGCAGTGTCTACTGTGGCTGTGGAGCCAAAAGACCATCCGGGGACTCTTCATCCACTTGCTACTCAGAGCCTCAGGGGATGGATTGAGCTTTGCAGGCTGGGATATTATCAATATAGCCCCTCCAGGCAGCCTGGCAGACAGGAGACGGAACCACTGACTCACTCTGCCTATTAGTCCACTGCTGAGCATCAGGGTTCAGGGAAACAGCTGGTTTGACTAGAGCCTCTGCCAAACAGGCCTCATCCCTACCCGCTCAATAACTTACTCAAATTCTGCTTCTGTCCATCTTTGTTCCCCTGGTCCTGTGCCTTTATCATTAATTTACTGTTCCTTCCCCGACCTTGCTCTGTCTCTAACACATCTCTTCATGATCTTGACAACATTATTCACTGCTTTTTTTTATTCAGTCTCTTGCTTTTGAGGGTGCCAAGTTACGCCCACACTCTCGATGTGCTGCCCACTCCTGTAATTACACATGCCCCACACTTTTTTACTGCTCTGTTTCACCGTTTTTTTTTTTTCCTCAGTGTAATGTCAGTGTCACTCCTCCCGTATTTTAAATCTCCATTTTGCTTCATAGGTGTTTGGTATTCCATTTGTGAAATGAGGAGACTGACCTTGTATTTGCATTTCTGAAAACTGCAAATTGTTGAAACCAACCACGTTCTCTAGAGAATGGCTTGCAGTGATTTTCTCTCTTTTATACACTTGTTATGAGTCCACTACAGTCTCTCTCAAAATCTTCTATTCTTCTTTTCCTCTTTTAACTCACAAAATTGACAATTAGGTATAATACAGATGTGCTTGAACACCATACATTTTTCGCAAATTGTGCTGCTGTATATAAAGTATGGAATATATAGAGATTTTTTCAAGCACATCAGTTGCCAATAGTGGTTAATGTTAAAGCTTTGGTCATTTTCTAGTTTTCCCCTCTTGTTGCTGCCAACTACTCAAATGACAAATTATTTCCAATCTCCTCTTTAAACGTGATGATTCACAGGGACAGATCACTGGCCAATCCGCTCACAGCTCCTGCACAGAGGAAACTGGAGAAACTTGACACAAACCACAGTTCAGTCTTTTAAGCCAGCAGCCATTTTAAAAAACATCTCAGGTGGTTTAAACAGCCAGAGCTGAAACCTCATATTTTTCTAAAAGAAGTGAAATTTAAAAAAAACTGTGATCATACATGAACCTCCTAACACTGCAAGCTTCCCCCCCATGTGTATTGCAATTCCTTTTCCCTGAATGACTCCAACCCACATGTCTCACTGTCTTTGTTACAGCTCCCCGGCTCTATTGTGTTCCAGCCATTATCCTGCAACAATAAGCTGGACACAGGTCAGTGGTGTCAATGACCTCTCTGTTGATCCTTTAGGTGTCCAGATCCACTCTAGTAACATGAAGACAAATACGTTTGGTCTCGTAAAAACATACCATAAAATGTCTCATAAAAACGTTTTTCCCCCTCCCACAGCTCATGATTGCTACACTTCAATCCAAAAATTCTTGAGGTCAGTGCTCAAGGTTCCTTTAAACTTCTGTTTCCTTTCAAAAACAGAAAACATGAACAACCGATGTCAGAGCTGATCAGAAGAGTTTCGATGATAAGGATGCACGTGAAAGCATCTTATGAAATGGATGATTAAAACACAAAAGTCCTTTCAAGTGTGAGGCTGACATTTATAACCCTGGGTACTTAATGGGAGCAAATTCTTCTGGAGTAGCTGCAGCTTTTCAGCGACTGAACAAGCTCGGTTTTTCGATAATTAGCGGAGCATTCTAACAGCCTGTGAAACTGGGAAATAATTGGCCTTTCTGTCTGGTGTGTGACTGCCTCTCTACGCTTCTGCAACTTCATCCTGATGCCTTGAGTAAAGGCTGTGTCATGTCGAGGGTGACATTATCACCACGAAACAGCATGGACATTCAACTCTCAAAATGTTCAATCCATTGACAAGAAAACCTGCCATAAATCATCCATAGGAAGCTCTCTCTTATACCCTCAATATCATACTATTTTGCTTGTGTTGCCTAATGGTTTTGAGTTCGAAGTACTTTCACTTCTAATGTATGAGTGTTTTTATTGCATACAACTTAATACTTTCTGTCAGAAATATTGTATCTTTAATCTGCACTACAAATGTTTGGAAACAGTACCACTCACTCATCTTTGACCACTTTATCCTACACATGATGGTCGCAGGCAGCCGAAAGAGGGTAGAAGGTGGGGTACATCCTGGACAAGTCACCAGTCCATCCCAGGGCCAACACACAGTGAACATTCACTGTAACCTTAGCCCCGTTTCCACCAGAATTACCAGGAACTTTTATTACCAAGAACTTGTTCACCGGGGTGAATAAGTTCTTGGTAATCTGTAGAGTTTGCATTTCCACCACACCTTAAAGTGCTTGAGTGTTGTTGATCACATACAGTCAAAACACTTAACACGCTGGCGGATTGCTTGATTGTGTTTGTTTCTCAAAACATGTTTCATGTTAATAAACAAGAATAAACTATAAAAAATTTACAGACGTAGAGCGGGTTGTAAAGGTGCTTCAGTGAGATGGTGGGAGTGAAAATCAAGCTTCAAAATAATTTTTAGCGACATGCTGTCTATTGCTTTTTTGAAAAAGAGTCACTAGAGGGTCTGAATATTCACTAAATAAAATACCGACAAAGTCGCTACGTTCGCAACATGGAAACAGCTGTAAGATGTGTTTTCCACACAGCCCCGCCCCTCCAAAGTTCCAGGTAAATCTGAAAAGTCCCTAGTCATGAGTAGGTATTAAATTTAAACGGGTAAATAGTTTACCAGGGTAATTTCGGTGGAAATGCGCCGAGGTTTTTTAATCTAATTCGGACAAAACCAGAAAACCCAGAGAAAACTCATGTACACACAACATGCAAACTCCACACAGGAAGGCCCTCAGTCGAACCTGGATTATGTGAGGCAATAGTGCTAACCCTAAAGATAATATATTCAAACTTAATTGTACTTTCAGAACATCAAACATCACTAACCAGTTAGACTGTGGCACCTTTCAACAGTGGCCAGCCACTTAAGAGCTCCACACCGAGCATTGTAGGAGGCTTTTCACTTCAGCACACTATATCGCTACGACTGATGAAGATGGACGGAGATAATGGCTGTCTCTGAAACATACATCTGCAGAGATGTGGCTCAAATTCACAAGGACAAATAAGGTATTAATAATGATAACCATCTTTATCTGGAAATGGAATAACTTCTATCAAGATACTGGCACAGCCTGGTTTGTGGAATTTGCTGCATTAGAGACACTAAAGTAGGCACATTTCCACTACACCATAGAGCCAAAAATGCAAATGAGAATTTTAAGAAAGAATTAAAAAAAAAAAAAAAACTGTGCAAAGAGAAAATTTTCCACTTGATTTTAAAATAAGCCTTCCTTTTCATTGCAGTATTTCAGAGGATTCATGCTGATTTAAATGTTACAGATCATCATACAAAGTTTTTCCATGGGCTTCAAATTCTTGTGATGGTAGAAGCCAAAAATGAGAGAGCTGCCTGACCCTTGAACCATGTTCTTCAAATGTATGCAGTGATGGATTATTAATTCAAATCCTCCTCTCTCCTTTTATCTGAATGGTCGCATGAGCGAATGATAAAATGCACTCAGCAGTTTCACCATTTGAGCAGGAAAAGAAAAGACTTTGAGAAAGACACAGACACAAATAGTTGGCTTTATCTGACAGACAGACCGAGAGACAGATGGGGAGCAAGAGATTTTCTGGGAGAATGAAACCTACCAATATACAAGTAATAGGCACAACTACTGCCATCATGGTGATGCCAGCTCCCTTTTCGGAGTATAAAACCCCTCTTTGGTTTATGGAGAATTAAAATCAAGTTGTCAATCATAGGTGTTTGTTTATCAGCATCTTTGAGCTTGAATCACCAACATTCAGGGGAGAATCTTTGTTTAACTGTTTATCAGCATCTTTGAGCTTCTTACAGCCTAAAGTCCTAACAGGCCAAATGTTAGCTGCTGTCATGGCAACATCCCAACCAGGATTGGGATTTTCTGCTGGCTGAACAACTACTGCCACGTGTCATACTGTGTGTGTTGGTGTGCAGCCTCGTGTACTGAGCATGTTGTTGACCTTCCACATTGTCAGTCATACAAGTAAACTGGTGGAGCTGGTGAAAGAAACAAATAGTAAAAGCTGGCATGAAACGTTATATTGAAGGTCATTTATACATCAGAACATTTATTGCTGCATCAGTGATAAATTTTGGCCTTGTCAGATTCCCACAATTCAACAAATCACTTGGTTTAAATTGACGCTCTATTTTAGTCTTTTATGATTTAATTTAAACTCTACATCTGTCCTTATTCTGGTATACATGTTTATATTTACTGTATTATATGGAGCAGCTGGTCCCAGAGGCACAATACTATTTCTGCTGTAAATGTCAATATTAAAAAAAATTATGAAAAAATAATAATAATATCCTCTGCAGTGTCTCAACAATGAGAACAACAAAAGTCTGCAGTGTAATGTGACACTATGTTTGGTATTATGATCTGTTTTATTTTTTCTTGCCTCTGACTGAACCATAATAACCTTCAAGCAGTTAATCCATGGCATAAGAGAAGTAGATCAGAAGCATGTTGTTATATTACTGTATATACAGCTCCCACGTATTTCATCTTCTCTGAGTGGTTGTGAGTATTGCACAAAAACTTGAGAGGAAAGTAATTCTGCACTGCAACCAATGAGTCTTTTGATGGCACCACTCAACAATTTGCTGTTCTGTTCTTTTGGAGCAAAAAATATATTATACTATTAGATTATGATTTCTTGCGTTGTAATGTGTAGATAATAAATTTTATAGTTAATTCAACATTGGAAGTAAAATCTTTACCATTTTTATTTATTAAAAGTCCATTATGTAAGAATTAGTAACATCTAATGGTGAAACTGCAAATAGCAACCAATGGTTTCCAAGCTCATCAGGCAACAATGGCCTGTGCACACGGTAAAGGATGTCAACTCTTTCAAAACTCTCTCTGATGTTTCCTTCATCTTCTTAATTGGATTATTATTTAAAGTAAGCTTCTGCTTCAAAATGGAAAAAACACACACACTTTTTTTGGTTTGTCCCATCATGCTGCTGTAGAAACATAAAGTAAGGACATAAGATGGTGGCCATGAAAAAAGCCCTTTTTTCGTCTGTAGATGTTTAATAGGTTTATTTGACTGTTGTTGTTTTGGTAGATAGACAGCATAATAATAAACACAAGACATGAGGAAGTAAACTTCTACAAGGGCGCTGAGCCAAATACAGCACAAGGACATTGCAGTTTATATTTGCCACCTTGAAATGAGGGGGCGTCTGCACTATTGACTTTCACCAGTACTGGTACAAGCTTAGGAAATGCCATCAAATCACCCTGCTAGCCTAATAATAACTGAGTGCTTTTACTTGAAGAAACATGAACAGACACCTGAGACAACTACGTCCACTTGTGACGGCCCCGGGGCCTTTATCCTGAGTTGGGACTCTGTGTGGTGCTGTTTGGTGACCTCTGTGGCTTCCAGCTTCAGAACGGTCCACCTTTTACATGCAGCCACTCTCTCTTTTGCTGCCTTCCCAGTTCCACCATGAGAACTGTTAGATAGATGATTTGCTGTTTTGTTCAATTTCCTGCACTGCATTTAATTTATAATTAGTTATTAAAAAAATCAACCTGACTGTAAAGTGAAAAAATAAGATGAAATCAATGTCAGTGTATCCACCCGTGTACATTGAAGTGGCAGATTTTGTTTGTCTGTGGCCACATTAAGATGGTGGCGTAACACTACAAGCACAATGTAAGTCTAAATATGAAACCTAATTCAGACAAATGTTAATGACCCACACAAACTGGTAAGTGCTCCAACAGAGAGCATGTGTCTGCAGTCTTGCCTTTGGCTTCATATTAGATGTGGATTTGTATCTGGATGTGTGATAGTGTATCTGGATGTGTGGGTATGGTTACCGAATTTGCATGTGTATGCGAGTGTGTGTGCTATGTCACTGCACTGCTGTGTGTGTTTCAGTTAGATTAACGTGCCCTCACAAAGCAATTCAAAGTGGATGAGCCCGAGGGCCCCGTAGGGGTTGGTAAAAATAGCCCAGAGGCTGATTAGGAGCGAGTCGGCAGGGGGATTTTAAAAACCTGCTCATTACCGTACCTGTAAGGCCTCTTTAAGTAGCCATTCTGCAGAGCCCAGCTGCTCACATCTGCCAAAAGCTCTTCACCGAGCCCGTAAACTCATCTCACGTATTCCTCCAGGGCTGGGACATCACAACGCAAGACGGCAACAATAGTGGGTAAAAACTCTGTCCTCAATACTTCTCGTCACACAGAAAACTCTTACTTCCCCTATGCTAAAGCACTGTGCTGCTGGGGTTTTTATTAAGATACTCATTTTGTCATTACCATTCTCTGTAAGATCAGGAAAGTTTGCCATTTGACCTCCATAAAAAAAAAGCAAGCTTGATTAAATTCTGAGCCTCAATTTTTCTCCATCCCTTGTGTGGAGTAAGGAGGACTGAAAATGGCAAATCTATAAATAAACAGAGAAAATAAAGACAGAAATAAATTAATAGATAAAATAATTAATGAATATGAAATAAATAAATAAAATAATATTTCTTCTCATTTCTATATTGATTTATTTCCATATATATTTTGTTTTTGTGTCATCTGCTAATGAGGCAGGAGGGTCTAGGGCTCAGACTACAGCAGGACTGGTTACAGGTCTGATTCAATGTGATTACTTCTGCAGAGAACAGCCAGAGCTCACTTGACTGTACATCTGGTTTTCTACAGGGGAATATGAAAGTGCACAAGAATCATATAGTTCTGCCACAGGGGAGAAAAACTATATTTGATTGATTGTTGTGGGATGATTACATCAGGGAGTGATGATCTGTTATTATTTCTGTATTTATTTATTTATTTATTTATTTATTTATTTATTTATTTATTCATTATTCATACATGGTGCAAAGCTGAGGAAACTTTTCTGGCCGACTCCATCCTTCACACACCTAAATGAAATGTGACCGTCGGAAAAAAGAAATGACTTCAAAACAATAATACCATGGGTGATTAAAGCCGTCCTTTACAAACTTTTTTTTATTGTTACTGTTATTAGTGAAACAGCAGTCTGTGGGGTCTGAAGAGGCTACGCCCCACTGTCAATTACACAGCCTGAGCCTGTCTTGACCCCGGTTGACTCCCATCAGCCCTCCTGCTGGTACAGTAAAACAAACTCACCCTGAGTCAGAAGGGGGGGAGTGAGAAGGGGGAACAAAACATACAGTAAGAAAAAGATGCTGTAATACCCGTGAGAATAAACGAATAACGGTTTTTATCAGTGAACATAAATGCGATCGAAAATCCCCTATTAATATAAACATCATACATGTTTTCATAAAAGTGGGACATGAAGTGAGACGAGAGAAAATCAACGAGAAAGTGGTAGTTTGTTTCTTTAGCAGCAAATCAACAGGGTTTTGCATTTTGATGTTTTGACGTTGGTTGCTTTTCTATAAGCAAAAATAGTTGGATCAATGATTCCTGGCATATGTTTTGTCAAACAGCTGGGCTTGGATTCGAATCAGGATGTTGTGGAGCATTTGGCGCAGCTGCCATGTTTTCTGCTGCAGCAGAATTATTTTTTATTTCTTTGTTGCATTGTCAGTCATTACATTTTTGCCTTTAATTACTTTACGCTTGTAAAATGTCTCAATAAAGGAAATGGTGGGCAAATGCAGTTCTGCGAAACTAACAAGTTGTACGTTATATGATGAGGTAAATATTTTATGCATATGGGTTGCAAATCAACACAGACCGTCATTCATCCAGTGAAGGTCATCTGAGCCCGGCAGCCTTCGTCCAACTTTATAGTTTTATATTCACAAATTCACGACTGAAACCTGTCCAATATGATTACATTTATGTATTCACCAGTGACGAACCGTCATATGCACATTCACATATGTAAATGTGCACACAGTCACATGCACCTCCGCATACACATGTCAAATGCAATCTTTTCACCCTTCAATCTTCTACCCATCCTTTAATCTGTTGTATCTTTGTTCCATCTCATTAGACCAGTGTTTCCCAACCCTGATCCTCGGGGGGACACTGTCCTGCATGTTTTAGATGTTGCTCTGCTCCAAAACACCTTTTTTTTTAAATGATCAGCTTGTCATCAAGCTCTGCAAAAGCCTGATAATGACCCATTCATTTGAATCAGGTGTGCTGTAGCAGGGCAACATCTAAAACATGCAGGGCAGCGTCACCCCGAGGACCAGGGTTAGGAAACTCTGCCTTGCACACATACGCACACATGAACATACAGGGACACACACAGGTTTGTGTGGCTATTCTTCGTAGGACACTGCACTGAGTTCCATTCGTTTAGACGGCCTAACCCAATCATTATTCCTAACTTTAACAATAACCAGTTAATGCCTAGCCCTAACCTTAACCTAACCACAATTCAAATCCTACCTTTAAACTTAACCAGTTCCTCAGAAATGAAGTTCTGCCTCATAAGGACCGTGGTTTTATCTGAACAAGGACTACTGGTTCTGACAAGGTCAGTGTTTACGCTAAAACCTGGTCCTGGTAAAAGTGGAAACAGATTTAAGCACACACACACACACACACACACGCAGTTGTAGGTTTTCAACTCATCCCGCTGTCCTCTCATGTTATAACGGCTCTGAACCCAAGACCTTTAGAAAGAGGGGGCTCACCCACACTGTGTTTTCACAGGCCGCAGCATCTGGACGTGTAGACGTCACTCCTACAGTGTCCTGATTTGGGTCAAGGACAGGAGGAGGAGGAGGATCAAAAAGGAGGGGACATAAATCACTTGTAAAAGATAACACTTTTTGTCTTTTACAAGTGAATGATGAGTGAGTGATAATGCAGTGAGGTGAGGAAGCTCTGTGGACGCAGCTTGTCAACTCATCCATCTTTGCAAGCGCCACTGTTTTGTGTTAATTTCTATAAGTCTACTTTAATATCTAAAAGATTCCCAACACTCCTTGAATCCAAAGAAATCTGTAATGGAGGACTTATTTATTCAGGACCCTATGACTTCAAATCAGATCATCATTTTGCAGAATTTGTCATGATCTGACAGAAATTTTTCACCATCTGAGACAAAATTCGGCTGGACCCGTAAAAACACAACAGAAGCCACTGAGCTTCCAAAGCTTGTGCGAAAAAACTAGGAAAATCAGCATGCTAACAGGAGTGCCTCCGCCAAGTCAGACGTTCTTCTATAAAAGCTTTGAAGCTCCAGTCATTTCTAACGAAATCTTGCCTGAACATGACAGTAGCATCCCTCAAGCTCACCACTATTTAATGTACATTGTGCAGAATAGTCCGAATGAGAGAGGAAACATTTGGTGTCTCATTTTGCTCTGGGTATTTGTTACTTATGGATCTACTCATTCCATTTGGTGCACTTTCTGCCATCGAATAGCTCCCCACAGCAGAAACATACAAAATGAGAAGACAACAACTCCCATGATCCCATGCTGCTTCCTGTCAACAAACATAATCTGTCATTCTTGTTTAATTAAAAGCAGCAGCAGAATTGCCGCAGAATTACATACTGTGCATTTAACCGTTTTAAAAACTAGAGAGTGTTTATTAAAGACATTTTGTTGTGTGTTGTTGATATCCTAAGCTCACTTTCTGACTCCTCCTTGCCTTCCTCTGTTTATTTTTCCCCCCCTCATCTCTCTCTCTCTCCCTCCTGCATCACACAGCTCTCCTGACTTGCACTGTCCAGATCTCACACAACACAAACATATTTTTTGCCAGCTATGTGGCTTAGCTTGGCTCAGCTCAGCAAAGGCTCCAGTTTTTCTGTTGACCACTCCGGAACTGGTTCAGAACCGCTGACACAATCGAATGACCTACAGCTTTTTTCCAGGCATTTCCTGGGTCACCTGAGCAGCGTGCAGCCATCCCTCCTCTACATCCTCCTGCTCCCTGCTTTGCTGTCTCTTCCTGCCTAGTTTGGAAGGTCCTGAGAGGGGTCAGAGTGGCCTGGCGTGCAAGTGGGAGCCATACTGTGGATATTTATTATTTCATTTAAGTCTTCCCTTTGCTCTGGAGAGTAGCCGAACTGCTGATGTCTAACAGAGGTTGAAGGATAGTTCACAAGGTGACCATGTGAACTGTTGAACCCTAAAGCAGACTTGGGTGTGCGTTTTTATATTTTGTGCATGTGTGCTTGTGTGAATAAGAGTGCTCTTTCAAAGGCCCCCCAAAGAGTTCAGCAACTATGAGTTTACGTGACATGATAAATTCTGAAGACGGATCATGAACAAGTGGCCACACACAAAGAGACACACAGAGACACAGCTGTGCAGTTTTGGAGAGGGATGTGCAGAGCTTTTTAAGTAATTGCATCGTTTATTTTATGTTGTTTGGCAACAGTTACAGGTTAAAACACCTTCGTCCCTCTTGTCCCCATGTCCTCACAAACTCCACTGTCTTATTAAAATGAAATTCAAGTTTCTTATAACCAGTCTGTAGTATTGGCTGTAATTCTTTATTAATAGGTTTGTACTTACAACTGCAGGGAGAATGCAAAAACAAAACAAAACAAAAAACTAAATAATAATATAGTAATTATACACATTTATGTATTTGCATCTACTAGGATGTTTTCAAATTGAAGTCGCCCTTTGAAAAAAAGCAATTAGTAAACTGCAATGGCTGCAATTGAATTATTCTGTTCTAATTGAATTCTCTCCAAAACATTTAACCCATGAAAAATGGAAACTATTTAATATCTTAAACTTCTCATCCCTGCAAAAGGACACAGAGTTTAGGCCAGTGCCTTGGGATAATGTATGTTGTGATTTGGCGCTATACAAATAAAATTTAATTAAATTGAATAGAGTTGTTAATATTGAACTGAACTTTGACTTACATTAAATTATATCATTAAATCAAATGCAGTAGCTGTGTCCAATGGTTCTGCACAATGGCATTGACGCTTTGACAGTGAAAACCAACAAGACTAATGTTATATTTTCAAGTGGTGAACTTACATTACTCAAACTGTTTCCATGGAAATGCATATTTCTCTGTTGACATTTTTGTCTTTTAATGATGTCATCTGCTTTGAGGAGCTGCTGTGCTTTTAAATGGTGTTTGTCTTTGACAATTGCTATGATCAAAAAACTTTTAAACACTCTAAATGTTCCGCTGTACTCAATAAAATACCAAGACTCTTCATTGTGAAGCAGCAGATTCACTGGTCCTGCAAATTCTTCCCAATTAAAGTGAATATAAACAGGGAACAGAAACTCTATGGCGCTTTTACTTTAAAATGGGTACAGAGTGTGTCTGTGACAGATAAAGGCACTGACAAGTTTTTGACTGGAGCTGAGATTCATTGATGTGGCAGTGGTCACCGCTTCAGTGAGGCATAGAGAGAGAGAGGCAGAGAGAAAAGAGAGTGGAGCTGGTCAGTTGGGGTCGCATTTCTTAAAAAACAGCTGATTGTTGTATGGCATACGCAACTTAAAAAAAGAAAAAAAGAAAAGACCAAGAGAATCAGTGAGCTGAAGCTGCTCCCAAATTTCATCAAACTGGGTCTCTTGTTAAGGTTTTGATTGAGAGAGAGAGAGAGAGAGGCCCCTAGTTGCAGAAATTACACACTTTTCTTTTAAGTCTAGGTTCAGTTCAATAGTCACTGTGTAACAGGTTAAAAATATGGTGGAGCGTTAGCACATGAGGCAGCATCAAAATGTAGACTCTGTATCATAATGCAAGGGTCAGAACGTGAAGACAGAATATAGATCAACCAAAACAATAACATCACAAAAGCTGTCATTAAATAAAGTAATAAACAATTAAAGAGGCTTACTGTGAACAATCTCTACCAATTAATTATTTTAGTTCACTAATAGCTGAATTTGCAAGGAGCTGCCTTATTTTAATGTGCAATTTGAATTTGATATCCAATAGTTCTCCAGTAATTCTCCATTGTCCCTTTCTAATCAGAGATTGCATCACTGTGTTTACTTGTGCTTGTGGTTTCGTCTGCATTAAAATGGTTTTGAAGGCTCTCACTTGCCACCTTTAGATGAACTGTAAATCCAACACTTATTCAAGAAAAAAACTCCTTTTGTCTCAACTAGTATTTAAACTTGCGTAACAAGCAGTGGATAAATAGTTACAAACCATTCAAACTAAAACACCTTACAACACCAAATACTGCACCAATACTGCGATACGATGAACTAACTATATGTAAGCACTTATCACTGTACCATTAATAAACAATTCACAAGTGTCTAAATGAAGAGAGGTTAATCGTTTACATTTGCAGTACACACCCCATTGTGTGCACTGGCTGTGTGGATACATGTGTATTTTCATTACGTGTGTATGTGTTCAGAGTAAACTGAGGTTTTAACCTGTTAGGGGAAACTTTGATGCATTCTGGCCAATATCAGCTCCTTCCCCAAAGCCATGCAGAGGCCAACTGGAAAGAGTGGAGCACAGCACACACACACACACACACAAGCCGCCCAGGGTCCTAACATCATTAAAGGGCTGAAAGAGGCAATAACGGCAAGCCTTGGGAGGTTACCCCTGCTGCAGCCTGCGTACAACTCACTTCTCCTCGTTTTGTGTGTGTGATCTTTCCGTTCGGGCTTGTACAACATCATGATGGATGTTTTGGTCTTGAGGCTGCTTGTGAACTCATCCTGGTTTTCATCACCCGTAGAAGCCACCGATACACTTATATGTCGCTGCTTTTTGTGAGTGTGTGCCACAAATATCGGGACAATAAACAGGAGTTTTTACTTGCATGACAACAATATAATTTCAGATTGAGCTGCCTCAGAGCCAAGAAAGGTAAGGCTAAGCAGAACAGGATGGGGAATGGATCCCATCTGCAACCAGCTGCTCTTGGGCAGGAATGAGATTAATGATTTTACCAACATGATGAATGGCTGAGATTGGTGCTGACAGGCTTTGAGTGACAGGTTACAGGTGTAGATCATCCCAATTCCCCAAACTCTTAAAGTCTAACTTCGCAGTCAATCCACATCTTTTGTCTTCTGAGGACAGAAGTGTGACAGCCGCTTTTGTCTGCCACCGTATTTTCTCCTCAGCCAGCCGCGACGGCGTGCCCCATCTGAGGTTATTAGGCAATGTGTGACCTCTGACCTCATGTAATAAACACGGTAAGTCAACTCTATGAAGTCTGGTGGCCGGTAGTCACCAGCTGAATCTTTTCGACTTTGCTGCTTGTTTACCGCACTCAGTTCTGAACAGGCAGAGAAACAGTTAAGCTGTCACACATCAGAGACGACAAGTAGCAGCCTTTTGTGCCGGACCATACCAGTTGGTCTGATTGTTGAGTAGTAAAGGAGAAATCAAAGGCTTTTGAAAACAGCTGCAGATGGGGTTAGGGTTACAAAATAAAGATGATGAGGAGCAGGCCAGACTGTGGTCATTTGTGGGAGACTGACTGTCGAAGTTGTAAAGCCATTACAGAGCGGCTGGTAATCAGCTTTTGACAAGACATCAACTTTCACTAAGTTTTGGCTTCTGATCTGGAGGGGCATCAAAACTGAAGTGATGATTGAGAAGACACTGAAACATGACTAATGCTCCCTGTCTTTTCAATTTATCATTGATGCTTAATGCAAACATTCCTACTGTTTTGACTTCCAATGAGTGCAACTGTTCCTTTACATTTGGACCACTGGATTCCTTCCATTACATATTTGGGTAGATATTAGTTTTATTTAAAAATGGAACCAATCATTTTTTTTCACATATTATAATTAAGTAGCATTTTGCAAAATACCAAAGAGAAAGAAGAATTTTACCTGCTGCATTTGACCAAAGATGCAAAACTGCAAGTAACGTAAAAGTAATTAAGAAATGTTAAGAAGCTGAAAGCTTGATGTGTTTTGAAATTGTTGGTTTAAAAAAAAAAAAAAAATCACAAATCACAAATTAAATAGTAACTGAAATGCATATATTTTCCATTTTCCATTTTCTGTTGACTAAGTGGTCAACTTAATTCTGTGTTGATTTTATGACCATTTATGTCAAATTAATATAAATGATTTCAGGTTTGTGCAGTGCAGTGTAATCTGGAAAACATTTTAAACATTATTAATTTAACTCACAGTAGACATCAACAAAGCACAGAGTCATCATTTTAGGTCAAATCTGATTTAATTTAGAATAATGGAAAAACTGTGATATCTGTGATAAAATTAAAATGCAAATACTACAAATATTGAAATACGGTATGTCTGATATTAAACATTAAATAATCAAGCACAACACTAAAGCAAACGGTAACTGAGTGACTAATTGTTACATTTATTTTATCACTGAGACAGCACTTTACTGCAAATGAGTGAATGGTTTTAAACCTTTTATAACACAGATATTCTGGGGACTCAGTTGGACAGATGAAGGGATCAGGTAAAAGTGTAAAAGCTTGTCTTTTCTCCTGCTCTGCCCCACAATGGTCCTCTGAGACAAAATAGAAAGCAGCAGCAGAGAGCTCACAGGCCTGAATCACGCCGCTCAGTAAACGAACTTGACAACCTCCGATATCACATACTCTTTTTTCCTCTTCCCCGGAAGGTCCTCGCTTTCACCACACTCATTCTCATCTCTGAGGCCCTGCAGCATGCGGAGGCTGTGCAGTGGCAACTTTGACTGACCAGCAACCAGATACGCAGGACGCTCATATCATCAAACACACACAATGAACAGGACTGAAATGTCAAAATGAAAACAGGTGAAAGGCACAAACATTCTATATGACTCTAGACTGCACACAAACACCATTTTGGCATTTAGCTTGTCTCTCTCTCTCTCTCTCTCCTCTCGCTATTTATTTTCCTTGTGTTTTTCTGCTTCGGCAAGAGTCAGTGGACAGTGAATAATATGGCAGGGAAATACACAGTAAAGCACATTCCTCGTTCATGTGGATACATGTATGAAAAGTAGAACACTAGTTATCAGTTATGCCCAAACCCACTCATCTCACAAACAAATATAAAAAAGAAACAGTGGTCACCTTGGATACAAACTTATTTCTACCCTTCTGTGATCACAAATAAGCGTTCAAATGCACTTTGCCTTTGGTGCACACAAACTGGGAGTTTTACCAAATGCTTGTTTCAATGTCCGTGCTCACACTTGCACAGAGTTCATAAAATCTGGCTGTCATGCCTCTGTTTGACGAGTATCCTTGACAAAGCAAATCCCAATCTAAATGCAGCATGGCAGGCACAGACCTTGTCAAATGCAAATTCCAGAGACACTTTAGAGGTCATTGCCCTCTGTGGGTATTTTTATAAACAGTATATCTCCCTGGTATTCCTGCTTGTGGAGCAGTACTGGAGCAAGCCAGGTGGTGGTGGTGTCTGCACTTGCTTCATCAATCACTCCCTTTCGCTTCCTCTCCTTCTGCCCTCTCCTCTTGTTATTCATTAAAGCGCCTCAGAATAATAAGTCCCCAAGAAACTGGGAACATGTGATGAAGTCGTAGTTAATAATGTATGTACGCCACCCTCTCCCTCCCACACTCCCTCTTTTCCCCCCCTCATTCCTCCCATTGCCTCTCTTCCCTAATTCTCTTCCCATTCAGACCCCTTCCAAAACACACAACTGCAAGCTCCATCACACTGGTGCACCCTGTGCCCTTTTGGGTGAATGGGGGTAAACATGAATTAACATATTTATATCTTAAGCCCCCCGAAAAATTGTAACAACAGCGGCAATCTAAATGAGCTCATTTGAAAGCCTCAAGAACTCAACTCCTTTCACAGTTCAGTGCCACTCTTTAATTATGCCGTCTTAATGTGTCAGTGAACCATAACGTGCCCAAAGTCTGCTTCAGGAATGGCCACATGGATGTTTTTGGCCGTTGTGGTAGTCAGACACTGAAAATGAGCTCTTCACACTCGACTGTCGCACAGTCTCTCGAGGTGTGTTCATGAGTGTGCGAGTGTGTGTGTGTGTGTGTACAGAGAGAGAGAGATGTTGGTGCTGTGATCAGTGACATAGTGAGAAGCGCATTTGTGTTCTCCGTCTCATGTAGTACATTACACACTTTGAGCTTCATCCAGATCACATCAGGGCTCCACAAGCAACTTCAAACACAACAGACTAACAAGGGCCAAAAATGTCTTTAAGCCATCAGGGGGATTTATTCCTCTCTACCTCTTTTGCTTCCCCTACCCCATTTACTTTGCAAAGTATAAAACCTGAATTATGAATACGTTCAGGATTCAATCAACAATTAGGTGGTATGGTTTGTGGCAGCAGAGGAAGTGGCTTCTTCTCTCCATGCAAGCCAGAATCCATGCATATTTTGTTTGACGGTGAATGTTACTTATTGGCTCTTTTTTCTTTCTTTATTTTTTTTGTTTTGCCTTGAGCAGGTCTTATGGGAGGTGCACTTTCAACGGCGCAAACAGGAACAATGGGACGTCACCGTTCTGCATTGGCGGCTCAATTATTGAAGCACAAGAATCAATACTGTAGCTCTGCAGTATTTTTTTTTTATAAGGAGCTGAGTAATGCATACTGCTCATGACACTGTAACAGGAAATGGAGGATAATACAGTGTATACTGTAGAAATAGCAGGCTCAGGAGAATCCAAATCAATTTTATTCAATTTGGGTCAGTCTGTCTTATTTCAAGTTGGGCTTTTTCCACCCATGGTTTAAAAAAAAAAAAAAAAAAAAAAAAAAGAGAATCTGGACAAAGTCTCTCACATTCCCACCCACTTTCTACATTTTTACTTCTCTTTCTTTCTTTCTATATTTGACCTGGAAAGAAATGACTTATGGGATAAATTATTTATTTCAAAATTGACTGTATCCTTCATGCTTTTCTCTCTCAGTCATTCTCTCTCTTAAGATCCAGATGCAAATGTGACTGTCTCCTCCCTATAAATAGCAGTCGCCAGAGGGTTTCTTCCAGGAGTCAGCCACAGTTTCTCTACCGTACCAAAAAAAACCCGGGGAGGGGAGAGTGTAACACTGTGGTAACATTCACACATTCAGACAGAATACTCTATCAGCATGGAGCTAAGTGTGGGGAGCAGGATTAGGAGATAGAAAAAAAAAAAAAGGTTTTGAGTGATTCGTCAATAGGACCTGGAGCAGGCTGTTGATTGGATGCCTGTTTTGTGGTGCTCTGTCTTGACTGGTTGTTGCAGCGTGCCCCACTTTGGTGCGTATCTTTCCTTCACAGTTGGAGACTTCATTTTAATGAATCTCACAACTGTTGTTGGTGTTGATAATAGGAACTTCACAATTAGCCTCCAAACGATGGTCTTGTGTATTGAAGTGTCATAACAGTGTTTATTGTTATTATGAGCATCTTATTGATGAGTTTAAATGGAGGACATTTAAAAAAAAAGTGAGATTTTTTTCATATGTGGTTATTGTGTAAATTTAGCTTATATTTGATCTGTGCTAATTTGTTTTGCTCCGACACATGTCCATCATTGCTTTACCATTTTACTGAGCAAATATGTAATGCCTTCACTGCAGTATTATCAAATCCATTTCAGGGGGTTTTCAGGTAAATGGAGCAGGTCAAGCTGCCTGTGTTTCTGCAGCAGCAAAACATGGTTGAATATGTGTAATGTTAAGGTGTCATGATTCAAATGGTGAACCACCAACAGTAACTGCTTCACTGTGACCGATGTGGAGGCATGGATTTACTTCTTCTGACTAGAAAGCACAGATGTGTCAGTAAATATAAATGGTAAGAATAAATCTCAGGCTAATTATATTGAATAAAAGTATCATGAAGAAAATAATTAATATGATAAAGTCACGGAGCATTTAATTTAGAAGCTTCAATTATTGTTGAAGCTTCTAAACTATGTTTTTTCTGCTAAATATTATTTCCAAATTGTGCATATCATGCATCATTAGTACAATATAATTTACCTTATTTCTTGGATGTAGCAACAGTAGCTAATTGAACAAATACATTTATTTTATTTTTCATTATCTTGGTCTTCAACCTATCTTCTTAACTTCTTATCTTATTAAAAAAAATTACCACATAAAGTGCAATATAAAGATTATTATAAAGCACTGTGTCGTGCTTTTAACATTTTACACTGTGCAGTTGTTTTTAGTTTTCCTCTACAACAAATTACATTTGTATTTTCTGACGAGTGAATGCTTGCAATAATAAAACTTCTAATCTTAGAAAAGACTTAAAATTTACTCAAACAGCAGTCTAAAGAGAATTTGAAAGGACATTATTTATTTATTTATTTATTTTGCCTTAAGGATCGGGGGAAGCTGTAGAGAATCTAAGCGAATGTGTTACAAACCCTCTCAGTGTGTAGCCCCCTTCCTCTCATACACTTCTTTTCCCTGGCACAACACAACCAAACCTACACAAATATCATGCAGGTACGCAGATGCACATGCAGCCCCTGCCTCTGTTCCTCATCAGTGAGAATGCATTGTCTCACAGCTGATTGTGAGGACTGCACAAAATGATCCTGATGAAGTCTTTATTTTCCATCCCAGCTCACTAATCAATTTCATATTCTCTTTCCCCGTGTCCCCAATCACCCACTCGCTCCCGCCCCATGTCTCTTTTTCTCGTGCACGTACACCAATGGAAATCACTTGAATGAAGACTGTCATCATGTATCTATGGTGCTAACACTGCGATAGCAGGAGACATAGCATTTTAATTAGCTAAAGGGAGCAGGATGGTGGAAATGTCTGTGCCTGGTAGTATATACAATTTATTTAGCAAGAAAAACAGTGACAAACATGTGAGAAAAGTGTTTTCCCAGTGAAATACAAGTTGCTGTTATAGTTCTGGGTGCAAGTGACTGCATGAGTTTATTCATATATTCAAATCAGAAAAACGGGGGACGGGGGTCACTTCCATGGAATCAAATTGATTGACTAATGAAAAAAGAAAAAAGAAAAAAAGAAATATAACTACTTTTATGAGCAGAGTGCAGCCACGCACCACATAAACGTTGGTTATAGGGCAGAATCTAAATAAATGTCTGGCCCTTGTCATTTAATGCATTCATTCAAACCAACCTGAATTGCATTCCCCTCTAAAATGATATCAGTGTTGCTGAAAATGGGTTCAACCATTCAGAGACTACAGTGGCTCTTGCTTGAAGAGACCGTACTCGTGAATGGTTTAAACCTCTGTCACCCCCCCTGTGCACCCCCCCCCCCCCCCCCCCCCACAGCATGACACAGGCATGAGACCATGAGACCCGAGCCATCGAGGAGTCAAGCCGCCTGACTCCTGAGACAACGGGCTCTAATCCAGTGGTGTTTTCAAAGCAAGATGACAGGGCAATGGCGTGCACACAAGTGAAGATTTGAGCAGAGCAGCTAAGCTATGCTAAAGCATTTAAACCCAGTAGAGCATTGATTTTACGAGCAGCAAGCACCACTTCACTACACAACATTTTTAGGGTGTGTAAATATATGGATGACTTTTGTCAAATTGAGTGTGTGCTCATTTGAGATATGTTTGCTTGTTAGGGACAGTGTATGGAAAATCTACACCAGACACAATTTGGTCAATAAAAGAACTAGAACTGTTAACACAATAATATTAATATTGTACTTTTTACTATCATTAAAATTGTATTCAAAGAAACACTACAGTCTGTGAATTAAATAATAATAATAATAATAATAATATGTGTAAATAATAATAATTATATTGTACCCATTCTACTGTACCCGTTTACTCCTATACCTGTTTTTTACAGGGAAACTAGACTAAATGGATATCTAGATTTATCTTTTCCACAGAGGCTGCTGCTCGCCCGCTGCCTGCCATTTGCAGGCCTCAGAAGCTCCATTAGCCGCCTTGGTTAGCTCCAGCTACTGTGCCTCGTGGGACGGCAGATAACAGCCCTGCTGAAGGCTCTTTGTGAAATGACCAAATGCACGTTTGTGGGAGAAAGCCTACCGCCAAAAAAGAATTCCATCGTGATTGTCCACATTCATCAAAACTGAGGCTTATTCTTCTAAGAATTCTGTGCCATATTTGCAAGTGATGAAAATGAGACCGTGAACTCCAAAGGATATTTCTGTTGAGGAGTGGGCGATATTTATCTCTTTGGGTCTATTTACCTTTTTTTCACTGGCAGGAATATTAAACAGGAATCCAACATTTAGTGCTGCAGTAATCCCAGTGATTAAGACCTGCTGACAGTTGAAGGTAAAGTTTATTGTTACTCTGGGATCCAGGCTGCGCTGCCATATTAAAAACCAGCTCTGCATGCAGAGCTGGCCGTGAAAGCAGACACAGGAGATGAGGTGAGATCAAAGGGCTGCCCAGTGAAGATCTCACCACTACAGTGGGACAGTTTAGCTGGGAAATGTGTGCATGTGTGTATCTGTGTGCACGCCATGTGAGTGGATCTATAGTCTGGAAAATGCACTGTAATGTATGGTATAAAAAGCGGATAACAATACACGGTTGCTACATATCTTTTTTAATCTTAGTCATACTTTGGCAGCACAACCTACAAAAATACATTTTAAAAGAACAAAAATACTTCCGTTTTAAATATTTATATCTGTGATTTTATTTTTATTTGTATATAAATGTTTAGTTAACTACATTTAATGTGTAAATATATATGATATATATAGAAATTTTTCTACATTTATGTGTTTCGTCGAACACTGATAACCTTTTTTTATTCCTAAATAAAATCAAGCAAAAAAAGAAAAAAAGAGAAAATGATTGGTTTAAGGGCAAAAAAAAAAAAAAAGAAAAAAAAGAAAAAGGAAAAAAAGGACCAACTCAACAATACAGAGCCTTTTCAGATTCAGTAGCTTTTTTTTTTAAAAGCACTGCATCCTCCTTTTTTGCTTTTTTTTTTTTTTTTTTTTTTTGGTTTTCCCACCCAATGCCCAATCGGATGCTCAGGTTGGAAGATAAAATGCCACTTTTCCTGCAGGCAGCCTCAGGCATGTCATTAGCAGAGGAATTTGATGCCCTGTACAAGCTCTTGGAACTATCAAGTTCAGTATAAACTGAAAACTCATCAGTTTTTCTCCAAATTTCACCATGCCCTTGACTCAAGTGTTAGTGAGCAAGAAAGAAAGAAAGAGAGAGAAAGAGAGAGAGAAAGGCTAGAGAGAAAGAGAGGGCCTATAGAATTAGGCCTTTAGGTGTCACTGTACTTTCAAGAATCCGTCCTGGCCCCTCACACAAACACATGCACTCACACACTGTAACAGCATGGTGTCACATTGGGGCACCTATTGTTCAAGAAACCTGGGTTTAGCATTCAGTCTGTTGTGGCGACACAGAGAAGGCCTGTGCTCCACTGAGTTCCCTTCTCCAGGGACGGATGATTAATGGCCAAAGCAACAACTTTCGAGTTGTTCACAAAATCAAATTTCTTACCGAGACGCTGACCCGTTCTCCAACTTTGAGTGCGATCGAGTTTTGTTGTCTCCAGTCCACAAATTTAACTTATATTTATTTGCTTAGAACTTGAGTAGTCTTTATGTATGTGTGCGTGTGTGTCTGTGTATATGTATATGTGTATATATATATGTATATATATGTGTGTGTGTGTGTGTGTATATGTATATATATATGTGTGTGTGTGTGTGTGTATATATGTATATATATATGTGTGTGTGTGTGTGTATATATGTATATATATATATATATGTGTGTGTGTGTG